>JAUCMX010000030.1:7105650-7108150 GCA_033459395.1 Hemibagrus guttatus | reverse complement strand
GTGTATGCAGTATTAAACACTAGTGTGCATGCAGCATGCAGTATTAAACACTAGTGTGCATGCAGTATTAAACACTAGTGTGCATGCAGCATGCAGTATTAAACACTAGTGTGCATGCAGTATTAAACACTAGTGTGCATGCAGTATTAAACACTAGTGTGCATGCAGTATTAAACACTAGTGTGTATGCAGCATGCAGTATTAAACACTAGTGTGCATGCAGTATTAAACACTAGTGTGCATGCAGTATTAAACACTAGTGTGTATGCAGCATGCAGTATTAAACACTAGTGTGCATGCAGTATTAAACACTAGTGTGCATGCAGTATTAAACACTAGTGTGCATGCAGTATTAAACACTAGTGTGCATGCAGTATTAAACACTAGTGTGTATGCAGCATGCAGTATTAAACACTAGTGTGCATGCAGTATTAAACACTAGTGTGCATGCAGTATTAAACATTGGTGTGCATGCAGCATTAAACACTAGTGTGTATGCAGTATTAAACACTAGTGTGCATGCAGCATTAAACACTAGTGTGCATGCAGTATTAAACACTAGTGTGCATGCAGCATGCAGTATTAAACACTAGTGTGCATGCAGCATGCAGTATTAAACACTAGTGTGCATGCAGCATGCAGTATTAAACACTAGTGTGTATGCAGTATTAAACATTGGTGTGCATGCAGTATTAAACACTATTGGGCATACAGTATTAAACACTATTGTGCATGCAGCATGCAGTATTAAACACTAGTGTGCATGCAGTATTAAACACTAGTGTGCATGCAGTATTCTGACTTTAGTATTGTTATGCAAGCACTATGCAGTGATTAATTCTAGTGTGCCATAAATATTCTGAATAACTACAAGTGTGCATGCAGTATTAAACACTAGTGTGCATGCAGTATTCAGGTTTAATCATTGTTGTGCATGCAATGTGCAGTATTTAATAGGCAGCGTTCTGCATATATTTAACTCTAGCGTGCATGCAGTATTTCGTCTTTAGTATCTTTATGCATGCACTATGCAGTGTTTAATGCACCGCTCTGTATGTAACACTAATGCAAGTGTGCATGCACCGCTCTGTATTTAACACTCATGTGCATGCCGCATTCTGCCTTTAGTATGCAATATGCCGCATTTATTTAGTGCACATGCACCGTTCTGTATGTATTTAACACTAGTGTGCATGCAGTGCTTTGTCTTTAGTAATGCGCTGTGCAGTGTTTAATATTAGCGTGCCTGTATTGTGCACTAGTTCGTGCTAATGTGCATGCAATATGCAGTATTCAGTTATAGCAGTCATGCAGTAACTCTGCAGCATTCTGCCTTCACTGTTGCACTGTGCAGTGTTTAACGCTAGCATGCATAATCTATTTAGTGCATGAAATGTTCAGTGTTTGAAACCGGTGTGCGTGCAGTACTCAGTGTTTCATAGTAATGTGCATGCAGTATTTATATGTAGCAATGCTGTGCATGCAGCATTCTGGGTTTAACACTAACGTGGCTGTACAATACACAGCAACGCCTAGATTAATGCACTAGCGCTAGCACACATGAGTAAGCATGAAATATAAGACTAGTGACTAGCTAGTAAATATGTTACTGATTGAGTCATGTGACCCGGCTGATTTTTCAGTTGGAGAAGAATCTGGTCATGGGGTCATGCTGCTGTTATATGTGTGAGATGAGCATGGGTGCCTTTTCCCAGTGTGTGTGTGTGTGTGTGTGTGTGTGTGTGTGTGTGTGTGTGGCATATATACAGTTTAGTTCTACTGAATAAATTCCACAGCCCCTTGTGAACACTGTGTTTTTTCACACTGTGTGTGAGTGTGTGTGTGTCTGTGTGTGTGTGTGTGTGTGTGTGAGAGATTCATCACTTAATCATGAGACCGAATTTCTCATTCCTCCTGTCACAGAGTTTATTTGAACATGTTCCTGATATTCCAGTTTTTTAAAGAGCAACACACCACATTGTGTAAAGCCAGAGCGATGACAGATGCGTCTTTTAAGTCGTAACGCAGCTTTCTGAAACTAGCTACAGAGCACATGAATTTCTCCAGAAAAGACATGACTCAAAGACATGACTCGTCTCATCCGTATGATCAGACTGGAACATCTAGGTCTGAACGAATAAGCAAATAATCAGCGTGGGTTTCTACCTAAACGTAATAAATACAGCGCAAATAGGTTTCTGTAGCGTCTACAAGGTGATGTCCCACAGCACTTCAGATCAGTTGTGGAGAGCACAAAGGGATAAAAGAGAAGAGCAGGTGTTTAGAGCACTACAGAAGGGCTGGTATTACATTTATCTTCTCCAAACGGTCAGCTTCTGATCACAAGCAACGCTATCGAGTGCCGACGAGTGTAGAGCTGTGGCTGTACGAAAGCAAGGAGCACCGAGGTGTGGGATTTATTCCCAAACAGCAGGACAACACTACAGTCCCCCTATGTAAGAGAATAATATTTTAAATCAGGGAACAGGTGTGCCTTCAG
>JAUCMX010000030.1:7043150-7100650 GCA_033459395.1 Hemibagrus guttatus | reverse complement strand
GTCCCCCAAACGTCCAACATGAGCTGTCCCTCTGATGTACTCGTTCCTAATCCTGTCCAATCTTGTCACTCCCAAAGAGAACCTCAACATCTTCAGCTCTGCTACCTCTAGCTCTGACTCCTGTCTCTTCCTCAGTGACACTGTCTCTAAACCATACAGCATGGCCGCTCTCACCACTGTCCTGTACACCTTCCCCTTGATTCTCACTGATATTTTCCTCTCACACAGAACTCCACACACCTTTCTCCACCCATTCCAACCTGCCTGCACTCGCTTCTTTACCTCTTTCCCACACTCTCCATTACTCTGGACTGTTGACCCCAAGTACTTAAACTCCTGTACCTTCTTCACCTCTTCACCCTGTAACCTTACTGTTCCACTTCCCTCCCTTTCACTCACACACATGTACTCAGTCTTACTACCACTGACTTTCATTCCTCTTCTCTCCAGTGCAAACCTCCACCTCTCCAGGTTTTCCTCCACCTGCTCCCTGCTCTCACTACAGATCACAATATCATCTGCAAACATCATTGTCCAAGGAGACTCCTGTCTGACCTCCTCTGACAACTGGTCCATCACTATAGCAAACAGGAAGGGGCTCAGAGCCGATCCCTGATGCAGTCCCACCTCCACTCTGAACTCCTCTGTCTGACCTACAGCACACCTCACCACTGTCCTGCTCCTCTCATACATGTCCTGCACCACTCTGACATACTTCTCTGCTACTCCTGACTTCCTCATACAGTACCACAGCTCTTCTCTTGGCACCCTGTCATACGCTTTCTCCAAGTCTACAAACACACAGTGCAACTCCCTCTGACCATCCCTATACTTCTCCATCAAAATTCTCAGTGCAAAAATTGCATCTGTTGTGCTCTTTCTGGGCATGAAGCCATACTGCTGCTCACAAATTTCCACTACCTTCCTTAACCTAGCTTCCACTACTCTTTCCCATAGCTTCATTGTATGGCTCATCAACTTTATCCCCCTATAGTTGCTGCAACTCTGCACGTCACCCTTATTCTTAAAGATCGGCACTAACACACTTCTTCTCCATTCCTCAGGCATCCTCTCACTCTCTAAAACCCTGTTGAACAAACTAGTTAAAAATTCCACTGCTGCCTCTCCCAGACACTTCCAGACCTCCACCGGGATGTCGTCAGGACCAACTGCCTTCCCACTTTTCATCCTCTTCAAAGCCTTCCTGACTTCATCCTTTCTAATCTTATCTACTTTCTGTTCCACAGAGTTCACCCCTTCTACTGTTTTTTCCCTCTCATTTTCCTCATTCATCAGCTCCTCAAAGTACTCCTTCCATCTCCTCTGTACACTCTCCTCACTTGTGAGCACCCTTCCATCTCTATCCTTAATAACTCTAACTTGCTGCACATCCTTCCCATCTCGATCCCTCTGCCTAGCTAACCTGTACAAGTCCTTCTCTCCTTCTCTAGTGTCTAACCTAGTGTACAACTCGTCATATGCCTTCTACTTGGCCTTAGACACCTCCCGCTTCACTCTGCGCTGTAACTCCTTGTATTCCTGTCTATTCTCTTCAGTCCTGTCCATGTCCCACTTCTCCTTGGCTAACCTCTTCCTCTGGATACTATCCTGAACTTCCTCATTCCACCACCAAGTCTCCTTATCTTCTTTCCTCCTTCCAGATGACACACCCAGCACCTTTCTCCCTGTCTCGCTGATCACTTCTGCTGTAGTTTCCCAGTCATCTGGCAGCACTACCTGACCACCCAGAGCCTACCTCAACTTCTGTCTAAATTCCTCACAACATTCCTCCTTTTTCAGCTTCCACCACTTGGTTTTCTTCTCTATCTCTATCTTTGACCTCTTCTTCTTAAAGACCATCAAAGTCATCCTACACACCACCATCCTATGCTGTCTGGCTACACTCTCTCCCACTACCACTTTACAGTCACTAATCTCTTTTAGATTGCAGGATGTAGTGTACCTACAGTGGGGCAAAAAAGTATTTAGTCAGCCACCAATTGTGCAAGTTCTCCCACTTAAAAAGATGAGAGAGGCCTGTAATTTTCATCATAGGTACACTTCAACTATGAGAGACAGAATGAGAAAAAAAAATTCAGAAAATCACATTGTCTGATTTTTAAAGAATTTATTTGCAAGTTATGGTGGAAAATAAGTATTTGGTCACCTACAAAAAAGCAAGATTTCTGGCTCTCACAGACCTGTAACTTCTTCTTTAAGAGGCTCCTCTGTCCTCCACTCGTTACCTGTATTAATGGCACCTGTTTGAACTCATTATCAGTATAAAAGACACCTGTCCACAACCTCAAACAGTCAGACTCCAAACTCCACTATGGCCAAGACCAAAGAGCTGTCAAAGGACACCAGAAACAAAATTGTAGACCTGCACCAGGCTGGGAAGACTGAATCGGCAATAGGTAAGCAGCTTGGTGTGAAGAAATCAACTGTGGGAGCAATTATTAGAAAATGGAAGACATACAAGACCACTGATAATCTCCCTCGATCTGGGGCTCCACGCAAGATCTCACCCCGTGGGGTCAAAATGATCACAAGAACGGTGAGAAAAAAATCCCAGAACCACACGGGGGGACCTAGTGAATGACCTGCAGAGAGCTGGGACCAAAGTAACAAAGGCTACCATCAGTAACACACTACGCCGCCAGGGACTCAAATCCTGCAGTGCCAGACGTGTCCCCCTGCTTAAGCCAGTACATGTCCGGGCCCGTCTGAAGTTTGCTAGAGAGCATTTGGATGGTCCAGAAGAGGATTGGGAGAATGTCATATGGTCAGATGAAACCAAAATAGAACTTTTTGGTAAAAACTCAACTTGTCGTGTTTGCAGGAGAAAGAATGCTGAGTTGCATCCAAAGAACACCATACCTACTGTGAAGCATGGGGGTGGAAACATCATGCTTTGGGGCTGTTTTTCTGCAAAGGGACCAGGACGACTGATCCGTGTAAAGGAAAGAATGAATGGGGCCATGTATCGTGAGATTTTGAGTAAAAACCTCCTTCCATCAGCAAGGGCATTGAAGATGAAACGTGGCTGGGTCTTTCAGCATGACAATGATCCCAAACACACCGCCCGGGCAACGAAGGAGTGGATTCGTAAGAAGCATTTCAAGGTCCTGGAGTGGCCTAGCCAGTCTCCAGATCTCAACCCCATAGAAAATCTTTGGAGGGAGTTGAAAATCCGTGTTGCCCAGCGACAGCCCCAAAACATCACTGGTCTAGAGGAGATCTGCATGGAGGAATGGGCCAAACTACCAGCAACAGTGTGTAAAAACCTTGTGGCCACTTACAGAAAACATTTGACCTCTGTCATTGCCAACAAAGGCTATATAACAAAGTATTGAGATGAACTTTTGTTATTGACCAAATACTTATTTTCCACCATAACTTGCAAATAAATTCTTTAAAAATCAGACAATGTGATTTTCTGGATTTTTTTTTCTCATTCTGTCTCTCATAGTTGAAGTGTACCTATGATGAAAATTACAGGCCTCTCTCATCTTTTTAAGTGGGAGAACTTGCACAATTGGTGGCTGATTAAATACTTTTTTGCCCCACTGTATGTTCTCCTACCTCTACTCTTGTAAGTCACTCTATGCTCCTCCCTCTTCTGAAAATAAGTGTTAACCACAGCCATGTCCATCCTCTTAGCAAAGTCCACTACCATCTGTCCTTCAAGGTTCCTTTCCTTAATTCCAAACTTGCCCATCACCTCCCCATCACCTGTGCTCCCCTCACCAACATGTCCATTAAAATCCGCTCCTATCACCACTCTCACACCCGTGGGAATACTCTCCATCACCTCATCTAATTCACTCCAGAATCTCTCTTTCTCCTCTAACTCACAACCTACCTGTGGGGCATAACCACTAACAACATTCAACATCACCCCTTCAATCTCTAACTTCAGACTCATCACCCTGTCTGACACTCTCTTCACCTCCAGAACATTCCTCACAAACTCCTCCTTCAGGACCACACCTACCCCATTTCTCTTACTATCCACACCATAATAAAACAGCTTGAATCCTGCTCCTATACTACGAGCCTTGCTACCCTTCCACCTGGTCACCTGTACACACAGTATATCCACCTTCCTTCTCTCCATCATATCAGCCAGCTCTCTACCTTTCCCTGTCATAGCACCAACATTCAGAGTTCCTATTCTCAGTCCTACACTCTTACCTTTCCTCTTCTCTCTCTGTCTGCGCACTCTCCTCCCTCCTCTACTTCTTCGACCAACAGTAGCCCAATTTCCACCGGCGCCCTGTAGGTCAACGGCGCTGATGGTGGTCGTTGTTAACCCGGGCCTCGACCGATCCGGGATGAAATTCAGAGTACTGACGATTTATGGTTAAATTTGGCAATGTTTTACGCTGGATGCCCTTCCTGACGCAACCCTCTCTATTTATCCGGGCTTGGGACCGGCACAGAAGTCACTGGACTGTGACCCCCATGGCTAGAGTAAAGAAAGACTGAAATAAATAAAGAAAAAAGAAAGAAAGAAAGAAAGAAAAAATAAAGGAAGAAAGAACAAAAAAATTAAGAAAAAGACTAAAACAAAAGAAAAAACAAAGAAAAAGAATGAAAGGCAGAAAGAAAGAAAGAAAGACTGAAATAAATAAATAAATAATAAAGGAAGAAAGAACAAAAAAATAAATAAAGAAAGAAAGACAGTAAAACAAAAGGAAAAAGAAAGACAAAAAGAATGAAAGACAGAAAAAATAAAGAAAGAGGGAAAAGAAAGAAAAAATAAAGAAAGATAGAAAGAGAATATATTATCTGTTAATTCATTCATTCATTGTCTACCGCTTATCCGATCTACACTCGGGTCACAGGGAGTCTGTGCCTATCTCAGGCGTCATTGGGCATCAAGGCAGGATACACCCTGGACGGAGTGCCAACCCATCGCAGGGCACACACACACTCTCATTCACTCACACAATCACACACTACAGGCAATTTAGAGATGCCAATCAACCTACAATGCATGTCTTTGGACTGGGGGAGGAAACCGGAGTACCCGGAGGAAACCCCCGAGGCACGGGGAGAACATGCAAACTCCACACACACACTCACATGGCGGAGGCGGGAATCGAACCCCCATCGAATCGAACCTGGAGGTGTGAGGCAAATGTGCTAACCACTAAGCCACTAAGCCACTGTGCCCCCTCTGTTAATTTATGCACTTCTGTTTTTAGCAGCATTGTGTGTCATGGTGTGAGGTGGTCAGCTCACACCATGTAGAAGAAATGTAGAAATTAGAACATGAAGCAAATGTGGTTTGTTTATTTATTTATTTATTTGAATTATTTTAGACATACCTGATCCTTTCACTGTTGTTTGGACACAAGCCATAGTACGTGTTAGATGCTGTCTAAACGTTACCTCCTGATCTTCCCCAAAAACTTGCTGATGACCAACAGACCATCACTCCTACCTCCTCATTTTTTTTCCCTTAGTGTGCTTGCTTCTGTCCTGTTATTCACTGACCAGCAGCAGGTTCCTCCACGGTCTGTTTTCCTGGGCTTGTTTCTCATGCTGCAGTAAATTAAATCATTAAAAAAGGAAATTGTGTGGATTTACATGGCCAATTGTACGGAATAGGATGATTTTTTATTTTTTTTTTGTCTACACAGTGTTGCTATGGCAACAAATAAACACAATTTTGTCATAGCAGTGTACTAAATAAAGTCTGTTACAATCTGCCCCACGTCAGGTCCTGCCCCGCTCTCCCCTACACGGCCAACACCGTTTTAATCTCTGCATCCTATTCACATGTCTGTTATTATTTTTATTATTATTTTTATTTTTTCAGACAAAGACTGGGAGGATATCCGGAAGATGCCGGAGTACCCAACCCTGCAGAAAGACTTCAGAAGAACAACGTGAGTGAAATTTTCCATGGAAATATACCCGGGTTTTGCTGAGTCAGCACGTGCTGACACGCTGTGGGCAAATTTTTCCCTCCGATTTTTACATGATTTTACATAGATTTTCTTACTCCGAGCTCAGTCCGGATCTGCGCTCACTTTCGGAAAGCTTCCCGAAGGTTTCCATAAAAGGTCTGTTTTGGTTTAAGAATCCTTGACCACTACATTGTCACTATGTTGTGACGTCGGAGTTCGTTGCGCTCAAAAAATATACAGAAAGTGCTTTTTTTCCTCTTTTTTCTAATTCAAAACATCATATGAGCCAATTAACATGCACTTTCTGATTATCCTGGAAGCTCCGCCCCCTTTTCCAGTGTCTCATATTGTTTCGGTATTTTCTTGTTTTGAGTTTTGTTAATATGAAGAAAATCAACCAGTATTTATTTATTAAAGAATTAAAAGCATTCACTCTTTTATTTGGAGAGAGAGAGAGAGAGTGAGAGAGAGATGGCACACTCGCTCGCTCTCCTGTCAATCGAAGTAGGCACGAGCCAATCATAGGCATCTGTGAGCTCAGGTATGCGGAAGAAGGCAGACAGCGCTTGTTTCCGAGCGTAAGGATGAACTCGATAGCAGAAGTCTCGGAAGAAGCATGTGATCACCTTCTAACCCACCGCTAACTCCCACACACCGCCCATCAACAAACCACGCCCCCAACCCCCTGCAACCTCCCCAAGGGTGGGTAGCTGTCAAATTAGCTGTTGAATGGGAAACAGCCAGGAATCTGGACGTTCCTTAAATGCATGAAAACTGAACCAAATGGGGATCATGTTGAAAAGTCTACGCACTTGTGTAACACCTATTCACAGTGTTTTATTGCATTGCATTGAAAATATTAAGGTTTGCGATGTTTTTTATATCAGATCGTGATTAAACAGTCTTGTGTTTAACAGCTACGCCAACAGCAGCCTCATCAAATACATGGAGAAGCACAAAGTAAAACCCGACAGCAAAGTCTTTTTGTTGGTGAGCGTCCCAATAAAAAGCTAAAAGCATTCCCAAATTTTCCAGATATATACCAAAAATTCCTAAATACATCACGGATTTTGTCTTTTGATCCAGCTCCAGAAACTTCTGACCATGGACCCCACTAAAAGGATCACGTCCGAACAGGCACTGCAGGACCCCTATTTTTTGGAAGACCCCTTACCTACGTCAGAGTAAGGCTCTGTGGAGCAACAATTTATAATGTAATGTTTAGTGTCTATACTGTCTCCTGAAACCAAGGTTAGTGAGGATAGATAGATAGATAGATAGATAGATAGATTGATTGATTGATTGATTGATTGATTGATTGATTGATTGATAGATAGATAGATAGATAGACAGATAGACAGACAAACAGACAGATAGATAGATAGATAGACAGACAGACATACAGATAGCTAGATAGACAGACAGACAGACAGATAGATAGTTAGATAGATAGATAGACAGACAGACAGATAGTTAGATAGATAGATAGATAGATAGACAGACAGACAGATAGTTAGACAGACAGACAGACAGACAGACAGATAGTTAGATAGATAGACAGATAGATAGATAGACAGGCAGACAGATAGATAGTTAGATAGACAGACAGACAGATAGATAGATAGATAGATAGATAGATAGATAGATAGATAGATAGATAGATAGATAGATAGACAGATAGTTAGATAGATAGATAGATAGATAGATAGATAGATAGATAGATAGATAGATAGTTAGATAGACAGGCAGACAGACAGATAGTTAGATAGACAGACAGACAGACAGATAGATAGATAGATAGATAGATAGACAGACAGACAGACAGATAGATAGTTAGATAGATAGACAGACAGACAGACAGACAGATAGTTAGATAGATAGACAGACAGACAGACAGACAGACAGACAGACAGATAGTTAGATGGACAGACAGACACACAGACAGACAGACAGATAGTTAGATAGACAGGCAGACAGATAGATAGATAGATAGATAGATAGATGGATAGATGGATAGATAGATAGATAAAAAGCAGCTTGATGTGTCCCAGAGAAACCACAAAGATTTACTGTACTTGAAAGAAAGAAAGAAAGAAAGAAAGATAGAATGAAAAAAGAAAGAAAGAAAGAAAGAAAGAAAAAGGAAGAAAGAAAGAAAGCATAAAGAAAGACAGAATATATTACCTATTAGTTCTTACACTGTAGTTTCCTTACCCTACATCAGAGTAAGGCTCTAAAGCACGCACACACACACACACACACACACACACACACCCCACCCACTGTGAATACACATGTAATGCAGCACTACAGTAGAATATAGTAAGCTCCTGCCCGCATTCCAGCACGTCTGAGTTCCAAAACACAAAAGTAACTCCTGTCCCTGCTTTCAGTTTTTATCATTACAGACCTTTATAACCTGTTAGTGGCTCACTATTATATATTATATTATATAATCCACACTATTGTGTGTGTGTGTGTGTGTGTGCAGTGTATTCGCAGGATGCCAAATCCCATACCCCAAACGCGAGTTCCTCAACGAGGACGAACCAGAAGAGAAGACTGAGAAGGTAGAACCTGAGCACACGTACACACAAACACCCTTATACCTTTTTTGTGACGTGATGTTTATTTGGGGTCAATCAGAATCGCTCCTGCGTGTCATGATTACTTTCCAACATGAGTTTTAATGTGATCAGCTGTTCGGACATCTAGGGGAAGTTCAGTGATGGAACTTTTCACGTTTTTGTGTATAAAATCTCAGCAATTATATGTAAATTTACACAACTAGTGAAACAGAGTATATGAAAAAAATGTGTGTGTTTTTGGCTCACTCACTCACACTCACACACACACACACACACACACACACAGACACACAGCAGGACCGAGCCACCTGGCGTCAGACTGCACATGTGGCAGAGCGTATTGTGTGAGAGTGTATTAGCGTGTCCACGCGTGATTAGTAAAGTAGAGGATTAGTAATACGTGTACTTCTGACAGATGTAAAAAAATCCCTCTGGCGCTTTAAGCAAACACGATATTTCAACAGCTGACATCAACACACTGACCTCCAACACCTCCCTCCCCCACACACACACATACACACACACACACACACACACACACTGCTGATTCTGCTCTGTTGCATTCACACCACAGCGCAGTAGAACACTCCATCCTGATTGGTCAGAACATCTCAAGTCATTTAACAGTCAGAATATAAACTGTAACATCTTCAGGACCGAGGAAACAAAAGGTTTCACTTTTGTTTCCTCGTCAAAAGGAAGCCGTCGCCCAATCCAATCATCCGACCGGTGAAACGTGTCTGTTTGCTTATGTTTATGTAGAACCAGACACAACAGCACCAGCAGACGCAGGCACAGACGCAAACGCAGGCGCAGCAGGCTCCGTCTCAGCAGAGCTCGGCTCAGACCAACGGCACGTCCGGGGGAACCACGGGGCCCTCCATGCAGCACACGGGACAGGAGCAGGGGCCCCCAAACAAGAAGAGCCGCACCACAGGGGCCAACGTGCTCCAGACAGACTACCAGGTGCGTGTGTATCACAGACCACACACACACAGTAAATTGCGTAACCACACAGTTCCACACCCAAAAATGTTACCTAATGGTCCCACCCTTGAAAATGTACCACGCAAACACCAAGATCGTATCAGGAATAAGAGTTTCGACTAACAGAGTGTTAATCATTTTCTGAAAGATGTCTATCAGCCTCTGAACACTTTTATATATGTTTCAAAGGTTTTCTTGTCTCAGAAAATCAACATGGAGTATCGATATCAAACCTTCCAGGACATGGAGGCGCCCCTGCTCTTTTACCGTCAAATCAGAAAGCTGAATTTAGACTAAAAATCATTTGAAACGAGTAAATAAAACATAATACAGAAGTCTGTGGATAGAAGGTCATGGAATGTTATCTACCTAGCTTGTGAATCAAACTAGACAACACCTCATGATAAACGGAAACACATTCCTACAGCTTGTTGTTTTCCTGTGAAGCTCTACAGTTACTTATCCACCTGTGTCTGGTGTTGGCACGAGATTTAACTTTACTTATCAAAAGCATAAAGCGTAAAGAATCTTCCTCTGGAGGAGCGCTTGTCAGGTCACACTTCTTGACACAAATGACGGATCACGTTCATGTGATCAGTTTGAAAACGTGTTTGTGTGTGTGTCAGAGAGAGAGAGAGAGAGAATTTGATTGGCTTTAGCTAATCGTATAATGATTTTACGTAATATTTACAAAACCCTTTCTGTAGTAAATAAAAAGATTAGTGAATGATCTGCCAGTTGCACGTGTCACCAACGGATCAGTACTGGACTGACTCTGAGGTTATGCCATGGACTTTGCCCTGAGTGTGTGTGTGTGTGTGTGTGTGTGTGTGTGTGTGTGTGTGTGTGTTTGGACTTTAACTGATAAGTACGGCAGTGTGAATACTACACCTTGGCCCTATCTGTGCGACTAAATACTGCATCATACAGAGTGAGAGAGAGAGAGAGAGAGAGAGAGTGAGAGTGAGAGGGAGAGAGTGAGAGAGAGAGAGTGAGAGAGAGAGAGAGTGAGAGAGAGAGTCTAAGCATGTTTAATTTCTGTTTTATAATAGCCTTCTACAAGCTGAATGACATTCCAATAGCTAAACACTTTTTATCCTCCTTACCCTGTGATGATTGTTAAACCTTTCCTTCTTTCTTTCTTTCTTTCTTTCTTTCTTTCTTTCTTTCTTTCTTTCTTTCTTTCTTTCTTTCTTTCTACCTGTTTGTTTCAGCACTCCAGCTCGCGCCTTGGTTACCAAAGCAACGTCCAAGGCACCACCCAGTCTCAAAGCACTATGGGATATTCGTCCACATCTCAGCAAAGCTCCCAGTACTCTCATCAGTCTCACCGCTACTAAGGCGTGGAAACCTTTGCCGGCTCACGCTAACGCGAACGCAGGTCTCGCTGCCATTCCTTATAAACCTGTTCTTATCCTGACTTCCTTTACATTTCTATGCTTTCAGCTTGAGATTTGTATGCTATTCTTACTAGCCTTGCCAGTACCAGCAGATAAGATGTCGTTTCTTAAGCAGCACCTTCCAACCATTCTCAACTACACATCCCAGGAGCCTTGGAGCTCAGATGAACCCTGTGATGAGAAACAACACCAGCTTCCTAACCCTCGTTACCAGTACTCAGAAATATAGTTCACATATTTACATTTATTTATTTGGCACAGGCTTTTATCCAAAGTGATTTACCACTGAGACAGGATGCAATCCAAGCATTTAGCTGAGCAGGTGAAGGTAAAGAACCTTTCTCAAGGGCATGACAGTGGCACTGGCAGTCCTGGGATTCAGACTGACTATCGTATGAACGTTACTTCAAAAAACAACCACGAATCCACAATACCAGTTCCTTAAACCCCACAATGTCGGGGACCCGGATCCAGATCTTAGCGTGCATACAAAGTTTCTGAGTTCATACAAAAACAGTTATTTATATCTTCAGCATAAATACATAACTCTGAATCTTACAACACCAGTCCTAGAGTGTCGTTATGGGTCAAGTGCTGTGAATCCATATGGACCCAACTGTCAATCCATTAAGTTTTTATGCAAATCAAGTTTCTAAAATCCATCAAATCCTACTAAGCCTCTGGGGTTCTATCAAGAGTCAGTCCCTAAGCTACTGGGGTTTTATCAAGAGTCAGTCCCTAAGCTCCTGGGTTTTATATCAAGAATCAGTCCCTAAGCCTCTGGGGTTCTATCAAGAGTCAGTCCCTAAGCTCCTGGGGTTCTATCAAGGGTCAGTCCCTAAGTTCCTGGGGTTCTATCAAGAGTCAGTCCCTAAGCTCCTGGGGTTCTATCAAGAGTCAGTCCCTAAGCTACTGGGGTTCTATCAAGAGTCAGTCCCTAAGCTCCTGGGTTTCTATCAAGAATCTTTCTCTAAGCCTCTGGGGTTCTATCAAGAGTCAGTCCCTAAGCTCCTGGGGTTCTATCAAGGGTCAGTCCCTAAGTTCCTGGGATTCTATCAAGAGTCAGTCCCTAATCTCCTGGGGTTCTATCAAGAGTCAGTCCCTAAGCTACTGGGGTTCTATCAAGAGTCAGTCCCTAAGCTCCTGGGATTCTATCAAGAATCAGTCCCTAAGCCTCTGGGGTTCTATCAGGAGTCAGTCCCTAAGCCCCTGGGTGTCTACCAAGGATCAGTCTCCAAGCTCCAGGAGTTCTATCAAGAATCAGTCCACAAACCCCTGAGGTTTTATCAAGAATCAGTCCCAAAGCCTTTGGGGTTTTATCATGAATCAGTCTCCAAGCCTCTTCCGCTCAGAACCAGTCTTCAGAATCCTTAGTGTCATTTTGGTTCTACCCCTGGCTTTCCATCCAGAACCTCTTCCCAAGCATCTGGGCTTCCATCCAGAACCAGTCCCCAGATCCCTTAGTTTCCTTCAAGAACCCCTCAAGAAAGCCTTCAGTGTCCTTACAAAACCCTTGGAAACCCTCAAAATACTTGGAGCCAGTGTGCTGAACGATAGTCCAAGAGCCTGCAGTATTCACTAAACACAAATTATCCGAACCTCGCAGTTTCTATTTAGAAACACTACTGTACAAATTGGAATGCTTTAAACCTTTCGCTTTTTATGTAGAATCTTTAGTTTAGGTCTATAAGCAGTCATCAAACCCTTCAGTATCTCTTCAGGACTTTACCAGTCCTCAGAACTGTCACTGTTTCTGATTCTCAGAAGCTTCTGTATCCATATCTAGCTATTCTGCAAAGCCTGCTACAGTTCCAGTCCTACACATGTTTGTTTTCTGCCTGTAACCTGCCCTCTGGGACAGTGTGAGGGCCAAAACAGAACCTGCCATTAGGACACACAGTTTCCGTACAGAACCAGCCAGAATCTAGACTCGATTCTGCTCGGGTCCAGCGACCGGCTACACACCTGCAATATGGAGGCTAATACAAACCAAATATCCCTTCCTTCCTCTATCTGTCTGTCTCTCTGTCTGTTTGCAACACTTCTTATCTACTGTTCCTTTCCTGTTCCGCCCTGGGCATATATAACACCACATGCACTAAGACACCGAAGAACAAAGAACTTTGAAGATAGAAGACTTGGTAGCTGGTCCTTATCGGAGCCGCGATTCTTCTTCATGCATGTGCAGAGCGCCTTTACGACTTTTCAACTACAGACCTGAAGGCTTCGACCTTCTAGTTTTTGTCCTTTTGTAAATATTGGATTCTGATATCTGAACACTGCAGAGGAAGCCCTTTACTTTTACGAGTCCTTTGTTGATACTGATTTCATTCACGAGGACGAACGGCAAATATCAACGACAGCTTGGTTTGTCAGGAAATCGAAGCAAAACGAAAGGAGAAAATTTCTTTTTATTGTTTGACGAATCTTTTTTGGTCATGATTATGTAATCGAGTGTATCAACCCTGTGTGTAAGAGAAACCGTGCTTACGTACGTGTGTTTATGATTTTTTGTTACGATGTCCGAGGCAGCTCCAGTGACTGTTACCTCCTGTTTGATATTTTATAATTTTGGATTTTTATTCTACTTTTATTGTTGGTTTTGAAGTTTGCTTAAATTTGTTTTGTTCCTCACCACTTTGTTTGTAGACACACATTTGAGGCAGTGCTGTAAAAAAACAAAAAAAAACAAAAAAAAAAACACTCCAGGTCCTTCAAACTAGGGGAAAGAAGAGCTCATTTTTTCCCTTTAACGCTATTCCAGGCTCTCTTTCCCCAGTCCGCCAAATCCTGACCTCAGCTAGGGTAAGACTAAGTATGGTCTCGAGTCGAGAAGAAACAGGCCAGACCTGATAAGTGCACTGAAAATGTTGGAAACACTGACATCCACTGGGGCTTGAGAGAATTGCGTGACTCTCCAGAGCTGTCAACTCTATGGCACTTCTGCACTCTGTACTCATGGACATCAGGAATGGCTGTGAAGTAGACTCGAGAGACACTGGTCCATGTAGCTGACCTGAGACCTGCTAAAGACTGAACAGTAAGCATCTGATGAGCAAAAGGCACTGATATCCTATCAGGATTGCACTGACCTGAGAGGACATGCTCATTTCAACTAACATTAGTTTACAGCCACAATATTTAAAAGAGAACTTTACTCAAATATGCTAACAACGCTAGTGGGCACACTGTATTACTTAAAGCCAAAAAAAAAGGTTCAGATAGTGTTCTACAGAGAGCTCTACAGAGTCCTACAGAGAGAGGATAAAGGTTCCCCAAGACGGCCAACCAAAAAAAACCTTTAAACATTCAAAATCTTGAAACACTCCTTAACACAGCTTTAGATAAAAAAGGTTCTTCAGTGATTGTTCCAAATAAATTGGAACCCCTTTCTGTTCTATTGTGGGTTCCTCCAATGGAGATTGAAGAACCTATGAGGATCGAAACCTCTAAGAACGTATACTAAGAACAAACAGGTTCTTCAAGGGTTCTGACGAAAAAAAGTTCTAATTGGATCTTTAGACTCATCTTAAAAGGGATACCCAAAGAACCCTTAAAGCTCTTGGTATTGGAACCAGGAAATGATGTTTATCATTAAGAGTTCCCCTTAATAGACAACTGAAGAACGGTTCTAAATCTTCAAAGATTGTATCCTTTCAACCAAAGAACCATTGGTTGGTTCTTCCAGGGTTCTTCTGTTAAGTCTTATTCACTGTCTAAAAGGGATCATTTTTGATTGGAACTATGTGTTCTATGGTTCTTTGTAGAACATTTACCTTTGTTGTTCCACCAGAGAAACATGCTAAAGATCTCTTAATTGTTCCAGATGCATCCTGATATCAACGAATGAATCATTTGGGCCAATCAGTGACAAGCAAAGTGTCACACGACAACACAAGAACTCAAACTACCTTGGTTTCATGTGCCACACAAAGACAGCTTAACTAGTTTATTCCTCATTATAGGTGTTAGCATATTTGGAGTGAAATATTTCTTTAGCGCTGGTTATTGACTGGCTCTGGAATGGCTGTAAGGTTACTTTCCTGTCAAAAGCGATAAATATTAAGCACCTAACAACCCTTCAACTCTCTGGAGACATCCACTTGGCTCCACCCCTTCAAATTGTAACATTAGTGACTCATTTTCTAGCTTTAGCACAAACAATTTACTCTGAAATCTGTGCAAACGCGTAAAGATGGAAAGATAGCTGTGGCACTGAATCTGATTCTAAAGTGTTATGCATCGATTAATTATCACATAGGGTTACTTTTACATTTCTGCCATTTGGAAAATGTGCTACATTTAAGGGTTAAGGGCCTTGCTCAGGGGCCCAGCAGTGGCAGCTTGTTGGAGTCCAACACCGTAACCAACTTTTGACAGGAAAATAACTTCAAATATTACATCCTAGATGCGAGGTGACTCCCGCTTTTTTTTTTTTTCTTCTAAAAGTTGACCAGCAGTCCAGCCCGACCCCCTGACCTTCTCTACAGCGCATGTTTTCTTCCCTTCCTCCTGAGACGCTCTATAGACCCGTCATGCTTCGAGCGCCAGTTTAGCATCTCCTTCTGTAAAAATTAAAGCGAGGTGGTCGGTGTAGTGTGGTCCTGTCTCCGTCTCTTCTTCTTGTGGGACGCTAAACCTTCATGCTTTTCCTATGCAAACAAAATGTAGACTAAACGAAGACAAATAAACCCTACCTGAAAAGCTTCCGCTTGGGCAGGAGCCTCAAATTCATACCACAGCAGCCAACATCACCGTATTTCTTACTATCAAACTTTTTTTTTTTTTTAACAAAACGGGATTTGTTGTAACTGAAAATTGACATGAAGTCATTGAGGTTTTTTTTTTTTAACTGTATGCTGTATTGTTATAACCTATTAAGATTGATTGTAAAAAAAAAAAAGGCATGTGTATTAGTTCTACACAAGCGTATTTATTACTGTCACACATGTATATACGTATACATATATTCTATATAAAAATATATCAATGTTTAGATACGTCTCAGGCCTGAAGCTGAGGTCAGACAAGTCTGTTTTACTAAACAAATAGATCAACCTTTTCAGGTCCTTTGTACAGCTCTTTATTTTCCCGCTCCGATGTAGTCTGAACGTATATTTCCGCTCGCCATAAGCCTTTATATATTACGGAGTTGTACATAGGCACTGACTATAGTAGGCGTGGTGATTATTTATGCACTGAACTCCATTTCGCAGAAGGCACCAGTCCTCGTAGTGTCAGGGTTTTTAGCAAGCTGAAGGAGCCGCGTGGGGTTTGTAGTTTTTAAAGGGACTCTGTGCCTGTCGAAGCTTAGAAGTGTTCACTAATAAGTGCGTGATTTATTTCTGTTTCTTTCAGCTAAAACATTTCAGCATGATGACAGTGCCTTTTTTTTTTTTTAACATCGAATATACGTTCCAGTACTGTTTTTAACACGGCCTTGTTCTCTTTCCTTAGGTCTGAGTGTCACATCAGAATTAATTATTGCTAAATTATATATTAAAAAAAAATAAATAGATAAAAAAAAATCTAAAATGTTTTGATTTTCAAATGACTGATATTTGGAATATCAGAAATATAATGAAAAATAATTTTAGCAGAAACCAAAATGTTTTCGTTGATTTTTGTTTGTTTTGGATTATTTCTTTTGCTTAAATTTCTTTTACTTTATTTTATTCTTCTCCAACACAAATATTTTATACATTTTATACGCAAACCTTTTATACATTTTAACAGGCTTATTTAATATTATTTTATTTTTTAATTTGACAAACATTAGCTAGAACGTGTGCTGATTTGCTGGGGTTTTTTGTTGTTGTTGTTGTTGTTCTTAGCAATGCAATTAAATAATTATGAAAGCGTTTAAGGACAATTGTGAATATTTTATTGTCTGAGATTTTTTAATTCGGTGTGTTCAAAGATTTCATTTTTATAAATAAATAAATAAATAAATGTTTTAAGCCTTTTACTTTTCCAGTCTAAAAAGTAAATCTGTGTTGCTACTTTGATATTTAATTCAAATTTTAACACAAAACCTTTACCTACATAAGAATCTTTTTCCCGTCATTTTTTTTCTCCCAATCCCTGAAACCGAAGCTGGAAAATTTTTCCGGGTTCAAATTTCTTTCCCAAGCTTACGGCTTCCACGCGCATGACTCTAATATCACCTTGAAGAATCACTTCAGCCAGAAATTCTCAATCGGTTGCTTTTGTCCGCTTTCTTTCCCCTAGCTTGAAATATAAATGTTAGAAATTTGACCTTTCAGAGAGGAAGGGGACATGGTGTTTAAACACAGTACTGGAACTTCGGCTGTGTGTTTCCACCTCGGTTCGATTGGGCACATGGCGTTCAGAGCACGCTCTTTCCTTTTTTGCCTTTTCGGAGATTTTTTTACATGTCCGTATGAGTTCTAGCTTTTATTCTAAACTACGGAGCAGGAAGCGTTTAGTAAAACTCTCACTGTGTGGAATTCTGGGAGGTTCAGTGTGCAGTCCTGCTAACATGAACATCTTTTAATTATTATTATTATTATTATTATTATTATTATTATTATTATTTCATTTTTATTTTGAAATGTCTTGTTTTGTGTGAATTTTAACTGTACATAAGAACTCTTCATGGAAACATAACTCTATGATATTTGTCTTTTAATGCACTGTTATTGCTAAACTGTTTAGTGGTAAATGAAACAAAAAAAAAAGAATTTCATGTTTTTTATTGTCTTGTTTTCGGCACTAAAGATACAGCAGTTTCTATAACAGCTAGACAGAGTTCTTATTGTAAATGTGTAGAAATATAAAGCCTCTGAATGTCGTATGCAAATAAGTGGGCGGGGCCTGAAGGCCTCCGTCATGTCACTCTGTCCGCTTTTTACAGAAGGTGCATGCGGTTATTATTTTGTTTATTTTTTTTTATTTTTTAATAATAAAAAATTCTATTTGAAAACCAACAGCACTTGAAGCATCACCAACACACATATTCACATCCCGAACAGAGCACTCAGAGGTTCGGTTCCGTCCCGATTCACAGCTCCGTCTTCAGCTCAAACTCTTATTTCACAGATCTGTTTAGGTTTGTTCTTAAATTCCTCCGATTATAAAAACGTTAAATTTATCCAGCAGATGGAGATTTTCAGACCTAAGAAAGTCTTTCAGGCTTTAATATAATGACCGAAAGTGTATGTGCACTTTGGTAGTATAACTTAATACTTAAAAATAGAAAATAAAAAAAAATAAAAAAATTTTTAAATGGCATAAACAAAGGGGGAAAAAGTGGAAAAAATATTTTTAATTTTTATAAAAGTACTTACTGCTAACCTCAGAGATCAGGGTGCAAAAAATATTATTATTATTATTATTATTATTATTATTTATTTTTAGTTTATTTATTTATTTATGTATTTTTCTATTTTTTTATTTTTTTTTATTTTTTTTATTTTTTTTAAACCAGAAGCTACAAATTTAATGTCACATTTTTACGGGTTTCAACTTTATTTATCAAAAACATTTAGCCAATTGAATCAATTTGGGTTTGTATTCATAATCTACCTGCTATTTATACAATAAATTTACTTTTAATGAAAAAAAAAAAAGATATTAATAACAAAATTAGGGTACATATACAAAATTTAAAAAAAAACACTTTTTTGTACATCTTTTGTATAAACCGAGTCGGTTACAAATTTGCCAATGTGAGAGAAAAGTAAATGTTTTAAACCTATTTTTTAAATTATTATTATTATTATTATTATTATTATTATTATTTATTTATTTTTTTTTCCCAGTCAGGTACACCTATGTTGCTACTTAATTAAGATTTTTAATTAGGACTTTTACCCACACTTTTACCATAAAATCTTTTAAGTAGAATTGTTTTCAATCCTTAAAACCGAAATTGTTTTATTCACTAATCAGAAATTCTGAGATTAAAATTAGATCATGAATTTTTAGGATGAAAATGTATTTGCAACTCAATTCCAATATCCTTTTAGCTCACTGCTAGCTGATTGACATGCTTCTGTGAGATCTTTTGAGTTGTGAAGTCGGAGGGTAACAAAAGGTGTGAATGTTGGGATGGAATCCTTCCCTGGAAACACACTGAGGCACCGATTTCCTGCCAACTTGCATACAGATGCTGTGTCACGTGAGAACGCTGTTTGTTTTTCGATCTCCGGTTAAAGGGAATCTAAACTTATTATGGAGTCAGTATGCATGAAAAACCTGTACAAAACGCTAATGCTAAAATTCGATGTGGCTTCTGCTTGTTCATGAGGAGCGTGTAAGTGACAACACTTCACTTTCCACAAGTCGTAAAATCGTCTGAGGCGTGAACGTGACGTGAATATACGATATGAATTTTAAGACATCAATGAGACTGCTCATGAGGAAAACCTTGAGAAGCAAAATGAATACCTGTCTTTTGTCCGTATTTCTCTGAACATGCGTTCGCCGTTCCCAAAGGAAGTGGAATGAATCACTTCCTGATTGCTAAGCGAATCCGATTACGGATGTATGCAAAGCCTAAATCGGGGCCTGAATGTGTCGTCGCTTTCTATCAACCCCAGACAATCCGCATATACACCTATAGGAAATCCTGAATCCTGATTGGACGATAAAAACATGGTTCAAGTCCACTTTAACTGTTTTGCTCAAGTGTTTCTGACTAATTTAGTTAGGGATGCTAATAGATATGTGCACACATGTCGTCTTGATACAGTTTTATGCGTGTCGCGTAACCACACACACACACACACGCACACACTCTCACGGACAGACACGTATATTTCGTTCTGAAGTAGCTAAGGCAATAGCACAGTGCAGGAACTACAATAAATTGATTTGTACTCTGGCCGCTAGTAGCTTCGTCGTCCTTTATTTCACTGTACAAATGACTGTTAAAGGAGAAAAACGTCATGTATATTTATTTTATATCCTCTATTGTAATAAAAATCTCTTTTTTGCTTCAAAATGTCTGTTGATATGGGATCAAGGAAATGTTTTTCGTGACCCAGTGAATGATTTTTTTTTTAACACGTGGTCGCATTAATGCTAGGAATAACATGGCTAACATGAGGTAACGTTGTTGACAAGATGTTTATGTCGTAGTCATAAAGAAATATTCAGGAATACATCGAATAATTTTAAGCTAACTTCATTTGGAGTATTTGAAAATGTATTTCCTCAATGTTCATCCAAGTTTCCTGTTAATGCTAGCCAGCTGGCTAACGTGCTAAAGATTTCTGAGGGGAATTTTAAGTCATGTTCATGTTTTGTATCATTTTCTCACTGCTCACACGTGCCAATGTTTAGAATTTTGTTTAGAATAAACGTTTAGAATAAAAATGCTGATGTAACAGATTTTTTTAAGAGTAGTGTTTATAAATGTTTATAAATTGTACCGATAATGCTATCTGTATCTTTGATAAATGTGTAAGTCTTTACTGCTTATGTAACAGGATTTTACTGCTGATGCTAGCCAGCTAGCTAGCATGAGCTAATAAACAAGATATTGAAGAAAAGAAAGAAATTTTGTTTATAAACCTAGCTAATTATAAACAGCTAATACTAGCTAGACTGCTAGCTTGACAGGATTTCTGTGAGAATGTATAAGGAATATTCATACATGTTACTGAAGGAGCGTATCCATGTCCCCGGGGTCCTACATTCCCCCAATTTCTATGCCACAACAGGTAGCAACTGACATCTGACAAAAAACATTTTGTGTTTCAATAAATAATGTTATACTGTAAGTACTTGTTTAAATACTACAAATGCTAACTAGCTAGCTATCATTAGCTAAGATGTAGAAGAATCCTGTCAGAAATCCTGTCAGGTTAGCTCATGTTAGCTGGCTGGTTAGCGTTAGTTGTAAAGAAATCATGTCAAGTTAGCTTATGTTAGCCATTTAGCTAGCATTAGCAGGTTATCAGCAGTTTATCATTTATGTATATGACAATTCTCTCAGAAATCCTGTCAAGTTAGCTTATGTTAGCCATTTAGCTAGCATTAGCAGATTATCAGAAATTTATCATTTATGAATATGGCAACAATTCTCTCAGAATTCTTGTCAGGTTAGCTCATATTAGCTAGTTGGCTGAAGTGAGCAGTAATGTTTATATTTTTTTACGCTTTGATATTTGACTTAAAAATTCCTCTCAGAAATCCTGTCAGGTTAGCTCATGCTGACCCAAACCCTAGCTCATTTAGCCTGCGCTGCCCAGTTTTGTACTTTTTCATTATGAGAAAGTACACAATAGTAAATAATGGTGTGTGTTGTGTATTTAAAAAATAGCATTTAAAACATTTTAAGCATTTTAAACATTTCTCCATCTTCTTTACTGTAATTACAGTTAATATTTCTGCCACAAGGTGTCACTGATAAAGTTCTCTGCGGTCAAGTCTGTTCAGGATACGGGCCAGTGGGTGGTCAGATTCTTCATCTGTGTGTGTGTGTGTGTGTGTGTGTGTGTGTGTGTGTTAAAGATCGTACGAGCACGGTCAGCAAGACCTGTCTGTCAGATACAGTGACTCTCTTGCATCCTTAGGTAACACAGTACACCAGTATACACACACACACACACACACACACACACACACACACACACACTTCCAAGATATTTTTCCTCACAGAAATTTGTAATTTAATCTCTGAACCTAACTATAACTTGAACAAAACACACAACAATAACATCCACAGTGCTGCTTAATTCTGAGCTCTGATTGGTCAGAATGTGTTAATTAGTTTCACAGGTTTAAATTAATTATTATTCAATTAATTATTAACCAATATCTTTTTATGACAAGCTTCAATTTGTTTGTCGTATTAACTCCAAGAGAGTGTAAAAGTGAGGCTGGTCAGGGAGCGACTGTTTGTAACCTGTTTATATTCAGATTTTATTGATATTTTATTTGATTAATATTCTCCACATACACAATCATACACAGATGTAAGTTATTGAGCTAAAGTGTAACTATAAATGGATATGAGATGCCATAAGCTAAAATGTCCTGTCAGGTTTGTTTATTTTAGCCATCTAACTAGCCTTAGTAGTAAAGATCATAAACATTTATAACTGAAACTTTAAAAACGTTACCTCAGATTAGCTCTTTATAGCAGGCTGGCTGCTTGTAGCTGATCTTTCGGCAGGGTTTCAAGATATTTTCTTGAAATATCCTGTTAGGATTCTTAGCCATCCAACTAGCATTAGCAGAAAATACTGCAGACTTTACCTCAGAAATTAGCTTGAATGACTAGCGTTAACAGTAAAAGTCAATAAAATTGCTTAAAAGGTAAATCCTCACGGTTCAGATATTAGCGTATTAGCGGTCTAGCTAGCATCTCAGAGATGGACAGGAACCTGGAGCGAATGTGGTGTAGTTTAAATGTAATAAAGAAAAACGAGCTGAATGTGAAAGAAAGAAACGAACGACTGACGCGAAAGCTAGCATCATAAACCGTTTAACCGATAGTAAAAAGCACACGCAGTACTCGTACAAACGGACCGATTTCAGCAGTAAGAGAACTATATTTAATCACACGTGACGGTCGAATTAGATTAACTCCTCATATGTAATTATTTAAAACTTTATTTATAAAGTATGTTCTTGATGTTTTGGGTTCCAAACATCTCAAGGTGCTCCACATAAAACCAGGCGAACATTAAAGTTAATGATGACAATAAAAAAAAGAGGAAAAAAAGAAAAAAAAACCCCGGCACTCGTTATGTTACTCGTTAATGATATTAAACGTAACCTTTTAAGAGCGTGGTCTGTGGAGGAATGTTTCTGATTGGGATTAGCGTTACGGAGTCGCCGTGATCCCACGGCTTCTGAGCTCCTGGAATGTTCTGTCTCATGTGTCTGGTCACTTACGGGGATTAGAGGGGGAGCAGATTCCTGACTGCACCACACATACTCACTCACTCACACACACACACACACACACACATTGACCCAAAGCCTAAATTGTACCTGGCAGTCCTTCCTTTTACACATCACGCTAGCATATTTTAGTCTTATCTAACAATTAAGTGAGAATGAAGCATCATCAGACATGCACAAGGAAAGGTGGTAGCTTAGCGGGTAAGGTGTTGGGCGCCTGATAAGAAAGTTGCGAGTTTATTGTTTATTGCAGTATTTTACATTTCTAGTGTTTGGCAGACGCCCTTATCTAGAGCGACTTAGAGGGGCCCAGGGCTCAGCGGCCCGGCAATGGCAGCTTGGTGGCCCTGGGCCCCTGTAAGTCGCTCTGGATAAGGGCATCTGCCAAACACTAGAAATGTAAAATACTGCAATAAATTATTTTATCCTAGCGAGCAAGCAATGTAGCATAGCCAGTCCACCTTACAGCATGTTTTTTTGGAGGTTGGAGGAAACCAGAGAATCCTGAGGAACCCCACGTGGACATGGAGAACGTGCCAAACTTTGATGAGACAGTAACCCGAGCTGAGGATCAGACCCAGAGGACCCGGGAGCTATGAGGTAACAGATCTACAATGACTATTATTTGCAAACATCAACTGAGTGGTAATGGTTCAGTGCAACATTCTGGTTCCTACCATTACAACCAGCACATGGAATCTTTCCAAAGTCACTTTTGTGTGCTACTGATGCAGCAGGCAGAGATTAGAGTCTTCCTTTAATAGCACATAACAATGTTATTACTATCAGGTGTTTTTACACTGCATTAAAAACAAGAGGCTTATTGGTTTGGAATGTATGCTGGAAGCACTCCGGTGAGCAGAAGGTGCTCTGCGAGAGCGCCGGCTACTCGGTCACAGCCTGTGCTGGACAGCGGGTCCGGCCTCTCAGAAAGCGTCTTTGTTGGGAACCAGGAGCGTGACTCATCAAATATGAGCATGTGTAAGAGAGAGAGAGAGCTGGAAAGAGAGTACAAGACAATCAAACCACCCACACAAGTTCCCGAGAATCAAGTGTGTGTGTGAGTAAAGGATTCTCAGGATTCTGTTTTGCTGAGTCAGTGTGGCTGAGTGTGTTTGAGTAAAGGGATAAGACAAACAACTAAAGGTACTGGACAGATTTTCCTCTCATCTGCTGGGGGTAGGTTTGGGGGGGTGTGACTCTTCCCTCCCGTGCTTTGTGTGTCAGAAGGTCTCTGCGGGTTAGCGTGTGTGTGTGTGAGTGTGTGTGTGAGTGTGTGTTGGACTCAACATGCCAAATGCCAAGTATCCACCCAGCTGACAGGAAAACAAATGCGTGCTGGTCTTTCCAAGCGGTGCCTCACAATAGATGAAAGATGTTAGCAAGCGATGGTAAGCAGGCCACGCTAGACTGCAGTGTGGAGTAAAATGGGTTTAAGAGGCGCTCTGAATTCAGTTATGTTATGATAATTGTTATGAAATGTGCATGGAATTTGAAAATAACTATACATTCGAAATAACGGTTGGTAAAAAATCCTTTGCGACTTTATCAGAAGCAGATCTAGTGACCTCACGTGGGGTCACGACCCCAAGGTTGTGTGTTCAGATTTCAGTGACTTAACTAATCAGCTAGGTAAGCACACTGGAAACAGGAAAAACAGTAACATGTGCAAGACAGGGAGGACAGTTTTTTGGTCGAATCATTCAAAGATTAATGATCTGAAATGACAGATTTCTCACATAACGTGCACATGTTCTGGAAGAATAACGCGAAACTGTCATACACCGACCAGGCATAACATTATGACCACCTGCCTCATATTGTTTTGGTCCCCCTTTTCTGACCCGTCATGCACTGTGCATTCTGACACCTTTCTATCAGAACCAGCATTAACTTCTTCAGCAATTTGAGCAACAGTAGCTCGTCTGTTGGATCGGACCACACAGGCCAGCCTTCACTCCCCACGTGCGTCAATGAGCCTTGGCCGGTTCACCACTGTTCCTTCCTTGGACCACTTTTGATAGATACTGACCACTGCAGACCGGGAACACCCCACAAGAGCTGCAGTTTTGGAGATGTTCTGATCCAGTGGTCTAGCCATCACAATTTGGCCCTTCGTCAAACTCGCTCAAATCCTTACGCTTGTCCATTTTTCCTGCTTCTAACACATCGACTCTGAGGACAAAATGTTCACTTGCTGCCGAATATATCCCATCCACTAACAGGTGCCATGATGAGGAGATCATCAGTCTTATTCACTTCACCTGGCACTGCTCACAATGTTATACCTGATCGGTGTACATTCATTTGTCCGTGTGATGAGGATAACATGGACGTTTGTTTTCATTTGTGATGAAATGAAAATACATGAAAACAAACATTATACTTATACCACAGCGATTTCCCAATCCTGATTTCCCTAGAATATTTCACTTGTTCAGGAACAACATGTTGTACCTTCTAGAGGCCGGATTTAATGTTGTGAAACGTCTGAGACAAGTCAGTTCCTGTTACCATTCTCTCGCCAGCCTCTCTCTCTCTCTCTCTCAAAAGGTCTGTCGTTTCATTGAGAAAACAGAAGCATAACCGAGAGCCAGAGCTCTAAACACCGAGACTCCTTCCAGAAACGTTAAATAAATGTAACTCCTCAGAAACACCACATCAACATATATACATTATACACCCACAAGTTATATCAACCTTTTTATTTTATTTATTTATTTATTTATTTTTTTATATTTATTTATATATTTATTTATTTTTTATGTGAATAATAACTGGCTCCGTCTGACCAATCATATCCGAGCATGCAAGTTGTTACGTCATAGTGAAGCCTTTTACGACGGTGGGGATTTCGCGTGTTGTTACACTTTTACGACGGTGGGGATGTGGTAGCTTAGTGGTTAAGGCATTGGGCTATTGATTGTCCAATGTAAGGCATTGGACTATTGACAATGTGTGTTCGAATCCCAGGTCCACCAAGCTCCAACTACTGGGCCCCTGAGTAAGGCCCTTAACCCCAAAAAAATGCTCAGTTGTATGAAAAATGTAAGTCGCTCTGGATAAGGGCGTCTGCTAAATGCCGTAAATGGAAATTGTTACGGTTCTACTGCTCGGTTTTTTATAGAGCTATATTAATTAAAGTGCGATGATTTAAAGCGAACAAAAACAAGTCAAAACGAAGCATTAAAGAAACCAAAGCGAGTATGTGGGCGAATATTTAACATTTCTGCTCGATAAATATAAAACATATATATATATTATATATATATATTATATATATATATATATATATATATATATATATATATATATATATATATATATGTATATGTTATCGAGCAGAAATGTTAAATAATGTTAAGTATTATATATATATATATATATATATATATATATATATATATATATATATATATATATATAATGTGTGTGTGTGTATATATTATCGAGTAGAAATGTTATATTTATATACATATATACCATTTTTATTTAATTTTTTTATTCCGTTATATTCATGTCGTAAATAGCTTAGCTTAGCGGGCGTGCACGTGCCACTAGAAGTTTCCTGCTCTCGCCCGCTTTAAGAACTCGGGGGAAATCTCGCGATAGTCGCGTGCGTGCGGCCGCCATATTGCGCGACGGTTATTTTGATTCGTATGTGTCGGAAGCGAGGAAAAAAAAAAAAAGACAAGGGGGGGGGGGAGAGGAGAAAATAAAGCGGAGTGAAGGATTAAAAGGAACAGAAGAAGAGGAAAAGTTGTGTGAGTTTTAAAATAAATAAATAAATAAATAAATACACACACACACACACACAAAAAGTAAGTTAAGAGATCCCCGGAGTGGGTGAAAGATTGAGCGGGGGGCGACATACGGACTCGGTAAGCCCCCCCCCCCCCTCCTCCTCCTCCTCCTCCACATACACACACACACGCACACACACACACACCCCCGGACTCTGAAGTAAAGTTACGCCGTCCTCAGCGCACTTAGGCCCGGCTCCGAGTTCCTCCTCCTGCCCGGCCCTGACACCGACACCGAGACGGAGACCGACACCGAGACGGAGACGGACGGAGAGAAGCCTCGGTCTCGGGCGGCTCCGGTGTGGAAGGCGGCCCGGGGAGCGGCGGCGGACACGGACACGGAAAAAAAGAAAAGAAAAGAAAGGGAGTTTAAATAAAATTAAAAAAAAAAAAAAAAAAAAACAACGTTAAATTTAAGACATTTCTAAACATGTTTGTTGTGTCAGAAAGAAAGCGAGCTGTTTGTCAGGCCTAAAAGTAAACTATCGGTTTTTTTCTTCTTCTTCTTTTTCTTCCCCCTCTTGTTTAAGCTAGCTGTGTGAAAAAAAAAAAAAAAAAACAAGAAAGATGCTGAAAAGTTTTCCAGATGACGGATTTACAGCAAAGCACACTTCTCTAGCTCTGTCAGAAATCTCTGGGATGTTTATAAACGTGTGTTTTTAACTTTTATTCACGCAAGTTCACGTGTTGCCCTGCTTTTTATAACGTACGCACTGCGCTTTAGCTTCATGCTAATCTCTCCCTCTCTCTCTACACCCTCCTCTACACTGGGCTGCTTTTATTTTTATTTTTATTAATTAATTAAATATCGAGTCACAGAAGGAAACTATACCTTACAGCCCTTTTTCTTTTTATTAGTTTATTTATTTATTTACAAATATTTTCACGTTTCATCCTCAGCTTGTGGAACGTCTGTCACGTCACATTGTACATCTAGTGTCCTAAAATAATAATAAACAAGTGTGTAAATAGTTTAAAAGATAATAAATAAAACGTCTTATTATTTTATTAGATAGCTAGCAGACGTTCTGTGCATGAAGTGTTTATATGGGGAAAGGTCCAGCTTTATTTCTGCATTATTTATCTTGGAGCCGCAGTAGCTTTTTATTATTATTTTGATGTTTTGGTATTGATCTTCAGATATCTTAAAAGCTCTACCGTGTGTATTGTAGTTGGTAAAGTGCTTATTATTTACGAAATGTCAAAATCTGTGCAGAATTTCTCGTATTTCATTAAGCAGGTTGAATTCGTGTTCCTTTCTGCGTCCTTGTGTTTATTCTGCATTGAGTAATATATTGCGTAATATTTATTTATTTGACACTAAACATTTTGGCCAAAATAAACACGGTATTTTTTTAATATTAGAATTTTTTACCTCGTTTTTTTTTTTACCTCAGAATTTTTTATGTTAGAATTTTGTTCAGTATTTTTTACTCCTTCTAGTATTTTTTTCTCAGTATTTTTTTTTATCTCAGAATTTGTTGCCTCAGTATTTTTTACCTCAGTATTTATTACCTCAGAATCTTTGATATTAGAATTTTTTACCTCAGAATTTGTTTTCCTCAGTATTTTTTTGCTTCAGTATTTTTTACTTTTGTATTTTTTTCTCAGTATTTTTTTTATCTCAGAATTTGTTGCCTCAGTATTTTTTGCCTCAGTATTTATTACCTCAGAATCTTTGATATTAGAATTTTTTACCTCAGAATTTGTTACCTCAGTATTTTTTTGCTTCAGTATTTTTTACTTTTGTATTTTTTTCTCAGTATTTTTTTTATCTCAGAATTTGTTGCCTCAGTATTTTTTGCCTCAGTATTTATTACCTCAGAATCTTTGATATTAGAATTTTTTACCTCAGAATTTGTTACCTCAGTATTTTTTTGCTTCAGTATTTTTTACTTTTGTATTTTTTTCTCAGTATTTTTTTTATCTCAGAATTTGTTGCCTCAGTATTTTTTGCCTCAGTATTTATTACCTCAGAATCTTTGATATTAGAATTTTTTACCCCAGAATTTTTTACCTCAGTATTTTTTTTCCTTTAGTGATTTATTTTTACCTCAGAATCTTTTGATATTTTTAGAATTTATTTTCCTCAGAATATTAGAATTTTTTACCTCAGAATTTGTTACCTCAGTATTTTTTTGCTTCAGTATTTTTTACTTTTGTATTTTTTTCTCAGTATTTTTTTATCTCAGAATTTGTTGCCTCAGTATTTTTTGCCTCAGTGTTTATTACCTTTGATATTAGAATTTTGATATCAGAATTTTTTACATTAGAATTCTTTACCTCAGAATTTGTTACCTCAGTATCTTTTTACCTCAGTATTTTTTATTTTTTTTTACCTCAGTACGTCACTAAAGATTCATGAGACATCAGATTCGTATCGAATGATCAGAAATCGTACCAGAAAGAAACGATCCATAATCGCAGTTGGTATCGAACCGTCAGCGAGTGTCTTTAGTTCGAGTCGTCTGACTTCTGCAGATTTGCCTCTTGGTTCTTTCGTGCCTTTGTAGATGTTATGTATAGATGTGTTATTACCTGTGTTATAACATGGATTTAAAAAAAAAAAAAACCTCCGTAGACAACTCGTATGGAGTGTGGAGCATGTTTTTCGCTTGTATATAGAAATATTTGGTATGTAAATTTAAAGTTTTGCAAACTTTTATTTCTCTTTTTAGAAGTTTACAGAATTGCCCTACAAGGCTGGGTATAACAAAGTTCCGAAAATAAGCTTAGAATTTAAATGAACTAGAATATTTTTCCTTTTAGTTGTAATCACAATAAAGAGACTAATAATTGTAATAATAACAGTAAGAATGAATGATTGAAGCGGAACAGTCTGTGTTCTTGCTAGCCCCGCCCACTTTTCATGATGTCATGGCCGGCCCCCTTCCTAGCTTCCCTCAGCCGCCTTTCCTCTCACGCCGTCCATGAAGTTAACCTCCATACGGAAACGCGTTAAGAAACTTTGTATTAAAGCGAATGTGATGGTTTCGTGATTCTGGTGAGATTTCTGGAGATTCTGGAGAGTTTGTACGTCACGTTCGGGTCTTTTCTCGCTTGCTGCTTTCTGACGTCGTGTTAGCGATACTGTTGAGTCTTGGAGCAAACTCCCGCACTTGGAGTCCCAGGATGCATTGCAGCTCTACGGCACAGAGGTCGGCACCATCGGTGGCTTTTGCTGATTGGCGAGGTGGAAAAAGCAAGCTGAGGGAGAGAGTGAAAAGGGAGAGAAGGAAAGAAAGAGAGAACGAACGAGAGTGAGAGGTTGAGAGCGAGAGAGAGAACGAGAAAAAGAACGAATGAACCAGAGTGAGAGGGTGAGAGAGAGAGAGAGAGAGAGAGAGATGGGTAGGATAAAGTACTAAAGCGCCGCTGCATCGCTGTCTTGAAGCAGTGAAGGTGTAATCCCACTGCACTGCTGTCAGAGCAGCATTGTGGGTAACGTAGTTAAACAACATGAAGATCATGCAAAACTAAAATAAATAAAAATGATCGTGTCATGATTGTCAGAGGTTTCTATACAGTATCATTCAGGCTATTGTGTATCTGTCTCAAAGAGTCTAAGTAGTTAAGTAGAAACGCTCAACATAAACATTTAATAATCGGTTAATAAAGGCAGGAGCGTGTTCACTGGGAACCATCGCCGGTGAATCCGAACACACTGCAACATCCAGCTGACTAAAAGCTCACACTCCCGACCGAGAGATTTGGTTTTGTGTGTTTGAATGAATCACAGCGCGCCCGAGATCCAACAAAAACAACTCATTTCAGTCAAAATAACACCGACCTCAAACATCCAGCGCTTCAGCGCACGCAGTCCAGTCTCCGTCGTCCACATCGCCTCAGTGGATCTGGAGGGAATCGCAGCTGAGTGATGTTTCATTCATTCGAACAGTTTGCTCTCATTTAGTTTTTTCGACCTCGTCACGTCTTTACTCGGTCTGCCGTTTAATTAGCAAAGATTACTAATCCCCCTTAATGAAGAGAATTCTACAGTGCTGAATATCAATCCCAGTCTCCAGCTAAAATAGGAGCAGGCTGTAGAATTTGACATCACAGTGGTGTATGGATGTCAATAAGCGCGTGTGTGTGTGTGTGTGTGTGTGTGTGTGTGTGGTTTTTGTGGTGAGCGTAAGGTCTTTTGTTGGATATGTTTTCTAAATGATGTTTTGATTCCCATCGGAAGTCCCTTGTAATTATCTGCCTGGAGCTTCAGTAGCAGTAAAACGTTCCCTCCTGAAGCCAGCAGCCATTCATCAACACATCCCCGCGTTATATTTAGCTACGGAAGTTTCTACACAACGCTGACATGCGACAGGACAGCTGCATGACGTCGAGTAGTTTTTACAACAAAATTCGACAAAAAACAAGCCGAGGACGTTAGTCTACAGTCACCGAGTGATTTTACCGGCTTCAGTAGCTAAACCGAATCTCCGTACGAGCGAGCTGCATAGCAACCAGACATCCGTGCGTTTTCGAGGGTGATTTTTATCAACAAAATGGCGTTTTCTCACCAAGTTCATCACCATGGTTTCATCTACATCCTCTCGTTCAACAGAGATGTAACGAAGTCAGATTTCATGCTGATTTTGTGGCTTCTACTTCTTATTTTTGAATCCGGGAGAAATGATGGACAGGCCACGCCCACGTGTGACAAACTGCAAACGTTACGAGCGATTTGTTAGCGTGAACGTTAGCGAGTTGGGGTTAGCATTGGGTTCGTGATTTCATTTTTGAATAGGAAAAAAAACCACTTTTAATGACTTTCATGTTACTCCGTAGCAAAGTAATTAAGATGGAGAAACTCCAGCAGTCTGATGGTAAAATTATCGCCCACTGTGTGTGTGTGTGTGTGTGTGTGTGTTCTCATTTTTGCGTACGTTTATAGAATGCTGTCGAGACCAAACTCAAATCAGTGAAGCTCTGCGTTGTTTGTCTGTGTTGCGCTCTCATCGCGGTCACGTTTTCCATCCAGTTAGTTAGCTCCCGAGAATGCTGTTCATCCTGCGCTAATCCGCAACATAAAAACTAATTAGGGCCGATCAGTGCAGCGTGGGTTTGATGGGTCACGGCATGGAAGCGCTCCGTGATGGCAGGAGCTCGGCACAGCGAGCGGCAGCGGCTTCCCGTAGCTGCCGAACAGAGCGGGCTGGCCAGAAGGAGAGTATGTGTTTATTATGGGTGGCACGAAGGCTGTTGCGCAAGTCTTAATTACTAAACACAGACACGAGTACATGCAGCACAGAGCCCAACACTGGAGGTTTTGCGTAGCGCCTCGGCCCATAGCGGCACGCGTCCCGTAACCGTCTTCTGTAAAAGCTGTGACTTTAAAAAATACAAAGGTGTAAATGTATTTTAATAGACATAAGGCTCTTTATATACGGCTCCATTCTCCGACACCGCTTCGTGCCGGTGTTTCAGCCCATTTCTGGTGCCGGATATCAGTTGGGTGGGGTCTGTAGTCAGTTTAGGTCTCAGGCTTTGAAGATCACAGTAATGTTTATTTAGTTACTGAGATTATTTAAGACAGGGTTGATCGAGAGACAGGGCTGACTCTTGGCTGTTTCTTTATACAGTTACTGTCAGACTGCCAGTCTGTTGCTCTGTTGTCTGTCTGTCTGTCACGCTGTCAGTTTATCACACAGTTATGCTCACACTGACACTGTCTCTCTGTCATTCTCGTCAGCCCTGTCTCTGTGTCATTCCTGTCTCTCGGTCATCCCTGTCTCTCTGTCAGTCCTGTCTTTGTATCAGCATGACTGTTGCACAGTGTGTTTGCCATGCAGGCAGGAATGAGCCATTATTATTAGACGATAAGAAATCATAACGAGCACATTCACATAAACCTGCGACTCTCAGCCTCACTCCTGTACTGAATCAACACTTTCTGACCAATCAGATTTGGGAATTCAGTGCGGCTCTCTGAAATAAACCTTCGTATCACATTTTCAAGGTCTTTCTCTGACCGATGCAGTGATAGTGAGACCTTTACCAAATGGTACAAGCGTACAAGGTGAGGTTGGGAGCATAGCTGCACATCTGTGTGAAGGTACATTGTGTTCACACACACACACCGCCTTCTCTCCTTTTTCTTCCTGTGTTACTTTTACCAGGAGAGATCGAGCCACGAGAAAATATTAGGGTTAATCCTTGCCAAGCACGGGAGGTCGGGTTTTTGACAAACTTGTTTTGAGGTTGGTCTGTTCTGCAGAGCAAGCTTCAGCCTGCTGCACCAGATCTGTTTCCCCCACATCAACCGCTCACTCGTTAAATCCTTCAGACGCTACTCAGTTCCTTATATCTGTCAGAGTGGTTTGCTTCTGTCGCGCTGCTGTTTATTTTTCCATTTGTGGCCTTTCTGACGCCCGTGCCAGAGCCTCTCAACATGGCCGACTCTCTCTCTCTCTTTCTCTCTCTCTCTCTCTCTCTCTCTAGGTTTTCAGTTATCTCTCTGTGTCTCGCTGCAGCTCTTGCCTCAGCAGTGTGGACATAAACACACTTGCGTTTGTGAACTGCAGATAAGAAAGGCATTGTTGGAATACCAGAGCAGCGTCTCTTCTAAAGTGGCACACGTCAAGAAAGGGGTCAGAGCCAGACGTGGCATCGTGCTGAGATGAATGAACCCTCTGAAAGATTATTGTTCACTTTGTCCTCCCATCCTTCAAATAAGCTCTGGTGCTAAAAATCCATCAGTGCTTTGGGATACTGGTATTGCAGTGGTGTATCTTCCCGTATCTGCTATGATCCTGATATCCCAGTGCCTGAGCGACGCGATGCCTGGTCCTGATTTGGGTCTTCATTCTGATCAGTCAGGATGCTTTGATTTATTTTACATAACAGCAGCTCAGGCTGTAGCGCAAAACAGAGCCACAGGTTTATATGAATGATGTCGTTTCTATAGCAACAGCTCACTCATGGGATGAACCTTGTAAACTAGATGCTTTGGAACGATGGATGGAAATCAGTACGAGTTGTTCGTTTTGTCAAACTGATGCGATGTAAGAGGAATAAAACACATCAGGACATGCCATTATAGGACAACTTTGCCATGGTAACGGTAAACCTCATCGCAATCAACTTCCCGACAGCATCATAACACAGAGCGTTCACGTCACCCACTGAAAGCTACGTAAGACTCCTCCAGCATGAAGTGCCAGTAGAAATACAGGTTACTGGGAAGTTACTGGGCTTCAAGCAGCACGCTGAACTTTACTCAGCGCTACATTGTTAAGAGTCTGATGGATCCAAGTTTATTGGCGTGCGGAAGCTCGGGTCGTTCCTGCAGCCTGAGTCTCGTTAGCGTGCTCGCTCTACCTATCGGAGTAACCACCCCTGATGAAAACCTCCTGTTTCCAGGGCAGCTTTCAGACCATTCCATTAGCTGCCAGTTACACATTCATCACAGCGGTGTGTGTGTGTGTGTGTGTGTGTGTGTGTAAATCTGCTGAATGTAAAAGCCTTTTGTACGGAAGGTATATTGATAAAGTGATCATCGTGTGTGTGTTTGTTGCTTTCAGGGCCGTTGATCTTAAAGTGGCTGAGGATCGAGTTCCTCTTTCGTTGATGCGAGTTTGTGTGCAATTAACCTCCACTTGACAAAGGTGTCATTATAGCTCATCGTTTTGCTGGAGGGTGAAGTGTGTGGATCCAATTTATTCAAAAACAAAGAACAATGTGAGCACTCAGAGAGAGAGAGAGAGAGAGAGAGAGAGAGAGATAGGGCTGTATCAGGACCTGTCATATTCTACTTTGTACTCCTGCCTTCACCTTGACTAAAAAAAAAATTAAAAAAAAAAGTGAGGTGGAAAAAATATCACGTTTGGCCGCGCTCTCAGGACGAGTAAATACAAGTAAAGCAGCAGCTGGATGATTTGTGCACTCGCAAGCTCTGGTTCCAGCTCCAGGCTAAATCTGTTCCACTGGCTGCTAAAAGAAGGAAAGAAAAAGCACCAAGTGCTAAACAAAGATATATTGTGCATCATAATTGAGATCTGGACAACAGTGCATATCACACACACACACATGTTGGGGTATTTTTGGTGCCACTGGCAACCATTTTAGCAGCGTACTGAACTGAAACGGCGCAATACGGCAGGCACACAGATATCATCATCATCATCACCACTCAGATATAAACAGTGGCACTCAATGACTTTAATCTCACACACTTAGATGTCGGTGTTCCATAAACAGACGTAGGTGAAGGAAGAACAGGTGTAGGTTTGTTGGTACCACACAAGAACGAGTCAAAGGACAGTTTAGTGTCCTTTGTTTCCTTCAGAGTCCAGTTTTAAGAATAATCCTAATGCATAAGAGCAGCGTTTATGAAGCATTCCTGCTTCTTGAGTTATAAAGTAAGTTTAATGGAAGTTCTAGCTGAAGCAGAGTATGTACTTGGAGCGTGTGCTCGGCCCTGGGCCGCTGCTGCGATTAAAATAATTAAACTCAGCACGGCCTCGACGGAGAGACATCCGAGATTCAAGGGGCAGGGAAAGCTCCGGGATCGGCTTTTTGGCTGCAGTCCCCTCTCGCCTCTCGTCACCTGCCGATCAGAGAGATTAAACGAGTTTGAAACACAAACTGGACACCGTTTCACTTCTGTTATTGACTCCAAACAGAGCCGCTGTGGGTCTGGGAGAAGGCCCGATGACCCGCAGTCTGTAGGTCAGAGTGGCCAGGTCTATGATGATAAAATTTCCAATTTGGCTGCTGGAAAAGATTTCCTGAGCTGAGTAGGTCTTTTTTTTAGTGATATGAAAAAGCCTGTTGCAGCTTATTGAGTGTGTTTATTTTTAATAAGGTCTTTTACTCTGCTCTTTGCGTACTTATGTGCAGTCATACTTACATATTTATCTTCTTGCGTATTTAGTCACTGACATATTTGAGTGCTTTATTGTCACTTTACTTTCTGGAGTTCTTACTGACGGTGTTCTATTCAACAACATGCGTACTTGTGCACTTGCCTGCTTAAGCACATGACCACATGCATGCGAAGTGCACATGTAGCCAAGCTCATAAGTATGTAAGTAAGTGTACAGGAAAGTAAGCTCTCATAGCCAGTGGAAAGGAAGCGGAACGAGACGAGCGGCGTCTCTACACGTGATGCCGTGTCGTTAATTCTGCAGCCTGTCAGCTGTTTGGAAATGAAGTTACTAAAATACGATCCTCTTGAGGTTTTGATGCCTTCTGTGGCTCTGGAGTGTATCCTGCTTTCTTCTTATTTTAATTGGAGTAAGAGTGTGTGTGTGTGTGTTGTGTTGTGTTGCCGATTCAACAGTGTTTTAGATTCATAGTTCAGCAGTGTGCCGTCTCTATCCCACCATCATCTACTGATATCCTGTCATCTCTCTCTTTGTGGTGTTTTTGTTTTTGAGTGTGTGTGTGTGTGTGTGTGTGTGTGGTGTACTGTGCTGAGTTCTGCATTTTGAACACTACCCCCTGAGCCTCAGGCTAGAAAACAAGCCATATTTTCCCATCAAACAGGGGACGAACCGAATTGACACATCATCTTCTCCCTAGCGCTCTCTCTCTGTCTCTCTCTCTCTCTCTCTCTCTCTCTCTCTCTCTCTCCCTCCCTCAACACTCTCTCTCTATCTCTCTCTCTCTCTTTTTCCAAAACACGTTGCACAACAGCGTTGCAAATGTACACAATAGCTAAGCCGTCGGAAAGCTCCTCCAGCGTTTCCAGCTTAAGAACTGAAATCAGATCAGCCTTTAACAGTGCTTAGGAGTTTCTCCTTAATCTCAGAGCTCTCTTGGCGGAGGAGAGAAAGCGGAGCGGACATTTGTCTCTCGGCGAGAGTTCCACTGCAGCGTTCCACCGGAGCCAGGGTTTACAGATAGATGCACTCCGATCTTCAGCATACGCCTTGTTCCTCTGTGGGAATGCGCTGGCTCTGTCACACACACACTGCCAACCTGTCAGCACACACACACTGCGTCTGTAAAAATGCAGACAAGCAAGTTCATGTCTAACGTTACCGACAAACCCGTCTGCCCTTATACGGGATCTTAAAGAAGTCACGAGCAATAACAATGTTCTCTGTGTTAAATATAGAATTCAAGCATTTCACCATTTTTTCCATCACAGACACACGTCCTAACATCATTTTCATTTTTTTTTATCCTGTTACTATGGAGATACAGTTCTTTAATCTGTTTGCAATGGGATTTGTTGCAATGGGAATGTTTATTTATTTATTTTCCATAACCATGCAGTAGGTTTTTGTTTGGCTTATCTGTTAAAGTAAGTTATTTAAAAAAAAGTTATTCATTCTATAATAAACAAGGCAACAATAGGCTCGAGTGTCTGCCCTCTTCCGCATACCTGAGCTCACAGATGTCCATGATTGGAGAAAGAGAGAGAGAGTTGAGAATGAGGAGATAGAGAGATAGAATACCCCTCCCACTGTGAGAACTCCTCCCACACTTCAGCTCACCTGTTCAGGTCAGGACGAGCGCGTGGTCGTAGACATCTGATTGGTCAGACTGAAGGACTGGGTCGTACCTGGTGTCGTTCTGAAACTTCCCAGTTGTCCAGATGCTTGCCTTCAGCGGGGCTTCACACACAGTTATGCCCAAGTTATTAAACGACACATGAGACGAGGCGTTTCAGGGCGCGGTCGATCCGCTAAGCTTCTTCAAAATCTGAATTTCCAAGATTACAACACAAACAGACTTCCAGTCACATTCTCCAATAAAAGAAAGCCATGCTGCTGAATATATTTCTCCAGGCAGACACTGACTATCCTTTCTCTTCCTCTGAAACTATTGCTCACCGTGTTATGCTGCACTTGTGTAGCATCACAGCTGTGCACTGCACTCGTACTCGAAGCCTTCCACAGAAACGGCTCAGGGTCTGTTTACTCCTGACGGGCCACTTCTGACGTCTGCAGGGTGGGAAGCTTTAGGAAGCCCTAAATGGTCAGAATTACACCTTAAGGATGTAATCAGGGCTCCTACTGTTGAACTGTCTCACTCACACACACACACACACACACACACACACACACACACACAGAGTTATGCTGAAATTGGCTGGAGAAAGTTTCCAGTGAAAGCTTTCCGGCTATGTTTGCAATAATGTAACAAACTAGAGTTCTGTCTCAAATCGCATGCTAGTGCACTAACACCTAATCCCCTTTTCACCGACATTTGAAAAACGTCTCTCAGCCTTTCAGCCCATCCTTTTTTTCCTTTGGATGTAAAGTTTTTGATTCAAGACGCATGTGTTGAGTAACGTTGTGTGTTCTGCTCTGCATCTTCAGTAAGAGTCATGCTGTATATATCTACATCACAGAAGTGCATCAAGTCATCTGTGAGAAATATCTTTTCACACAACCACGACACTGCTGCGTGCTTAAACCCGGTTCTGTCACATCGACGCTCTCGGGCTTATCTGGCGGTTTGGAGTTTGTTGTCGAGGCCGCGGTGCAGCAGGCAGGAATTTGTCGTGTGTTTTGACTCCGGTGCCGCGTGTGGTTTGGCACGTGGCTGGCCAGAGGACACGAACCGGCCGCACCTGCCTGTGCCAGTCTCATCCGTGCCGGTCTCTCAGGCTCGCTCGTTAATCCACATCCATACCCATGAAGCAGCCACGGAGGTTACAGACGGTGGAGACTCTGCGGTAAAGCCTTGACGACGGGTGGGGCTACCGACCCGTACCTGAGCGGCACTAACCACACGGCTCACGTCTGAGAGGTCTGATCGGATCGGCTGACATGTAAGGATTTTGTCTCGGTGCAAAACAAACTTTTGGTCTGCTGGTGTAAAATCCTCCAAACTTTTTGGCCTTGTGCCTCCATGGCATGCTAAACTGAGTGCTTCTCTTTCCCTGTTGCTAAGAGACACGTGTTAAATGAATGTTTCACACAGCCACGGCACGGGCTGCTTTTCCACCAATTGCCACTCTCCTCCTCAGCGCCGTCACATGACTTGGCTGCCATTTGTCTTTTGCTTGGCCTCAAGGTGGGGAGTAATACTCCTAGCAGCTGCTGCAAGCATTTCCGCTACAGCGCTCTCTCTCTCTCTCTCTCTCTCTCTCTCTCTCTCTCTCTCTCTCTCTCCCTCAAAAGCTTTGTGTGCTCTTTAATTCATGATTTAACTTGACTTGATTTTGCTATCATTATAAAATCCACATACATAAGGAGATTTGTCTGGCTTGCTGAACTCTGCAGTAAAGCTGTGTGGAGTTTCAGCATGGCTTTACATCTTGTGCAGATTGGTTAAACCATTGCTCTCTTAATCTGTGCCAGACTTGTTTAATGTTTCGTTCACAACATCATCATACAACGGGAGAAGCAATGTTCAGACCGAAGTTTCCTCATTTCCAAGCGAATTATTTACAGCTAAACAACAGACCCAAAACCTCGGAGCCATCCCACGGCTTGTTTGGTCCGACATTTTTTCAGTTCCCCGCTTTACTTCCTGCCTGCGGTTCATTCAGCTGCTTTTAATGTCTGTTGAGACGTTATTGAAGTAGCAGAGATAACCGGCACCTCGCTTTGCTAACTTGTTAACGTACAAAGCCGAGCATGCAACAAGGTTGAGAGCGTTCACGTTCATACGAAATTCTCTTTTTGGGTGTTGTGCTTCTTCACACTCCAGAGTTTGTGCTCGGACCTGGAAGCGCTCTCGCAGAGGTCGTATCCATGACTCTGCGGCCAACAAACACAATTCACCGTGCCAGTCACGCGGGGAAAGGAATCCGATGGTGGGGCAGATGCAGCGAGAGCCTCGCAGGAGTCAGGAATCAGAAAATATCCCAGAAAAGGGCTGTTTTTGGACCTCTCTCTCTCTCTCTCTTTACCCACACACATTCTCCTAATCATTCCTCCCTGCTTTTACTGGTTTCCAGTGCTCTAATTGGTCTTTACACGGTTGTCCAGCCTGTAACCACATCCAGCACCCTGCAGCACTGCTGTGGTTGGCTCTTACACCATCCTGCATCATGTTACACACTTGCTCTGATCATGCAAACCTGCCTGTGTGGTAACAGCACTCTTTACTTATTTATGTATTTATTCATTTTTTTAACTCTTTCTCTGCAACACAACAGCACACATCTGTATGAATTCTCGACGTCTCGAGCTCACGGATCGGCTGGACAAGAGAAAATAAACACAAGCATCCGTAGATCTCTTCCCTCCCCCGTTAACCTCAGATAAATACGGTGATTTAACGATGTGCGTTAATACAGGACTTTTTATCTCCTCTTTTTATCCTGATGATGAAGCGTCTTGTTTTCATCGTTCTCTCTCAGGATGATGGCTTGATGTGTGTGTGTGTGGTGTTAGATTTAGAGCCATGTGTGAGACGCGTCGAACTTTTCCCACAGTATGTGTGTGTATGTATGAAAAACTGAAAAAACTTTGCAACTTTGCAGACTGTAAATATGTCAGTCGTGCGAGTCCCACACGCTGCTCATTCATCCTTTACTGGAAAAACGGTCTGTTTTGATAAGAGTTTAAATGTACGTCTGCAAATATTTATCGTAGGAATCCTCCCCTTTTCTAGCCGTCCAGCAGTTTTGTTTTGTCGGTGAATCAGGCGCTGACTCAGCAGTCTGCCTTTTCTCCCAGCGACGTTAACGTTGTTATCAACGTTCCTCCCCCCGAAACCATCCGCGCCGTGCCGTGTTTTCGGCGCTCGGCTGTAATTGCTGTTTTGGTTCGGTCTCACCAGGGTTTTGCGTGTAATTACATTTAATTCGCTTTTGATTAAGACATTTCCTATAACTGTAATTTTTCTCTGCACATATTCGCGTTATTCATTTTTCTTATTTTGATTTCGCGGCTCGAAGGCCAACCCGAGCTGGTGTTTTAGGCTTGTTGTCATGGTTACGCTCCAAATGTGGGTCACGTTGTGTCAAAATGACACAGAGCTCAGTTTTTCTAAAAGTTTTAACAACAATGAAATCCACTAAGTACGCACTTTTAAATCAGAGGGTTTTATTCTTATGCGAAGAAAGAATTTCAGGGAAATTCTTAAAGTGGGTGTGGCCGAAAACAACCACACCCCTCGGACTTAGAAATGTTGGTGCGGCGTATGACACTTTCTCGAACTCGGCTGCAGGTGTTGTTTTTCTGCGACGTTGTCTGAAGATATTCCTCTCGACAGGATCAAAGTCCTGATACTCTCTCGCTCTTCTTCATGTCTGTATGAGTTTAGAATAGTGTTCCTTCTGTGCAGCAGTACATCATTACTCTCACACTAGAGAAGACGGAGCAGCTCACGCTCTTTACTCTTCCACTTTAAAGTCTCAGACTACAACCGCTGTCGAAGGGAGTGTGTGTGTGTGTGTGTGTGTGTGTGTGTGTGTGTGTGTGTGTGTGTAATGGAGCATTTCTGAAAATCTTGCTCAACCAAACGTGCGTGGAATGCCAGTGAATCGTCCCACTTGAGCGGCACGATGGCTCCGGGCTCTTTTCCCCTTCTCGTCTTTTGCTTCCTCGCATGTTTCGACTCGACGAGCGTTTGTCAGAAACGGGAAGCCTTAGTCAGAACTCAAGACGACAAATATCCCAGCTTGGATTAATCCTCGTCCGGTTTCCCGCACGCAGCCGTGGCAGTAACAGCCCACAGAAACGCTGCGGGACGGTTCGGCGCTGCTGGTTCGGCGCTGCTACTTTCAGATGCAGTGCCTTCCTGACTCGCTCGCTTCACTCCACATGAGCGGTATGTTTGTGCTGCAGAATAAACCAGGGGTCACTTTATCTGCCAGAGCTGTTCTCACCTCTGATTGGTTGTTGTGATTGTTGATACGTCTTCTATAACCGCAGCTCTAAGAGTAGTCACAGGTTTGCATTCTAATATGGCATTGTTTCCATAGTAACAGCGCTTTCACAGGGACTTGTGTAGTGGACGCTCCATGTATTAGAAATGTAGAAGGTGTACGGTTTTCTGTGTCAGGATGTTTAACATTTATGGAAGGAGTCTCCAGTGTCAGTGGTTTGTAACAGTCAGGGGTAAAAAGCAGTAACTTTAAGGTTTCTTTGTAACAATAACCGTTATTTTATGGTAACAACAATAATAACAGTCTGTCGTTTCTATAGTAACATCATCTGTTGTTTCTAGAGCAACCTTATCTGACATTTCCATAGTACCCTCGTCTGTTGTTTCTATAGCAACCATGCCTGACATTTCTATAGTAATCTCGTCTGTTGTTTCTATAGCAACCTTGTTTGTCATTTCTGTAGTAGCCTCATCTGCCTTTTCTGTAATAACCAGTGTTTCTATAGCAACAGCAGCACATCGACTACACCTATGGCCAGTATGAAATAAATGAAAATGTCTAGCTAATTAAAGAACCCCACCACAGACCCGTCTATGTTTTCGGTGAGGACACATTTATTTATCCTGTACGGGAGGAGTCTCCAGCGTCAGGAAGTTTTAGGACAGCTTTGTTGTCTTTAATGAATAAAAATGATGACCGTTTATTGCAGTGTATTGTATCGTCACTGTTTATTTTCCCATATCCGCACAACACCCAAGGGTTTTATTCCTCTAGCGTAAAACACCGAAGCAGCATGAGGAGTGAACGCTGAGCTCCTCGGCCTGTGTGTGTACTGTATAGATAACGCTCCGCTGAAACGGAGCAGCGTTTAAGGCTCTCAGGCTTGCTGTGTGTGTGTGTGTGTGTGTGTGTGTGTGTGTGTGTGTGTGTGTGTGTGTGTGTTCCCGCTTGTCCGTGTGCCAGTGCGAGCTGGAGCAGAGCCCGTAGTCTCATGCAGTAATATCTTCTTTATGAGCGCTCTGGCAGCTCGGTTGCGCGAGTGCCCTCGTACTGTTCAGCTTCTCTCTTTTTTTTTTCAGTCGGTAATTCCGCTAACGTGGACCAGATGCATCCTGTTGACTGTGCACTCGGATTTATTTATTTAGCAGCAATGCTGCTGTTTGCAGGGCTCCAGTGGAGGTGTGTGTGTGTAAGAGCAGCTCTGTACAGTAATTAATAGTTACTGTGTAGTGCATTGTTTGTGTGTTGATTATTTCATGACTTGCTCTGAGGGTTTGGGAGAAAGTAAGTGATCTAGGCTCCTCTCCACTGGCTCTGTCTTTCTCTGTGTGTGTGTGTGTGTGTGTGTGTGTGTGTGTGTGTGTGTAAGATTAAACAAGTTCAAGACAACATCTACATAACAGCATTTAGCAGTGAGCTGAAGATGATGATGAGGAGGAAGAGGAGACTGATTTTCTGAAGTTCATGATGAATTCACTTTGCGTGTTCAGGTCATGTGAGTTACGGGACTTTGCCTGCTGCAGTATGCTGAGCTCAGCAGCACCATCCCCACACAGGGTCAGCTAAAGTTCATGTAGTTTCAACCACAGCTCCAAGGAGAGCAGGAGTAGGCATGTCCTGTAGTATCATCCATCTTTTTAGCAAAACTTCTTCACCTCTACAAATATTCACAAACATTCTGTATTCAACCATGATCGATTAGTTCCTGTAATCCTCTTTACACCACAGCAGCTTACTAACCCTTCATTCCTGTCTTAATTAAATAACGACATTAGTCACAGCTTGAGAAAACATCCAATGTGCAGGTCACAGTGGACGAGCCGTTGCTATAGAAGCGATTACGATGCATTTAACGATTAGTTTTTTGTGTTCTTGTGAATTAAAAGGCTCCAGAGGAGGGATGTGTGTGTGTGTGTGTGTGTGTGTGTGCGCACTGATATTCAGCTTTACTTAGTCTCAGCATATAACACTACATACACACACACAACACACCCTTGATCCATTCATAGATAGAAATCGCAGATGCGCACACACACACACACACACATCAAGGCCAAAAAGTGGCTTAAAGACGAATTTGTGCGTGACTCGGCTTCATCCGGCGTGTTCCTGTGACGGATCCTTCGCAGTAAAAGCGTTTACAGGCCATAAGTGAAGCTGCTCAGGAGCTCGTTTTACACCACTCATTTACGCCACTTTCTTCAGCAGACGCTCTGAAGTCCAGCCAGACGTCTCCTATGCACTCCACTGTGGCTTTATTTGCGGTCAGAAATGTTTTGGCAGTGAGCAGCGTCTCCTCTCGCACGAGGTATCGAGCCTCAAACGAGACGCCTCGCCCTGGTCGGCTCGACTGGGGGGCCTCTTCACCCCGAAATGCTCGTGGGGATAAGGGCATGTTGGCATTATATGTAACGGATGCTACTTGCTTCTGTTTTGTGCTATTATCTTCTACTTTGGTTTAAAAAAAAAACCATCCAATTGACGTGAAAGTAGATCCCCATAATCTTGTGCAGTGACGTGACCGCAGACGTGACCTCATCTAAATTTAGCTCTTTTCTTTTCAGAAACAGAATGCTTTCTCTCGTATGTATAGGCCTCACAGACATGCATGCTCCAGTGAAGTCCATCCCAATCTTTATACATCAAGTCTGAAGTGTACAGCAGACCTGCTTTAGACACTTGAGCGCTACAGAAGCAGTGGGTTTAGAGCAAGTGAAAAAAATTCATTTGAAGTATGCAGGTTGTTTATCTGATTTATGTATTTATGTCGTTGTTTACCCCATGAAAGCTCTCCTCTGGTGGCCCTGCCAGAAAATTCCAGCCTGTCAAGAACCTGATGAACAGGCTGTGTGCACACGCTGTTTGCCAAATAATTTTTTTACTCAGTCAGCACAATCAGGCCGAATCCTGCGCAGCTGCCCGAGAGCCCTCGCTCTGTTGATCAGATTTTTTTAATAAGCAGATGGTAAACACGCTGCAGGGAAGCCAATCCACTGAGCAGGACTCAAGGCTCTGCCTGGATTTTCCACTCAATACACTGACTCCCTGAATCACTCAATACACTGACTCCCTGAATCACTCAATACACTGACTCCCTGAATCACTCAATACACTGACTCCCTGAATCACTCAATACACTGAATCTGCCAATACTCTGACTTCCTGAATCACTCAATACACTGACTTCCTGAGTCACTCAATATACTGAATCACTCAATACACTGACTCTCTAAATCACTCAATACACTGACTCCCTGAATCACTCAATACACTGACTCCCTGAATCACTCAATACACTGAATCTGCCAATACTCTGACTTCCTGAATCACTCAATACACTGACTTTCTGAATCACTAAATACACTGACTCTCTGAATCACTAAATACACTGACTTCCTGAATCACTCAATATACTGAATCACTCAATACACTGACTCCCTGAATCACTCAATATACTGAATCACTCAATACACTGATTCTCTAAATCACTCAATACACTGACTCTCTGAATCACTCAATACACTGACTCTCTGAATCACTCAATACACTGACTCTCTGAATCACTAAATACACTGACTTCCTGAATCACTCAGTATACTGAATCACTCAATACACTGACTCCCTGAATCACTCAATACACTGAATCTGCCAATACACTGACTTTCTGAATCACTAAATACACTGACTTCCTGAATCACTCAATATACTGAATCACTCAATACACTGACTCTCTAAATCACTCAATACACTGACTCTCTGAATCACTCAATACACTGACTCTCTGAATCACTCAATAATCTGACTCCCTGAATCACTCAATATACTGAATCTGTCAATACACTGACTCTCTGAATCACTAAATACACTGACTTCCTGAATCACTCAATACACTGACTTTCTGAATCACTAAATACACTGACTTCCTGAATCACTAAATACACTGACTTCCTGAATCACTAGATACACTGACTTCCTGAATCACTCAATATACTGAATCACTCAATACACTGACTCTCTGAATCACTCAATACACTGACTCTCTGAATCGCTCAATAATCTGACTCCCTAAATCACTCAATAATCTGACTCCCTGAATCACTAAATACACTGACTCTCTGAATCACTCAATAATCTGACTCCCTGAATCACTAAATCAGTGAAACCTTAATTATAGTGAACATAACATATACTTACTGATTCACACAATACACTGACTCTGTGAATCACTGAATCCTGACAGTAAAACTAATCTAAAAATGACAACAGCATTCCTGTTTTGTGCTTGGATAAGAATCAACATTGGTTACTTTTATTGCACTGCATGGGTTTAACACGGGCACAACACACACACACACACACACACACAAACACTGGTAATATATTCACAGTTGAGCCTTCTCTTTATGTAAGGAAAAGGATTAGATGATGTACATGTGTGGAGTTTCGAGACAAACTCGACGGCAGAAAACTTGGAGACAAAACCAGTGACTGTGGTTGAGATGAAGCTGCTTTGCTAAGTTGCCCACCCCTTAGTAGGGGTGTGTGTGTGTGTGTGCGAAGGCAGGAAATCAGAAATTCTTGAGTGCCGCGGGCTGCAGCTGGCTGCTGATTGGAAGCAGGCAGGGGCCACAGGCTTTCACGTTGCATTCTGGGATAGCAGGGTGGCCCCCTCTCTAAATTCTCAGAGATACAAGGAGGCCTCTCTCAGGGCATTCTAGGACAATACCGAGCCTCTCCCATGAAGAGATTGCAACACACACACACACAGCTGATTTTTGCAGTAACTAATCAGGACATGCCGTCCTGGCTTCTGCATTTTGAAGAACATAATAAGGGAAGATGGTGGAGCTTCTATTTCTTTTCTGCTCAAAATGTCTGTGTGTGTGTCTTATGGAAAACGAGAGTAGAAAAAAGGCACACACACACAACCTCATACACACCCAGTTAAAGTGATCATTCAGTCAAAAATGTCCACTTTAAATGCAGCGTAAGCCAACAAGTATGTGATCTGAAACTTGCGACAGTTCCTCATTGTTGGAGCTTGATGGGTTTTTTTTTTGTGCCTGTTCTTTTCCTTAAGTGATGGTGATGGTGGCACTTATCTGTCACCTGGCAAGTTTTCCACACTGTCGTGGCTGATAACAAATTTGGACACCAGCGATTATTTATTTATTTTTTTTGGATTTTTGATATGTGGGACAGAACAGGAAGTGTGGGCATATCTCGAAAACGCAAAAAAGGATTGCCAACAAACTTGGCATGTATGTAACAGGAAGCAGGGCGATATCTCAGTATGATGCATTAAAAGTGGGGTGGGGCCAAAAAGTGCTTGGCTCTCTAAAAACACATGACTGAATAGAATTTCACACACAGCGTGAAATTAAAACAAGGTTTTGTGTTTGTGTGTGTGAGCAGGTTTACACATGAGCGATCATTACAATTAGTTAAGAAGACTGTGTTAACTTCAGTACGGCGGACATGCTCGTCACCGCTAATCAGCTTGACGCTCTTTTCTTCAAGTTAGTCTGCAAGAGGCTTATTTTTGGGCGTGGGGGGGCGGTTGGTAGGTGCTTGCTAAATGAGGCTCCCAGTCTTCTTAAGTAAAGTAAAATGTGCTGGCTGTGTAGAGACATCTGATCCTGCAGATCCTGTTCCGCTTCCATACACACACACGCACACACACAGTTTGCGTGTCACACTCGTGCTATTAAACAGACAATGTTTCATCCTAACATGCGGAAAAAGTTGAGATTGTCCATAGTCTTGGTTTTCACATTTCCTGCGAGGGCAGCTTGAGTTTTACAACAGTTTCCGCATGTTGCACCATTTCCGACTTCCAACTGGGACAGACTAAAGAAAACGTCCTCAACTCGGAGTTTCCTGAGAAAGTCGTCTCAGCTCTGGAGTCAAATTCATTGTTTTGAGGAGGGACATAAACATCACTCAGCATACATAGCTGGCTAGGTTGTTGCTAACAAAAGTTAAATTTGAAAATTTCCTCTAGTGTAATTTCCAGGATGAATCACTCAATACACTGACTCCCTGAATCACTCAATACACTGACTCCCTGAATCACCCAATACACTGAATCTGTCATCGCACTGACTCCCTGAATCACTCAGTACACTGACTCCCTGAATCACTTAATACACTGAATCACTCAATACAGTGACTCACTGATTCCCTGAATAATCTGACTCCACGAATCAGTGAATCCTTAAGTATAGTGAACAGAATATAGTGTCCAAATCTCCAGATCACGCAGCTCATAGTTTTGTTGTTGGGCTCACGAACTCAAACGTCCGATTCACTTGCCTGGAGTCGAGTCGATTCGAGTCAGAATCACTTTCACTGCAGTCGAGTTCATTCTGAAGCGAGCGCACCTCTCGGTCTCAGACGCTCATTTGCTTTCATTCTTTCATGTTGCCACCTGTCTGAAGAAGCGCACTGGGGTGGAGAACTCGCCAGACATTCAAAGAGATTAATCACTACACTAAACTGGAACTACTTCTCTAAAAGAATTAGTCCAGAGCTGGATTTAGTGCACTAATCTTCAGACCTGACCAGACACGTCTGGGAGTAAACGTTTCTATAACAGATCAGACAACAGGTTCTGAGAACAATTGGACTCTGACTAATGGTTTATAACGCACATCAGTCTGGCTCATAGCCTCCATCACCACCTGACCCCGAGCAGAAAACCAGACCGCTGGTGATTTTTGAAAGCAGTCTCCAGCTTTATATCATGACAAAGTGATGGATTATAGACGGTTATGTAACTAGAAACGGATAAAAAGTATGACTGTTCTTTACTAAGTAGACTATTGTATTTCCTGTAGCATAAGAATAAAGCAGTTGAGGATGAGTTGTTCTAGGGGAAGGAACAAAAGGAATACAGGAGCTTTTTATTTTTTTGGTGTGTGTGTGTGTGTGCATGTGTTTTGTCACATTCTTATCTGTTGTGTGTGTTTGTGTGTGTCTTATTTCCAGTCAGTTGAATATGACAGTGATACACATACTTATGATTGCGATAAAGAATGTCTCTCTCTCTCTCTCTCTCTCTCTCTCTCTCTCTCTCTCTCTCTCTCTCTCTCCCTCTCTCTCTCTCTTTCCCCCTCTCTCTCTCTCTCTCTCTCTCTCTCTCTCTCTCTCTCTCTCTCTCTCTCTCTCTCTCTCTTTCTCCCCCTCTTATCTTGAATCTCCTGCAGATTGTGTTGGCCGAGATCTGTTCCGACTGCTGGTGCACTGACGGTGTGTGTGTGTAATGTGTATCAGGGGACATTTCTGTTTGACAGGAAACAGCCCTCTGCTAACACACAGTAGCAGGAGCAGCTCTGTTAACAGCTGGCAGAAAAGAGCCATATGTATTTATTATTATTATTATTATTATTATTATTATTAGAATTTTTTTTTCATCACTTTATCCCCTTTTAGAACAGGGTCAGGAAATCATACAGGAAGTAGCTTGTTGAGCAGACTGAGGAAATGACGTAAAAGCCACTCTCGTGCTTCAGTGAGACACCTACAGGATGAAAGAATCCTCTATAGAGGTTGTGTAGCTGATGCTGGTTCTGTATTGGAGGTGTCACCTGAATATATAAATTATATTAGGCTTTGGAGATCATCTGCAGCATGCCATTGCCCGTCTTGGGCCACTAATGGTCAGTGATTGTAACCAGTATTGTGAATCAAACAAATCATGAAGCCTGTATTCTGAATCAAATAGTGAGTTGAATCGTGAAGCTATTATTGTGAATCGAATAGTGAGTCGAATCGGGAAGCCATCATTGTGAATCAGGTAGTGAATCAAATAGTGAAGCCATTATTGTGAATCAAATAGTGAGTTAAATCGTGAAGCCAGTGAATCGAATAGTGAAGCCATTATTGTGAATCAAGTAGTGAATCGAATTGTGAAGCCATTATTGTGAATCAGGTAGCGAATCGATTTGTGAAACTGTTACCATGAAGCGAATCATGAAGCAGTTAATTTGAATCAAATCAGACTGTAAACCTAGTGGCATGATTCAAATCGTGAACCCAGTATTGCGAATCAAACTGGATCATCTGTCATCCCTGTATCATGAATCGAATCATGAGTCAGTATCATGAATCAGAATGTTTCGGATGCACCTCTACGGCACTGTATACACGAACACTGAATTAAAAAATCTATAAAATAAAACTGTTCTCTGGTAAATTGGCGTTTTAATTTGTAGGAAATGGAATATTATTTGGGCAGAGTTTGTTTCGTGCAAGTGTTCATGGGCGAATTTCCTAAAATTCAAGCACATTAACCCTGGTGTCAAATTTTTTCATGTTGCCTCTGTGGATGGAATTTAAAAATCACTTCTTCTCCTTGTTTGTGAACGTGCTCTTACCATGGACATGAAACTGTCAGAGTTGCTGTCATGATTAAAAGAAACAACATGGTTTTAAAATGCACTGTGTGTGTGTGTGAGAGAGAGAGAGAGAGAGATACATTCTAGAGGTTTTAATATGTGACTTTTGGCACTGATGCTGCTGGTTTCCATTATAAATCTATCGGTGCTGTTAATCTTGTCGCATGAAGTGTGTCTCTGATTTTCTGTAAGTTTCTGCTAAACAACTTTAAAACCTGTGTGTGTCTGAGTGCTTGGGGATAAAATGTGGGGAAACTGTCTCCTGCAAGAAAGAAGTGGTGGTGAGATGTGGAGGTGCTGCATTTTTAGATTAATTAAGTTCTCTCTCTCTCTCTCTCTCTCTCTCTCTCCAGAACAAAAGATGCTGTGATAGAGCAAGAGTGTGTGCATGAGTGTGTGCGCTGAGCTCCACCCCGCTCCGTCCTGCCAGTCCCCGAATGGCACAGGGAAATCAGCAGATTGACACTCAAGTTCTGCAAAAACTGCGGCAGAAGTTTCCAGAAGTGCCAGAGGGCGTGGTCTCTCAGTGTGTCCTACAGGTGGGCAGGGCAGTGTTACAGGATGGGGGTGGGTGTGATTTTGAGACATTTTTGGTAAAATCTCATTTTCTCTCTCTCTCTCTCTCCCTCTCTCTCTCTGTCTCTCTCTTTCTCTCTCTCTGTCTGTCTCTCAGAATAAGAACGACTTGGCAGCGTGTTGTGAGTACCTGACCCAGGTGAGTCCCGGCTTCCTGTACAGCGAGGGCAGCCCGAGTGTGACAGACCTGCGCAATCACATGACACAGCTCAACGTGGGCGTGACACAGAATACCCATGGTGCCGTGCAGCGTGAGCCAGTGAGGATGAACGGCAGCAGGACTCTCTCACACAGCCTGAGTGACGGGCCCGTGAACGGTCCCCCGACTCCGGCCTCTGACTTCTACCAGGCAGAGTCTCAGTCACACACACACGCTCCCGCAGCCTTTTGTGTAATGGAACAGACGCGAAAGCCACAGCCACCGCATCACCTCGGCCTGTACCAGCTTGGGGTCAAAGGTCAGGTCTCGTCCACACCCCTTCCCGCCACGCCCCGTTTTAACCCCATCACAGTGACTTTGGCCCCCAATGCTGGCCGGAACACGCCCACCTCGCTGCACATCCACGGTGGGCCTCAGGCCGGCCCCAACAGCCCCAACTCCATCTACATCCGGCCCTACGTCGCCCAGATCTCACACCCGGGTGGCCCGCACCACCAGACCTCGCACGTTTACATGCCTATCAGCTCTCCCACCAACCCGCAGCCCCCTTCGGCCTTTCAGGCTCCGTCCACTGCGGCCTCTCAGGCCTCTTCCTCATCCTCCTCGTCGTCATCCTCATCTGTGCCTTCATCTTTACCGGCGATGGCAGCGGCCCCCTCACTCGCGTCCTCCTTCAGCCAGTTTAACATCCAGAACATCTCCACAGGGCCTAGAAAGAACCAGATCGAGATCAAGCTCGAATCTCCACAGAGAGTGGGCGGAGCGGCTGCTGCCGCCGCCGCCACAGCGACTCTGATGTGCTCTGCTTCTACTCCTCGACCAGCATCGGCTTCTGGGTCGTCTTCCTGCCCGTCCCCTTCTTCCTCGTCCTCCACTCCGCTCTCCATAGACGGGGCAGGGCTTAGCCGAAGCCAGCCCACTGTCTATATCGCAGCCTCTCCTCCCACCGCCGCTGCCATGGCGACACCGTCAGACGAGTGTGCGCTGATTCCTCCTTCCGGACGCTCGCAGCCCAAATTCTACATCTCGGCTAACGCGGCTTCAGATGAGAGCGGCACTCGGAACCCGCCCACAGTCTACATATCGGCCAATCCCGCTCATCCTGGAGTGACGGGAGGGCGAAGCCTAGGTGGCCAAGTCAGCATGGGGCCCGCCTACATCCATCACCACCCACCCAAATCCCGCAGCTCGGTGGGGGCAGGGGGCGTGGCCACGTCGCCGCGCGTTGTGGTGACGCAACCCAACACCAAATACACCTTCAAGATCACGGTCTCGCCAAACAAGCCACCAGCCGTGTCCCCTGGGGTGGTGTCGCCCACCTTCGAGCCCACCAACATGCTCAGCGTGCCCGCCGATCAGCACTACCCCGAGCCCGAGGCCATCAGTCTTCCCGAGCCGCTCTCACCCAACCGAGACATGAGGGCAACAGAGAGCCGCCGGCCCAGCATGGGCTCTGACGACGCTGCATACACACAGGGTAAGATTGTGTGTGTGTGTGTGTGTGTGTGTGTGTGTGTGTGTGTGTGTTAGGACCGAAATTCTGCCAGAAGTCTGGTTTTCACTCCAGTGTCCCCATCACCTCAGCTCTGTTAGGGGCGGAGTTTGACTTTTTGATTGACAGCAGAACTGCTGAGTGCTGTGACAGAGCTGTAGAAGTGACTTGGTGCCTCTCCATTTGCTCTGGCACTTAAACCTGCACCTCAGTGTGGTTAGAAAGTCTGGTGGAGAAAAAAGGAAGAAGTGAAACGTCCCCATGCCTCTCTTGTCTGTTTTGTTTATTTATTCATTTTCCTTTTTGTTTTCTTTTCTCTCACACTTTATTTTTTAATCTGAATGTGAGAGGAGAATTTTCTCTGCTGCCTCTGAGGCCTGCTATACACACCAGCTGGTACATGGTTTTTACACAGTAGTAGTAAAACAGCATTTTTTTCTGTTATTATTTTCCGCTCAGCACTGCCAAGTGGATGGGGTGTGTGTGTGTGTGTGTGTGTGTGTGTGTGTGTGTGTGTGTGTGATTCCTGAATGTGAATTTCCGTACTGTTGACACTGGGCTGGGTTTTGGATAAACCTTGTACACTCACACACTCATTAAAACCCTCTCACAATCCCAGAATTTATCATCTTTCTCTCTGTGTGTGTGTGTGTGTGTGTGTGTGTGTGTGTGTGTGTGTGTGTGTGTGAGTGTGTGTGTGAGATCACTAAAGTGCTCGTCTGAGGGAGTAAAAGTAGATTGGTTTGAGGTGTGTGTTTGTGTGTGGACGTGTGTGTGTGAAATGTACAACAGCAGGGCAGTGTTTACCTTATATGGATTTTTGCCCTGATGACGCGTGAGTCATTGACCGAGGAGAGTGTGTGTGTGTGTGTGTGTGTGTGTGTGTGTGTATGTTTCCGTGTACTCAAATGCGCCTACTTTGAGTTGATGTCTGTTCCTGTTAATTGTTTATTTGGTAGTTAATGTATAACGTGTGTGTGTGTGTGTGTGTGTGTGTGTGTGATGATTTATGATTATATATCCTGGCTCAAATATAGAAATATCTGACCGCTTTGACCTCGTGTGGATGTTTAGCTGGACCCCAATGTGACCTGTTCATTTTTTCATCAAGTTTATTTATTTGCTTACATGCTTGCTTGTTTATTAACTTACCTTCATAGTTATTTAATTACTTTATTCCTTGATGCCTTATTTAATTGCTTGTTTAGGTACTTAATTTGCCTCCTTAATTAATTATCACTAATTAACTGTTCATAAGCTTAAGTACTTACTGATGTACTTCTTTGCCTGTTAGTAATTAAATATGGAAGTAAATAGTAAGTCATACTGTACTATTTGGCAAAGAGTATAAAAGTACTTGGAATTAATTTATTATGTATGTATGTGGCACGGTGGCTTGGCGGTTAGCACGTTCGCCTCACACCTCCAGGGTTGGGGGTTCGATTCCCGCCTCCGCCGTGTGTGTGTGGAGTTTGCATGTTCTCCACGTGCCTCGGGGGTTTCCTCCGGGTGCTCCAGTTTCTTCCCCTGGTCCAAAGACATGCATTATAGGTTGATTGGCATCTCTAAATTGCCCGTAGTGTGTGATTGTGTGAGTGAATGAGAGTGTGTGTGTGCCCTGCAATGGGTTGGCACTCCGTCCAGGGTGTATCCTGCCTTGATGTCCAATGACGCCTGAGATAGGCGTAGGTATTCACACCGATCAGGCATAACATTATGACCACCTGCCTAATATTGTGTTGGTACGCTTTTTGCTGACCCGTCATGCGCTGTGTATTCTGACACCTTTCTATCAGAACCAGCATTAACAACTTCAGCAATCTGAGCAACAGTAGCGATATATATATATATATATGGCTTTACTTAAATAAAAACACTTCCTTTTGGTTACTGAGGAGAAGTATAAGGAAGCAGTAATAATTATCACATGGATAATAAGAGACTGGTGTGTGTGTGTGTGTGTGTGTGTGTGTGTGTGTGTGTGTGTGTGTGTGTGTGTGTGAGAGATTCAGAGTGACTCATGATGTCCTGTAGTAGGAAGTGGAGTAGTGTTTGTTTCTCTCCTTTAACCCAGAAACTTGTCTGGCGCTGTGGCAGTAAATATCGAGTAGTTCCTGTTGGCACTCGGTCAGTGTTATTAGCGTTGCGAGCAGCGCAGCACCGGCTCTTTTCCTTTCAGCATTCGATAAATCCCAGCCTAGATACCGGTCGATTTTATTTAAGATTTTTTCTTTTTCTCCATTAAAACCATCCACTGGTGTTTTTGAATACATTTAATTCTGTTACAAACTTTCCAGCACAGTAAAATGGTCATTAGGTTTACTTTAGAAATATTTATAAATGTTATTTATAGACCTGCTTGGTGTTAAAGTTTGGATTAAACCCATTCAGTTGATGTTTCCAGAGAGCATGGTTATAAGAGCTCGGTTACAAACATCATAACTCTGATGATAGAAATGAGAGAAAAATTTCCATTTAACTGACACTTTGTAGAAAATGCTGCTTTGTTGCCAGTGAGCTTCAGTTGTGAGAAGTCCAGAGTCTCGTGCTCATTGTGTCTGTGGAGCGAAACATCTTCCTGACTCTTTAGACTCGGTTTAGAAAAGGCGCTCGTTTTTCCACTCTTAAATATCCTGATATTGGCGTGAACTCTTAGCTTTCGGCTCTCTACCAGCCCCGGGCCACACAGGGAGTGCAGCCAAACTGGCGCAGAGATAGATTCTCGTAGATGATGGGTGAAGACAGGAAGATGGACAGCGCTGATAAATGGAGGAGGACTTCAGAACGGTCACTCGGAGAATGAGGAAAGTGTGCAGCCTTTAATCAGTGTTCAAATGGAACCCTGGTGTGATTTCTGTACTGTAGTGACAACCCTAGTTCCCTGGTTTGATAACCTGAGTCGACTCTTATTTGATTTGGAATTGACTGATTTGAGTATGAATCGACTCTGATTCAACTCGGAATTGACTGATTTGACTCTGAATCGACTCTGATTCAACTTGGAATTGACTGATTTGACTCTGAATTGACTCTGACTCAACTCAGAATTTAATGATTTAACATGGAATTGACTGGTTTGACTCTGAATCGACTCTGATTCAACTGGGAATTTGATTGATTTGACTCTGAATTGACTGATTCAACTCTGAATCAAATCTGAATCAATTCAACTGCTTGAAGTGAAGTAAGATTGTATCACTGTTTTGCGTGTGTGTGTGTGTGTGTCACTGTCCCTGTACTGTCTACCTAATACGCCATGTGTGTTTGTGTGTGTGTTTTTAGCATTGTTGGTTCATCAGAAGGCACGCATGGAACGTCTGTGTCACGAGCTCAAGCTGAAAAAGAAGAACCTGGAGAAACTCAAAGAGGAGGTGAACGAGATGGAGAACGACCTCACGAGGAGACGACTACAGAGGTCCAACTCTGTGTCTCAGATACCTTCTGTGAGTCTCACACCTTGATACGAACCCTACGCGATACGAAATATGCGATTTGCAGCTGCACTCATGTCAGAGCTGCGTCTATACAATGTTCTGACTCTGTGTGTGTGTGTGTGTGTGTGTGTGTGTGTGTGTGTGTGTGTGTGTGTCTCTCTCTTCCCCCAGCTTGATGAGATGCAGCAGCTGAGGTGTAAGAACAGGTTACTGCAGATAGACATTGACTGTTTAACTAAAGAGATCGACCTCCTGCAGACGCGTGGTGAGTCTGTCTCACACACACACACACACACACACACACACACACACACACATTCACAGAAACAGAATAATCTATGCTAATAATCTATAGATCCAGTTGGTATATGTGTATATTTGTCAAGTCAAGATCAAATTTCTGTCTGTCTTTCTTTCTTTCTGTCTGTCTGTCTTTCTGTTTTTTTTTCTGTCTGTCTGTATTTCTGTCTGTCTATCTTTCTTTCTTTTTTCTGTCTGCCTTTCTTTCTTTTTTTCTTCTGAATCTCAAGTAGAGAAAACTCAAATCTTGGGCATTGACTTGAACTGGCTCTAAACTGCCTTTAATCCCACTCTAATCCAACTCTAACCCGACTCTTACAACTCGAATCCAACTTTAATTGGACTCCAACCCATCTCTAGTCCATCTCTTAACCGCCTTCTGTCCAGCTCTAACTTAATCCAGTATTAGACTGTTAGAGTATTAGAGTAGAGTCCGGTTCACAGGTTACATTGGGATTAGAGTCAGGTTCATTATGGACAGTTTGCCTGCAGCACATAGTGAGCCTGGTTTGCACTGATAAATATCTCTCTCTCTCTCTCTCTCTCACACACACACACACACACACACACACACACACACACAAACGACCAATGAACTGCTATTGTAGTGTTAACTACCAGTTGTTTCCTGAATGACATCCGGCTCCCGCTCGTCAGCAACGGATTTACGATTCCTCTGGCACCTCACAGCCACGCGCACATTTACTCTCACATGCTGAAAAATGTGCGCGTGTGTATGTGTGTGTGTGACATTCTTGCTGTGTTTAAACCATTATGTAAAAACACACACACTTGATTAGAATTTGGATCTGCAATGAAAATGCAAAAGTGTGTGTCGTGTGTTTAGATGTTCTCATCCCGTGACTCCATTATTCGGGGCTGTTCTGCATTTTCACATCCTGTTCAGTCATCCCGTGTGTGTGTGTGTGTGTGTGTGTCTACTGACTCATATGTGTGTTTTTTTATGCATCGGATTTCAGGTGTGCGAGAGGCAGATGTGCTGCAGGTGTTTTTTTAATAAGCGACAGGAAAGCACTTGTTTACTGTGTGTGTGTACGTGTGTGTGCGTGTGTATACACACTCTTACCCTGTTTTGTCTCTTTTTTAGGACCACACTTCAATCCCAGTGCGATCCATAACTTCTACGACAACATCGGCTTCCTCGGGCCCGTCCCCCCAAAACCCAAAGGTACTCCGGCAGCAGGTGAGAGCGCACGCACACACACACACCTTCTTCCTCCTTTATCATACCCATTATTGTGCTTCTTGTTGTGTTTTCATCTGTTCCACTCTGCTGTTCTGCAGGTCACACTGCCCTCTAGTGCAAGTTTAAGTTCACAATAATAAGCCATGCAAACTCCTCAAATTTCATCCACCTAATTTTCCGCCATATTTAGACCTAATTTCTGGCTTTGCTGCACCCCTAGAGGTTGAACGATTATATCAGTAAAGCGCTTGATGCACTCAAAATGGTGCCGTTTATCAAGTCTGGGATCCAGAGAAATATCTGCCTTCTTTAAGTCTAATCTAAAGTTTGTTTCTATTTACTATATGTAATAAATAAATAGAAGCAATCCATGCTGGAAATGAACTACACACACACACACCTTTAGGATGCATGCTTATTTATTTCACAAAATATACATCAGCCTTAAAAATCTGTAAAAATCTGAATATTTCATCCTTTTGCTCTGACACTTACACATCTACACACACACACACACAGTGACGCTGCTTCTTTCTTATTTCCATTACTTTTTCCAGCTTCATGTTCCTCTTTTTTTTGACATACTTTAAATCTCTCTGTCTGATTGCTCTCGTCT
>JAUCMX010000030.1:7018150-7038150 GCA_033459395.1 Hemibagrus guttatus | reverse complement strand
GGGAGAGAGAAGGGAGAGAGTAAGAGAGAGAAAAGGGACAGAGAAGGGAGAGAGTAAGAGAGAGAGAAGAGAGAGAAAAGGGACAGAGAAGGGAGAGAGTAAGAGAGATAGAAGAGAGAGAAAAGGGACAGAGAAGGGAGAGAGAAGAGAGAGAGAAAAGGGACAGAAGGGAGAGAGAAAAGGGACAGAATGGAGAGAGTAAGAGAGAAAAGGGACAGAGAAGGGAGAGACAGAAGAGAGAGAAAAGGGACAGAGAAGGGAGAGAGTAAGAGAGACAGGAGAGAGAAAAGGGACAGAGAAGGGAGAGAGTAAGAGAGAGAAAAGGGACAGAGAAGGGAGAGAGTAAGAGAGAGAAAAGGGAGAGAGAAAAGGGACAGAGAAGGGAGAGAGAAAAGGGACAGTGAAGGGAGAGAGAAAAGGGACAGTGAAGGGAGAGAGAAGAGAGAGAGAAAAGGGACAGAAGGGAGAGAGTAAGAGAGAGAGAAGGGAGAGAGAAAAGGGAGAGAGTAAGAAAGAGAGAAAAGGGACAGAGAAGGGAGAGAGAAAAGGGACAGAGAAGGGAGAGAGTAAGAGAGAGAGAAGGGAGAGAGAAAAGGGACAGAGAAGGGAGAGAGAAGAGAGAAAAGGGACAGAGAAGGGAGAGAGAAAAGGGACAGTGAAGGGAGAGAGAAGAGAGAGAGAAAAGGGACAGAAGAGAGAGAAAAGGGACAGAGAAGGGAGAGAGTAAGAGAGACAGGAGAGAGAGAGAGAAAAGGAACAGAGAAGGAAGAGAGAAAAGGGACAGTGAAGGGAGAGAGAAAAGGGACAGAGAAGGGAGAGAGTAAGAGAGAGAAAAGGGACAGAGAAGGGAGAGACAGAAGAGAGAGAGAAAAGGGACAGAGAAGGGAGAGAGTAAGAGAGACGGGAGAGAGAGAGAGAAGGAACAGAAGGGAGAGAGAAAGAGACAGAGAGAAAAGGGACAGAAGGGAGAGAGGAGAGAAAAGAGGGAGAAGGGAGAGAATGAGTGTGTGAGACAGAAAGTGAGACAGAAAAGAGTAAAAGTGAGTGAGTGAGAGAGAGAAAGAGGGAGTGAGAGAAAGAGGGAGAGATACTCCACTAGATGTCAGCATTGCGCTTCAAAGGAAGCGAAAGTTCCCGTTTCCTGTAAATAGCACAGCTGCCTCCTTCAACACGACGTGAGGACTGGCTGATCTGAGAACAGTTTCTTAGAGGACAAGGTCAGTGAGTACGAGTGATGATGATGATGATGATGATGATGATGATAAAAGCATCCTAGGAAGATTATTACTTGGACAGTATCTTGGGGAACTATTTTTAGCTGCATCTGGAATGATTATTGATTTATTTATATCTTCTACAACGTCCTTTTCGGAGCTTGTTCTTTCCTTTTCAGCAATTAAGATTTCACCAACATCTTCACTTCAAATGATAAGAAGCTAGCGTCTCTTAACGCGCGGGATAAACTAGCATGAGAACCTCATACTATTATGGACAAGGTAAGGACAAAGGCTGGCTTTGTTTACTTCTTAACAAAAACTACCTAAACAAAATTGATAAAAAAAAAAAAAAAAAAAGCCTAGGAAAGGACCTTTACTGTTCCTGACTGTTTTATTCGCGTTCTTGTCTTTCCAGAGCTCTGGGAGTCTGTTGTGGAATCCCTCACACACTTGCTGAAACTGTAGAGTTTATGCTCGCTCTGCCAAGAAGCTACAAACACTGCATATGTGCTGCTGTTTATTTATTTATTTATATATTTATTTACTTTTCTATAAACCGAGGGTGCCATTCATTCTGGAGCTGACTCTAAAGTGTTGTCCTGGTTTAAGTTGGGACCCAGTTGTTTTTTTATTTATTTTTTTTTGCTCAATTGTGAATTATTCTCGGGGTAAAGCAGCGCTCTCTTTTTTTTTTTCTCTTTTCTTTTTTCTCTTTTCTTTTTTTTCCCTTTTTTTTTTTTTTTTTTGTTTTTTTTTTTTTTGAGGCCATGTTGGTGAGAGGTGTGAACTCTACACTGCTACCCAATACCACTGATGTGTCAGTATCTTTGTTCAGGATCTATTTGTACATATAAGAAAAAAACAAAAACAAAAAACACTTACCGCACCTTTAATTGTAGAGAGAATTTTAAGCCTGATAAAATAATTCCCCCTTTCTTTTTTCTTTTTTTTTTTTCTCTTTTGGTCGTTTAAATACACACAGCGGTTTTCGACGGTCGTCAAGTTACGTTCGTTGCATCAGTTCATTTTAAAATTCTGTCCATTGCTACACACTGCAGCAAGATAAAAAAAAAAGACAGGAGATGTGTTTTTTTTTTCTTTTATATATATATATATATAAACTTCTTTTTAATTATTAGTTCGTAACAAATTTAAAGCATGTCGCAACAATACAAACAGCATAAAGGATTTTGCTAATCTTAGCTACATCACAGCTATCTCAGCTAGTAGTCACACGCTCCTCAGTTCGAGGTGGTCCGTCTTGGCCTCAGTCACTCTCTGCTTATTTATTTATTTATTTATTTATTTATTTATTTATTTATGTCATCTTGTCCCGAGTCGAGCAAGACGACGTCTTGACTCTCAGAAAAGGTCAGCCTTCACGTTCACATTCAGCAAGCAACCGTTACATCATAGTCGCTACAGCTGACGGCTTCGAAGCCGGTCAAATACATTCATGTGTCCTTTTTACAGTATCAGGAGATTCTCATACACACATACACACACACACACACACACACACTTTTTTGAATTGATGTAATAGATTTTGATATACGGAGCAGGTTCTTATATAAAGAATATATATATATATATTCTTTATATAAACAACAACTAAGCAACACTGCCTCATTCTTTCCTAGTATTGCTGAGCTTTATTAAAATCATGGTCAGAAGCCACCCACTTTCACAGAAAGAGTTATGACATGTCACATGACTCCTTTCTCCCATGCAGCCGTCAGGATTCTGAAGCCAGAGAAGTGGACAGTGGACGTTTTGTTTTTTTTTTGGTAAAATACAAGCTACAATATATCATCGTGTCCTTTAGATCCATCCGAAGTTTGACGCTCCACAGCTTCACACTCATTAACTTGGAAGGGCTGGAACCTACTACACAGGCTACACTAGGGGGAATGAAAGTGCTTTCACTGGTCCAAAATGGCCACCTGGTTAACTTTCAGCTACATTAAAGTTTTGTTGGTATTTATAGATTACAGAAAGTCCCTCAGTGTCCTATCAGCGAGCGCTTGAAGATAACCCTGGAGCACTGGATGTGGTTTGAGGTTCAGGGAGAGACATTTGGGTTAAAGTATCTGAAGAGAGATAAAGTTGCATCGCTATTAAAAATAACCGAGGTCGCTTTACATTAGTTTATTAGGCCTTTAAGCAATTGCTTTAGATTTGAATCTAATCAGGATGTGATGCTGCATCCTTACTACTTACAAGACTTCAGAAATCAGATCAAACCCCCATATTGCTCTTATATTCACTCAGATTTCCCCATAGAGGGAAAAAAAAAAAAAAATAGCTAACTGAATTAATGGTTGATGAACCAGACAAGCCAGAACGAGCCTTTGGCGTTGGCTGCAGCACGCTTCTGTGGTTTAATGATTTAATGATCAGTTTAAAGCAAGGTGCTGTTCCTGTATTTCTGGATCAGCATGACCAGCTCTGTTGTATCCAGTATGTGTGGATATAAACTCATAACCTGGTCCACGATGTTCTGAGGGAAAATGGTGCTGAGCTGTGACCTCACGTCCCTCCTCTTGTCCGTCAGGTTCTCCCTGCCCGTCACGTCGACTCGACCTTGACCCCAGTTCAACTCCGGAACCCTGAGTTGATTGGATGTGGACTGAAGATAAGGTAGAGCCTTGTTGCAGAACGGTGAGTTACTGTTACTGTAGCAGTTGTGCTGTTGATACCCGTGGTTGGGGTAAAGAGTGTGACCGTAGCCGAGGCCTGTATCGGAGTGAGCGTGTTGGCAGCGTGAGATCGTTTGGTGGTCAGGGCTGTAGCAGCGAGAGGGCACGTCAGGACTGCGCGCTCGCCTATTCTGCAGGCTAGAACCGCTGGACAGGAAGTAATCGCTGCTGCTTCCGGTCATACACCCACTGCTGTAGGCAAGCGAGGTATGGAGGGCGGAGTCACTGAGATAAAGGCGGGACATTGAGCCCTCCATTGAGCAGTAGGCCTGGTCACTTTTAATGCTCTTGCACAAAGCAGGAAGGGACCTCTGCAGGTAGCCGGGAGTTTGTTTTTCGTGTGGGGAAGAGTAGAGATCGAGCCCGGAAAGAGCGCGAGTCAGCTCGTCGGGGTGTGACGGAGGAAACAAGGCCGCGGTCAGGGGAAACTCTTCGGTTATGCTGGACGGCTGACTTTTCGCTCTCAATTCATCAGCCACAGAAAGCTGCGGTTGGTTGGAGCGTTCAGGGTGATAGAATTTACATTTCACCCCATATGTGCACTTCTTTCCTGCCAAACATGAACAGAGGAAGTCGCTTATTATCACGAAAGTGTGTGTATGTGTGTGTACACTTATTCACAACAAACCCAATGAATTCTCTCAGATGTAGACTTACCATAAGGACAGTGTTGAAGCATGGTCTCAGGCGTTAAAGGGTTCTTTCTCAGGAAGTTCTCAATCGTCGGCCCGTTCCTCCCGAGAGGATCGTCAGGTGGCATGAATCTTAAACGACAACGATCACGTTTATTAGCCATGGATTAGCTGAAAAACAGCTCTATTAGCTACCTAGCTTGTAGAACTGATGTCAGTCGTTTTTATTTCATGCTCTGTGTACTGAACAAGCACCGTGATTCTGGCAGAGTGGTCATGCAAAAATATTGGAAATGATGCAACTGGATTTAAAAAAGACTAATAAATCCCCGTAGTGAAAGAGGGAGCAGTTTGTACAGGTTGATCTTTGGAGAAGCGGGAACAAGGAACTATTTTTTTATTTTTTTTTGCTCTACCTATCTATTATGTCAACAGCTTATTTCCTCATACAAGCATGAATAGCGTCACCTTAAACCCACTTCTCGTAACCAGTCCTTTTTTTCCATTCACAATTTCCTCGAAACTTTGCATGCTGCTTGCCAGACTTACATATCATTGGCGAAGGTGTACATGAGCAGCCTCTCCTCGATGAACTTCTTCCACTTCTGGTTCTCCAGCTGCAGGTCGCGGTAGTTATCGTTGGACACGATGATGCCGTCCGACTTGTAGGCCAGCTTGACGATGTAGCGGTCGTCGTAACACACCACCCGCTTGCCGTTGACGCAGCGCGAGGGCGTGTACACCAGGATTTTCCTGCGCTCCAGTTCATCCAGTATCTGCTGGTCTGAACGGAACAATAACAGAATGTCCATCGCAATTTATTACAGTAACAAAATTACAAACACGTCCATCACACGAGGCTTGTTGCTAGGCAACAACCTAACAATAACCTTATTCGGGCTTGCCTCGTAACTAGCCGCTAATTATAGCTAAGTAACCGCTAGATGGAAAATGGCCGACTGTTTAGAACGCTTTAATATATCAGTTTAATTATAAACTAAACATATAGGTGATGTTTTTTCCTGTGATTTAAAAATAAAAGAAAGAAAATAAAGGTGTATTTTACATTCTAGGTGACGTCTGAAGAGAAATTTCACACACTGATGAACTTTGTGTTTGTCTGCCATCTAGTGGTAGGAGGACTAATTAAGTCAATACTGCAGTAATAATAATAATAATAATAATAATAATAATAATAATAATAGATCTTTAAAAGTGCTTAAATTTACATTTTGTTTTTATAATTTCTCAGATTTTCCCTCCATTTTCCCCTCAATTCTCATCAAACTCAGCTCTGGATCTTGGGGTGATTATTTTTTTTGGGTTCTCTTGGGCTATGAGGTCATACCCTGGACTCTTACCTGTGATGGGAGCCTCAGGTCTGGACTGTTCTTTCCTCCACAGAGGAACGAAGACGGTGATGTCGCGAATCCCTCGGTCCCAAAACCACTGCACGGCCAGCTGGATCCCCTGGCAGGAAAACACCTTCTTATTCCCGTGGCTGTGGAACAGAACAGAGAGCATCGAGCAGCTGTCTTTAAACACGAACATCAGGCTTCACCGCCGTCCCTCACTGCTTGACCGCTCGCTGGACCAATGTTTTCACAGAAACAGGAGACGCTCTTTACTTACAGTGACGAGTCCAACCGGGAAAATCTAACCAGTGTGTATCTGTGTGTGTGTCTGGTTGTGTATCTGTGTGTGTGTCTGGTTGTGTATCTGTGTGTGTCTGTGGTTGTGTATCTGTGTGTGTGTGTCTGGTTGTGTATCTGTGTGTGTCTGGTTGTGTATCTGTGTGTGTGTGTCTGGTTGTGTATCTGTGTGTGTGTGTCTGGTTGTGTATCTGTGTGTGTCTGTGGTTGTGTATCTGTGTGTGTGTGTCTGGTTGTGTATCTGTGTGTGTGTGTCTGGTTGTGTATCTGTGTGTGTGTCTGGTTGTGTATCTGTGTGTGTCTGTGGTTGTGTATCTGTGTGTGTCTGTGGTTGTGTATCTGTGTGTGTGTCTGGTTGTGTATCTGTGTGTGTGTGTGTGTGTCTGGTTGTGTATCTGTGTGTGTCTGGTTGTGTATCTGTGTGTGTCTGGTTGTGTATCTGTGTGTGTCTGTGGTTGTGTATCTGTGTGTGTGTCTGGTTGTGTATCTGTGTGTGTGTCTGGTTGTGTATCTGTGTGTCTGGTTGTGTATCTGTGTGTGTCTGTGGTTGTGTATCTGTGTGTGTGTCTGTGGTTGTGTATCTGTGTGTGTGTCTGGTTGTATATCTGTGTGTGTTTGTGGTTGTGTATCTGTGTGTGTCTGTGGTTGTGTATCTGTGTGTGTGTCTGTGGTTGTGTATCTGTGTGTGTGTCTGGTTGTGTATCTGTGTGTGTGTCTGGTTGTGTGTGTGTGTGTGTGTGTGTCTGTGGTTGTGTATCTGTGTGTGTGTGTCTGTGGCTGTGTATCTGTGTGTGTGTCTGTGGTTGTGTATCTGTGTGTGTCTGGTTGTGTATCTGTGTGTGTCTGTGGTTGTGTATCTGTGTGTGTCTGGTTGTGTATCTGTGTGTGTCTGTGGTTGTGTATCTGTGTGTGTCTGTGGTTGTGTATCTGTGTGTGTGTCTGTGGTTGTGTATCTGTGTGTGTGTCTGTGGTTGTGTATCTGTGTGTGTGTCTGGTTGTGTATCTGTGTGTGTCTGTGGTTGTGTATCTGTGTGTGTGTCTGTGGTTGTGTATCTGTGTGTGTGTCTGGTTGTGTATCTGTGTGTGTGTCTGTGGTTGTGTATCTGTGTGTGTGTGTCTGGTTGTGTGTCTGTGGTTGTGTATCTGTGTGTGTGTGTCTGGTTGTGTGTCTGTGGTTGTGTATCTGTGTGTGTGTGTCTGGTTGTGTGTCTGTGGTTGTGTATCTGTGTGTGTGTGTCTGGTTGTGTGTCTGTGGTTGTGTATCTGTGTGTGTGTGTCTGTGGTTGTGTATCTGTGTGTGTCTGGTTGTGTGTCTGGTTGTGTATCTGTGTGTGTCTGTGGTTGTGTATCTGTGTGTGTGTCTGTGGTTGTGTATCTGTGTGTGTGTGTCTGTGGTTGTGTATCTGTGTGTGTCTGGTTGTGTATCTGTGTGTGTGTCTGTGGTTGTGTATCTGTGTGTGTATGTCTATATGTGTATCTGTGTGTGTGTGTCTGTGGTTGTGTATCTGTGTGTGTGTGTCTGTGGATGTGTATCTGTGTGTGTGTCTGTGGTTGTGTATCTGTGTGTGTGTGTCTGTGGTTGTGTATCTGTGTGTGTCTGGTTGTGTATCTGTGTGTGTGTCTGTGGTTGTGTATCTGTGTGTGTATGTCTATATGTGTATCTGTGTGTCTGGTTGTGTGTCTGTGTCTGTGGTTGTGTGTGTGTGCGCATCTGTGTGTGTTTTTGGTGTCATTGTGTGTGTGTGTGTGTGTGTGTGTGTGTGTGTGTGTGTGTTCCCTGAGTTATTAGGTAAATAGGTCATGGCACCTGTGGTTTGAAAAAAAAAAGAAAAAGAATAACTGCGATGCTCGGTGACGTGCACAAGCTAAATTTTTTATTTGTATCTCACACACACACACACACACACACACACACACACACACACACACACACACACTCCTGAGTAGTGTATATAATCAGGACGAGGTAGCATTATTGAAATGGTTCTTAACGGCAGGCAGAGGAATGCTGACGTAGGAGGCTAAGCGAGACGCGCTGGTAGACGTCTGTGGTTTGCTAGCGGTGAGTCATAGCAAGAGCGCTAGGCTGAAACGCTGGGTCATGTGATCGCGTCAGCGTGATCCACACTGCTGCTCTGTGGCCATGCTTCTCATAGCGTAGAGCCGCGCACAGCGTCACGCGGCTGTTTACAGCAGCTCATCAGATTCAGAAACTCTGAGATGTCTGGCATGGTCACATCACACACACACACACACACACACACCACTCTAACCTCTACAGTGTAGAATTAAAATTCACTACACACTCCATTACAACTCTGTAAGAGTCTTTAAAACGCATCATCTCAACAGAAATGCTCATCAGCCAATCAGGTGGCAGCGTGCTTCACACTGATACAGATACAGCACAAGAGCATCGGTTCATCAAACATCACAACCAGATAAGAGTGACACTTTCACACGCTAGGGTGTGTGTGTGTTTCTGTGTGTGTGACTGTCTCTGTCTCTGTGTGTGTCTCTCTCTGTGTGTGGGTCAGTTTTTGTGTTTGTGTGTCACTGTGTGTGTGTCTGTTTATTTGTTTGTGTGTGTGTATCTGTCTGTCTCTGTGTGTGTGTGTGTGTCTGTCTCTGTGTGTCTGTCTGTCTGTCTGTGTGTGTCTCTGTTTCTGTGTGTGTGTCTCTCTCTGTGTGTGGGTCAGTTTTTGTGTTTGTGTGTCACTTTGTGTGTGTCTGTTTATTTGTTTGTGTGTGTGTATCTGTCTGTCTCTGTGTGTGTGTCTGTCTGTCTGTGTGTGTCTCTGTTTCTGTGTGTGTGTCTCTCTCTCTGTGTGGGTCAGTTTTTGTGTTTGTGTGTCACTGTGTGTCTGTCTGTTTATTTGTTTGTGTGTGTGTATCTGTCTGTCTCTGTGTGTGTATCTGTCTGTCTCTGTGTGTGTGTGTCTGTCTGTGTGTGTCTCTGTTTCTGTGTGTGTCTGTCTCTCTCTGTGTGTGGGTCAGTTTTTGTGTTTGTGTGTCACTGTGTGTGTGTCTGTATATTTGTTTGTGTGTGTGTGTATCTGTCTGTCTCTGTGTGTGTGTCTGTCTGTCTCTGTGTGTGTGTCTGTCTGTCTGTGTGTGTCTCTGTTTCTGTGTGTGTGTCTCTCTCTGTGTGTGGGTCAGTTTTTGTGTTTGTGTGTCACTGTGTGTGTGTCTGTTTATTTGTTTGTGTTTGTCTCTATGTATGTGTGTCACTGTGTTTGTGAATGTGTGTGTGTGTCTCTGTTTCTCTGTGTGTGGGTCAGTTTTTGTGTCTGTCTCACTGTGTGTGTGTGTGCATATATGTGTATCTGTTTCTGTTTCTGTGTGTGGTTGTGTAGCAGTCTGTGTATTTGTGTCTCTCTGTGTGTGAGTCTCACTGTGTGTGTGTCCCTGTGTTTTTGAATGTATGTGTGTGTGTGCCTCTTTCTTTCTGTCCGTGTGTGTGTGTCCCTGTTTCTTTCTCTGTGTGTGTGTGTGTGTGTGTGTGTGTGTGTCGCACACAGACCAAACAGAACATACAGGTTTTAGTAACTCGGCCACTTTTCACAGCCGTGATGAAGCAGAAAATCCTGACGCCACATGTGCAACATCTGTCCAGTTTCAACGAGTATGTTCACGGCTTCCACCGGTTTAAAATGACAAAAAACCGCAACCTGCGCACACCAGACACGTCTCTCTGCTGATCACGTCAAGCTAACGTTATGTCTTCACCCATATAGCTATAGGTATAACGTGTGTGTGTGTGTGCGTGTGTGCGGTTGTTATTGTATTTGACTAACCTAGTTCTGGGCCTTTCCGCTTTGAACGGTGTCAGGAATCATGTGTGTGCTTTGCATATAGCGCTTAGCCTGAAACTGATACGCTCGCTAAGCATGCTCATTGTTAAGGAAGTCACTTTGCAGAGCACTTCCTGGACAACGGCATACGCAAACAGCCCAAACCGCCACACCGCAATTCTCAATCCTGCTGTAAAAAAAGACAAAAAACAACCTGGTGTGTGTGTGTGTGTGTGTGTGTCTGAGAGAGACAGGCAGATATAGTTAGTGTGTGTGTGTGTGTGGGTGGAGTGTGTACACTTTACCCCAGTCCTCCCCTCCCTTGCAATTGGGTGTCAACTAACTGTTACCGCAATCTGTAACTTAGTCACTAAAATAATTCGTTTGCAAAACTTTTATTCAATTAATAATTTTGAAACTCAGCCGTTCGATGACGCTCGACTCCCACTTCTGCATCACACACTAGATCGAAAAGTCGAGAAGGAACCGAAACCGAGAAGAAATGCTTTAAATACCAAATACTTTCTAAATTATTGACACCTTACACAAACATAATGAAATGCTGACAGTCAAATTATGAGCTTTATGCTCGACTGACAGTTTTCCAAAGTATTTCCATATATATGTGTGTGTGTGTGTGTGTGTGTGTGTTTTCTTTCCAAAACATGTTTTGAACTAGTGAGATGATAATCTAAGCAAGACGTTTGAATCTAGGGAGCGGTGTGTATTCCACAAGCCGCTGCTGCGTTAAAAAGTCGACAGCTGGCGGTTCTTTTGTCTCTTCATCTCGTCTAACCCCGCAACCTGTTCTGAAATTACGAGTACATCACGAGGTGACTTTTAAGGGGGGGTGGGGGTGGGGGGGGGGGGGGGGTGGAAGAATACCAAGCCAAGCATCTCGGTTCCCGAAAACATGTCCGTATTCATTTGACAAATTACAAAAAAAAAAGTCATTTTTGGGTGGGTGGGTGGGTTTAAAGGTCACAGCCTCACCGCAACCTGTAATGTCACATGATAGGGATTTGTTTAAAAAAGAAAAAAAAAGAAAAAAGAGCGGAAACCTAGCCTACTTTAGCTTTTGTAAGGTGTCTGAACATCATTTACGACTATAAGCCTAGTAGCTCATAGCTATAAACAGTATTTTATTTATCCCTTCATTTTAGGACTGATGAAAGTAAAGGGTGCCAATACTTCTGCCCTTTACTTTTTGGGTACTTTCGTCCCCTTTTCTAGCCCAAGTCAGTCACGCTTTTCACGTCTTGTAACGACTTCTGTTATTCTGTCCGTCTGTCTTTTGTTCTTTCCGTCTCCCTTCCCCATTTCCCAGCCCGTACAGGTCATACTGGAGTTCTTCCGAGTTCCAGGTGTTTGAGTATGAAGTCATCCGACTGGTCGAATGAGTGTCATTCATAAAAATTTGCTTCCGCACGCGAGCTTTTACTTTAGGCTGATTTACATCTGGGTCTCGAGCTTAAAGGTTTAAGACTCAGATTTAACTCAGATTACGGTCAAATCTTGAGACCGAGATTAAAGTACGATCCTGAGACACTGATTTAACTCAGATTAAAGTAAAGTCTTGAGACTCAGATTAAAGTAAGACCTTGAGACTCAGAATGAACTCAGATTAAAGGAAAATCTTGACTGACATTAAAGTCAGATTTTGAGACAGATTAAAGTAAGATTTTGAGACTGACATTAAAGTAAGATTTTGAGACTGAGATTAAAGAGATCCTGAGACACTGTTTTAACTCAGATTAAAGTAAGATCTTGAGACTCAGATTGAACTCGGATTAAAAGGAAATTTTGAGACTAGGATTTAAGTAAAACCTTGAGACTCAGAATGAACTCGGATTAAAGGAAAATCTTGAGACTAAGATTTAAGTAAGATTTTGAGACTCAGAATGAACTCAGATTAAAGGAAAATCTTGATTGACATTAAAGTAAGATTTTGAGACTGAGATTAAAGTGAGATCCTGAGACACTGATTTAACTCAGATTAAAGTAAGATCTTGAGACTCAGAATGAACTCGGATTAAAAGGAAATCTTGAGACTAGGATTTAAGTAAGACCTTGAGACTCGGATTTAAGTAAAATCTTGAGACTCGGATTTATCTCAGATTACAGTAAGACTCAAATGATCGTGATGAAATAAATTCTCACCTTATAGCTACATTGCTGCCGTCTATCACCACGGGCCTGAAGGGGTTGGAGCTGTGCGAGTTGCCGTGTGTGGCATCAATGTGTTTGTGCTGCGGCGAGGAGCCACATCCTCGTGGGACCAGCTGAGGACTGCTCTCCGGCGCCCCCGGTGCTCCAGTGGCGTTAGTGCGACACGTCTTGATCAGCTCCTGGAGGATGTCATTGGTCTGCGCGTCGTGCTCCAGCGTCTGCAGGACTCGCAGGATGTCTGAGCGGGAGTAACCCAGCTTGAGGAAACGCTTCACTTTGTTCTGATCACGCTCCATGTCTGTGTGCGTCTGCATGTGTCCTCAGGTGTGTGTGTGTATGTATCAGTCCTCTGTATCTCCTCCTCCTGCCCACGTGTTCTGTATAAGTGTGTGGGGGTGGTTTTTTTTTTTTTTTTGGGGGGGGGGGGGTTGTCCTGATCTTTTGCCTTGATGGGGGAATCCGCCTTCGGTATGTCTTCTGGTTTCCACTGTTTGTGGAAGAAGTGTGTATGAGGAGGCGGGTTCTCTCTGGGTAAACACAGAAAGGTCAGGTAATGTTAGGGGCTTTTACACTCCCGTTCACAAAACTCACAAGCATCTGGCGCTACTACAAACACACACACACACACACACACATACACACACATACACATACACATACAGGATCTATTTTTAACAGCATGTGCATCAACAGGACGTCACAAAGAGACCACAGAAGAAAGGAAGACGCTTTTTTTACTCAGTTCGGTGGGATTGTCCCCTTTAATGTGCGCTCTGCTTGCGTCAAACCTGTCAGAATCTCTGGTTCTTAAGAACCGGATTCTTATAATGGTGCATTAAAAGTGCAGTGGAAGTGCATGTAAGAGGGAGGCTTGGTGTCTGAGAGAGAGAGAGAGATCAAGATAGTTAGTGCGTGGGCGTGTGTAATGGTGTATTGGAAAGCCCCTATGTTTCACCAAGACTTATTTATGAACCTAATATGAAAAGCAGAACTAACTCGTACACACGTCATGCCTTATGGATTCACATCAGCATCCTTTCAACCAAATAACAGCCGAGTCCATCTGTCCATCGTGTTATGAAACCTTTCCATCAGATTATCTCACATCGCCCACGGTGTGGCTGTGTTGGAGTGACTAAATGTTTAGTGGTGAACCATGTTCCAAACACACACACATTTTTTTTTCTTTTAAGTCCTATGTGTCAGTGATTTAGTAGGAAAAAAGCAAAAAAATCTTTTTGATGAAACCCACATTGGTGTTTTTTTTTTTTTGTTTTGTTTTTAACACCCCCACCTTATACTGTATCTTTTAGATAGTGCGAAGATAACCGCAAAAAACAATAAAGACAGAGTCGGTGTGTTAAAGTTTAAAGGAACGTTGCTGAAGCTGATACTTCGAAACTCAAGGCAGATATTATGATTGTGTGATTGAGCAGCATTGTTTTTCAAGTGCTGGCAGATTTCCTAGTCTTAGTCCCTCCCATATCATTTTCTCCCTTTTTTTTTACCTGCTGTTGAAGGAAACATTTGACCCACACCTTTTCATCCCCTGTCCAATACTAAGAAAATTTGCCCCATCATATTCTTGTCCTGGCACAGCTAGGTGTGTTTGCCCCACTCCTTCTCTTACCTGGCACAGGAACGGATTATATGCCTTGCTGTTTTCCTCAGCCAAAGGTAAGGACAAGTTTTCTTTCCATTTTCCTTGACAATTTTTACTTAAAATCACCACTCGAGATTGCCTCGTTGGACGTCTGACCTGACACAGTTTGCCCTGCGTTCCGACACACAAACACAAACATAGAGCTTGTGTGTCCTTCCCCCTGCCCTCACTTGACTTAGGTAAAGACAGAATTCCTCACATTTCCTTCCCGGACACAAGTAAAAACTGTGTCTACACTTGAGCCAAGTGACAAAAGCCCACCACATGGAACAGTTACAGACACTGTGCCCCCCCACCACATGGAACAGTTACAGACACTGTGCCCCCCCACCACATGGTACAGTTACAGACACTGTGCCCCCCACCACATGGAACAGTTACAGACACTGTGTCCTCCCCACCACATGGAACAGTTACAGACACTGTGCCCCCCACCACCTGACACAGTTACAGACACTGTGCCCCCCACCACCTGGAACAGTTACAGACACTGTGCCCTCCCCCCACCTGACACAGTTACAGACACTGTGCCCTCCCCCCACCTGACACAGTTACAGACACTGTGCCCTCCCCCCACCTGACACAGTTACAGACACTGTGCCCTCCCCCCACCTGACACAGTTACAGACACTGTGCCCCCCACCACATGGAACAGTTAGAGACACTGTGTCCTCCCCACCACCTGGCACAGGTAAACACTGTGTCCCTCCCCCTCTCCACCTGGTTTAAGTGCAGTCTTCATGTCATTATCTTGTTTCACCTGGCAAAAGTAATGACCATATGTCCTCCTCCCTTCCCTCACCTGACACCGTGTCCTTCCTCTTCCCGCATCTGACATAGTTACCATTACATAATTATATAATTAGGGACTATCTTCTAATTCCCCCACCGGACATGCCCACAATTAATCCCGCCCCTTCTCTCACCTGAAAGAGACGCATACTGTTGGTCACATTGCTTCCTCCTTCTGTCAAGCGAGTTATCTTTAACCCTCACTTTTCCTTGTTGCTATATTTAACTGGAATACAGACATGAAGAATAAGGAAGCCAACTTAAAAAAACAAGTGCAGCTTCTTCCTGAAACACACCTCCTTATTCACGTTATTACTGTCATCCCTCTCTTACACCATGACGCCATTTCCTTTATCTTTCATTTATATTTTATTATCCATTTGGATATTGAGTTGTAAATCTAGGAGCATTGTGTATGTGGCTGTGCATGCAGAATACACACACACACACACACACACACACACACACAACCGGTGCACTTATTGTAGTTCAGACTTGTATTTAAACCACGACAGCTTTCTATCTCTTACTTAATTATCTAAGTGTGACCATTTTTTGATTAGAATTCTAATTAGTAATTAATTAACTTTACTTTATTAGCCGTGACTCCAAGGTCAGTTCCTGTAATCCTATTATTTCTTACTCTAAATTCATTTCCTGATGTCTCCCCACCAGGAAATGTCACAACTTATCATTAGTTATATCTATATTCAGTGCTGTTCTCGTTGTTGAGCTGCAATCTAAACCTTTACTTAAAAAGAAACCACGCGCCATGGTTTGAGTTTACTCAGTTATCATCAACCGCAGTTAATTTCACACGCTGCCTTGCGATAGAAAGTTCCTTCACCGCTGTCACGGAACAGACCGAGACCCGATGCGATGCTCTAAAAGCACTTTTATTACTAAGAAGTCAAGTTCTGAATGAGAGAAATGAATAAAGTTTGTACTTACGGTTGCTTCAGCAGCGATAGACACACACGCTGTGTCTGTGCGCCCGAGCGCGTGTGTGTTTCCTCCTCTGTGCGTCTCTTAGAATGATCAAGCATATGAGGAAGTTCATAAATGTGTGTGCTCACACCAAAGCTCAAGAATAAAAATGCGCACACACACACACACACACACACACCCGTCTTCCTTATACATAAGTTCGTGAGGTTCTTTCCCCTCTTACTGCTCTTCCTCAACCACACACACACACACACACACACTCCCACACACACACACAAAACCGCTTAAGGTTAACACGGCGTATCAGATTACTTTATTTTCATGTTCATGCACGATACAAAGCCTCCTTGCGATGTCAACTTGTCTTCGCCGATCACTTCAGGGAAATCGTGGCACTTCACACAAGCAAAACAGACACTCGAGCACACTATGACTAACGTGGCCATCGTGGCTGAGAGTGCAGAAACACTGCAGGGTGCGTGGGAAAGTTTCCCACCATGTTATGCAAGCGGAGTCTAAAGGCATGCGTGTCGCATCGCAGCGCGTGTCGCTTCGGCGACGTCGCATGACTATGTGAATTGACCAGATGACGTCTGGATTTGTTCTAAAAATAGAATTGATATGATGCTCGTCTCGTCTCGTGCCGAATTTCCCATTTTTGACACGTCCGGGCTTGCTTCTTAAACGATTAAGCAGTAACACTTGTGCTGTGTCGATGAGTGTCCCGAGGTGGTGTTTTATTCCACTTACGCCACAGCTCTAAACGATCGTTTCGTCACAATCTTCTCTCCATCTCTCGCTCTCGGCCCCGTCGTCTTTCCTGGAAAACTGGACGAAATGTGCCGGCTCTGTCCATTAACGTCATAGAAAACTTATCGGCAAACACAACCCCTAAACCCCCCCCCCCCCCCCCAAAGCATTATTCACGTGCTGCATCCTCGTGAGCGTGTCATTGCTATAGACACGATACTATAGTAACAACTAAAGAAACAAAGAAAGAAATAGAAAGTAATATCCGGGGTTGCTCAAGTGCTGATGAACACATTTGCTCAACAACCGCAGCACTTCTGTTTCCATGCGAAAAGAAAAAAAAAAAAAAAAAAGTCTGTTGATTTTATGTCATGTCTTAATCCTTATTTTAGTTATAGAAACAGTTCATCTTCTTAAGACAGTGTGTTAATTATTACTCAACATTAGTCACCCTGCTAACATCTTGGTGACCTCTATGACCTCTGTGACATCGTCGCCAGTGATTGTGGTTTGTGGTAAACAAATACTGTGGTGGAAAAAGTGCAGAGGTTATGAAATATTTCTTTTTTTTTTTTTTCCCACCAGAGTTTCTCTAAAGCCGTGCCTGGGAAATTCAGACTCGATCCCAGGAACGCTTGGTGTGATGTGGGAACACGTCCTGGATGGATTATATCGTCCTGTTGATCTGACGCGACGATACGTCAATACGCTACGGATTTAAACCGCAGATAACGTTGGTTAGAATTAGTTCATGTAAATCACCTACAGGCAAATATGGCACACAACTCTCACACTGCAGACATGTGCTACTTCTCTCATTGTTTTATTTACTTATCTTTTTTTTTTTCTTTTTTTTAAAAACTTAGTGAACTACGGTACTGATTAGGATTAGGTGATTTCCGTCAGCTGTCAATAGTGGAAATGAAAATGCTTCCTCGAGTAGATTAAACCAGTAAAATCCAGTTCTACCAACAAGCTTCAGTTCAAACCAATGCTCTTAAACATATTTGTTAGCTTTATTCAGGTATGAACGCTAGGCCCAACTCATAGCCTCCATTATAGTGTTTAAATGTTAAGATTTATGCATCATTACCATCGAGGGAGGGTCGAAATGTTTGGAAAATACCCCGATACACTGTTGTGGTTGGATTTATGAACACATGGAAACACGGTGACTTCCTTTTTCCAGTGCTGAGATGAAAAAGACCCTTTAAAAGAGCAACAAAAAAAACCGAAACAAAACAGGAAGGCGATATCTGTTTGTGTGTGTGTGTGTGTGTGTGTGTGTGTGTTGCCAGGGTCTAAACAGCAAAGGTGTGTGTAGAGGGGTTTCCCACTTGCAGAAGTGAGAGTGTGCCTGTGCAGAGCAATAGTAGTTTTTTTTTTTCTTTCTTTTTTTCATTCTTTCCACTCCGTGCCCCCCTCCTGAGAGAGTCAATCATGCGCTATCGGTTTCGCACCACAGAGCCTCGACATGCCTCTCGACGTGCCTCTGCTTATTCTCCTGATGTGAATCACACCTCAGATTTAGTCAAAGATGAATTCATGTGTCTATTAATAAACCAACACACACAGGGCTTTATTTTGGACTGCGGTACAAACTACTGATTAAAAAAAAAAAAAAAAAAAAAGGCTTTTTTAGGCGGAACAGGAAGTTTATAAGAACGTTTTGATATGCCACCGTTTCTACGGTAACGGCGCGTTCGTAGGGATTTGTATGCCGGATGAACGAGACGATCGTTGTGTAATCATTGACCTGGACTGGAAGTACAAACATGGAAAACGTTTCCAAGTGTTTATAGCCGATATGCAAGTTCTTCTTGGCGTTTTTATGCTTTGTTTTGTCGTCAAACGTGACACATGACGTGTGGCTGGAAAACACACACACTCTGAGATACACTTCTTCCCAATCCGGACCGCTCATCTTCTTGTAAACGTGTATAATCAGTGGAAAGAGCCAGGAAACCAGCCAGAATCCACCAATGTTTCTCCAGAAAATAACAAACAAAAAGCATACAACAGCTTTAACTTTAAGGCTCAAAAGCCTTCCACCCGAGCAGCATGGAGACCTCGGGATCGAGAGCGATGGGAATTTGTAGTCAGCTGTGTAAACAGACAGAACAATAAAAACAGCGAGGGACAGTTCCGTACCCCTGAAGGCCGCAGCAGTTACGTGTTGGAACAGTAACAAAGAAACCACTTCCTCTGCTGTGATCTTAACTCGGCGCAGTTCCCTTGACACCTACAACAGGTACTTCCACGCAACCCCGCGAGAGTCTTTCACTTTCACGAGGTCATCACCGAACTGCTCGACTATCCGACTTTTACCTTGCCTAAGTGATGCTACGAGTCGTAGTGATTCGACGCGGTACAGCGCCATCTAGTGCACGTGCAGGAGTGTTTACAGTCCCTCAGCACCATTCTGTACAAATCGCAAGGAGACTCCTGTATGTCCGCTGAGCCGGGATAAAACGTCCAGGTCCTGTCCAGTTTCCTCTCTCTCACAACGTAGTAATCTCGTATAAGGTAAAGCCGTTTCCTCATTATAGTTCTCTTTCTTCCGTCCTCCATTGTTTTCATTCTCTTCTCTCTCTCTCTCTTTATTCTTTTCCCCGCAACTCTTTAACACTAGATTCTTTACATCCCTTACATTTCCTTAAGTTTTTGCTTAGTTCATGTTTTGTTTTTCACTTCAAGCTCATTGTTTCATGTTACACTATCTTGCCAAAAGTTTTGGGACACCCCTCCAAATCATTGAATTCTTGACCTCAACCCCATAGAACACCTTTGGGATGAATTAGAGTGGAGACTGCGAGCCGGACCTTCTCATCCAACATCAGTGCCTGACCTCACAAATGTACTTCTAGAGAGGAACGGTCAAAAATTCCCATAAACACACTTCTAAACCTTGTGGAAAGCCTTCCCAGAAGAGTTGAAGCTCTTCTGAAGGGCAGGACAACTCCATATTACATTCATACATTCTCTAATTCATCCCAATGGTGTTCTATGGGGTTGAGGTCAGGACTCTGTGCAGGTCAGTCAAGTTCCTCCACACCAAACTCACTCATCCATGTCTTTATGGACCTTGCTTTGTGCACTGGTGTGCAGTCATGTTGGAACAGGAAGGGGGCATCCCCAAACTGTTCCCACAAAGTTGGGAGCATGAAATTGTCCAAAATGTCTCGGTATGCTGAAGCATTAAGAGTTCCTTTCACTGGAACTAAGGGGCCGAGCCCAAACCCCTGAAACACAACACCTGGATTCAATGATTTGGAGAGGTGTCCCAAAACTTTTGGCAATATCATGTACATTCTATCTTTTTATGTTCCAGTCTATAAAATAATTTTTTTTACGTTCTATTCTTTAATTCCCCCCTCAGTTCCTTTTTTTTTTAAAAAAAATTTTATTCTTGACCTGTTGTTCTTTGTGATCTGTTCCTTACTTCCTGTCTCATAGCATTTTTTTTGCTCTCACTCATCTTCTCACTGTTTTTTTTTTTTTTTTTTTTGTATTCAGTTCTTTATTTTTTATTCCGTTCTTCATGTAATATCTTTACATCGTTGATGACTTTTCCACAGCTCATCTCCCTGAACACGGTGTGTGATGTTCATTAGGAAATATCAGATACTGTGGCTGTAATGAACAGCATAGTACACTGAAGTAAAGCGCCATCTGGTGGATGTG
>JAUCMX010000030.1:6815650-7013150 GCA_033459395.1 Hemibagrus guttatus | reverse complement strand
TATTTTTCCCCTATTTCTTTCTTATTTTCATTCCCCCCATTTTTTTTAAAAAAGTTTTTCTCTTTTTTTTCCTTTTCACTCTTTTTTTGCATCTCTATTACCTTTGTATAATCTCTCTCTCTCTCCTCTCTCTCTCTCTCTCTCCCTCCCCCTCTCTCTCTCTCTCTCCCTCCCCCCCTCTCTCCCCCCTCTCTCTCTCTCCCCTCTCTCTCTCCCCCTCCCCCCCCCCCTCTCTCTCCCTCCTCCCCTCTCTCCCTCTCTCTCCCCCCCCCCCCCTCTCTCTCTCCCTCCCCCCCCCTCTCCCCCCCCCCTCCCCCCCTCTCTCTCTCCCTCTCCCCGCCCCCCCCTCTCTCCCCCCTCTCTCCCTCCCCCCCCCCCTCTCTCCCCCCTCCCCCCCCCTCTCCCCCCCCTCCCCCCCTCTCTCCCCCCCCCCCCCTCTCTCTCCCTCCCCCTCTCTCTCTCTCCCCCCTCCCCCTCTCTCACTCTCTCCCCCCCCCTCTCTCTTTTTCTCTCCCCCTCTCCCCCCCCCCCCCCTCTCTCTCTCCCCCCCCCCTCTCCCCCCCCCCCCTCCCCCCCCCCCTCCCCCTCTCTCTTTCTCTCTCTCCCCCCCCCCTCCCCTCCCTCTCTCTCCCCCTCTCCCCCCTCTCTCTCCCCCCTCCCCCCCCCTCTCTCTCTCCCCCCCCCCCCTCTCTCTCTCTCTCTCCCTCCCCCCTCTCTCTCTGTCCCTCCCCCCCTCTCTCTCCCCCCCTCTCTCTCCCCCCCCCTCTCTCCCCCCCTCTCTCTCTTTTTCTCTCCCCCTCTCTCTCTCCCCCCCCCCCCTCTCTCTCTCTCCCCCTCTCCCCCCCCCCCTCTCCCCCCCCTCTCTCTCCCCCCCTCTCTCTCTCCCCCTCTCTCTCTCTCTCTCTCTCTCTCTCCCCCCCCTCTCTCTCTCCCTCTCTCTCCCCCTCTCCCCTCTCTCTCTCTCTCTCACTCTCTCTCTCTCTCTCTCTCTCTTTTTCTTCTTCACTCGTTCCACATCGCCCTGCTGTCATACAGTGCATCCGGAAAGTATTCACAGCGCTTCACTTCTTCCACATTTTGTTATGTTTTTTTGTACAGCCTTGTTCCAAAATGGATTAAAATTCATTATTTTCCTCAAAATTCTACACACAATACCCCATAATGACAACGGGAAAGAAGTTTGTTTGAAATCTTTGCAAAATTTTTTAAAAATACAAAAAAAAAAACCCCAAAAAAAAACATACATAAGTATTCACAGCCTTTGCCCAATACTTTATTGAAGCACCCTTGGGACCAGTTACAGCCTCAGGTCTTTTTGAGTACGATGCTACAAGCTTGACACACCTATTTCTGGGCAGTTTCTCCCATTCTTCTTTGCAGGACCTCTCAAGCTCCATCAGGTTGGATGGGGAGAGTCGGTGCACAGCCATTTTCAGATCTCTCCAGAGATGTTTAATCAGATGTTTCAGATGTTTGGTCCACTGAAGGACATTCACAAAGTTGTCCTGTAGCCACTCCCTTTGTTATCTTGGCTGTGTGTTTAGGGTCGTTGTCCTGTTCGGAGATGAACCGTCGCCCCAGTCTGAGGTCCAGAGCTCAAGGATGTCTCTGTACATTGCTGCATTCATCTTTCCCTCCATCCTGACTAGTCTCCCAGCTCCTGCTGCTGAAAAACATCCCCACAACATGATGCTGCCACCACCATGCTTCACTGTAGGGATGATATTGGCCAGGTGATGAGCGGTGCCTGGTTTTCTCCAGACATGACACTTGCATTCACATTCAGGCCAAAGAGTTCAAACTTTGTTGCATCAGACCTGAAAATTTTTGTTTCTCATGGTCTGATGGTCCTTCAGGTGCCTCTTGGCAAACTCCAGGCAGGCCGTCACGTGCCTTTTACTTAGGAGTGGCTTCTGTCTGGCTTCTCTACCATACAGGCCTGATTGGTGGAGTGCTGCAGGTATGGTTGTTCTTCTGGAAGGTTCTCCTCTCTTGGTTTGGCCGGGCATCCCGCTCTAGGAAGAGTCCTGGTGGTTCCAAACTTCCATTTACAGATGATGGTCACTGTGCTCATTGGGACCTTCAATGCTGCAGAAATTTTTTCGTACGCTTCCCCCGATCTGTTCCTCGGTACAATCCGATCTCGGAGGTCTACACACAATTCCTTGGGCTTGGTTTGTGCTCTGACATGCACTGTTTAACTGTAGGACCTTATATAGACACGTGTGTGCCTTTCCAAATCATGTCCAATCAACTGAATCTACCACAGGTGGAAGTTGTAGAAACATCTCAGGGATGATCAGTGGAAACAGGATGCACCTGAGCTCAATTTTGAGGGTCATGGCAAAGGCTGTGCATACTTATGTACATGTGAATTTTTTCGTTTTATATTTTTAATAAATTTGCAAAGGTTTCAGACACACTTCTGTCATGTTGTCATTATGGGGAATTGCGTGTAGAATTTTGAGGAAAATAATGAATTTAATCCATTTCGGAATAAGGCTGTAACGTGACAATGTGGAAAAAGTGAAAAGCGCTGTGAATACTTTCCGGATGCACTGTATCTCATTCTCCTCCTCCATCTCTGCCTGCTTCTTGTGGGCGGAGCCTCTCAACCACACATCCAATAGAAAGAATCCGAAGAACTCGTATGCATAATACAGTTTATTCTCTCTTCGTATGGAGATAAAAAAAAAAACTGTAATGTAAAACCGTAGCATCTCTGAGATATTGCTTTATGAATCTGAATGTACAATATTTGCAGGTAGGATGATATCAGACATTATTTACATGAACACAGGCAAGGAATTCATGTAGTGAGTCACATACAGAGTCTCATAAAGAATTGAATAGAGATTCACATACAGAGGTGCTCACCCATATACAGAGTTGAACAGAGAATCACATACAGAGTCGAATGTAAGCGTCACAAAAAGAGTCGAATAGAGAATCACATTCAGAGTCGAATGTAAGAGTCACAAACAGAGTCGAATAGAGAATCATATTCAGAGTCGAATGTAAGAGTCACAAACAGAGTCGAATAGAGAATCATATTCAGAGTCGAATGTAAGAGTCACAAACAGAGTCGAATAGAGAATCATATTCAGAGTCGAATGTAAAAGTCACAAACAGAGTCGAATAGAGAATCATATTCAGAGTCGAATGTAAGAGTCACAAACAGAGTCGAATAGAAGTGTCACATACAGAGTCAGATAGAAGTGTCACATACAGAGTTGAATAGAATAGTCACATACAGAGTTGCACAGCCATATACAGAGTCAAACAAAGAATCACATACAGAGTCAAACAGAAGTGTCACATACAGAGTCGAACAGAGAATCATATACAGAGTCGAATAGAAGAGTCACATACAGAGTCAAATAGAGACTCAAATATAGGGTCACGTAGAAAATCACATTCAGAGTCGCACAGAGTTGAACAGAGAATACACAGTCACATGAAAAAAAAACCCCAGAAACAATATGTGAGCTATTCAAGGCTTAAGATTCCCCCGTAAGCATTCCTGAAGATCTGTGTTGTATCTAAGGCACTAAATTTATCACGTTACTCTTAAATCTCTCCCAGGAATAACAGCTAGGTGTGGAGCGGATTAGTATTGGTCTTAGTGACATAGTGAAGATGCATCAGTAAAGGTAAGAGCTGTACCATTTAATGCGTCATTCAGTGCGTGTGTGTGTGTGTGTGTGTGTGTGTGTGTGTGTGTGTGTGTGTAGTTCTGGAAACTGTAGATATATCTCAACCAGAATTTCCAACATTGTAAAATCTGCTTAAAAGTTCAAAAGTAATCACATTAAAGTATTCAGTTCAGATACTTTAACAGCCGGGATCGGATTACAGTCGGAGTCGATTAGGTTTATATGATTTTCAGCTCTCCGACAGCTTGATCAAAAAGTGACGTTCATACTCAGCTAGCCAGTATTTTACACGTGTTTGTACTTTATGGAAAAAAAAAACCCATAGAGACGTGATCATAACAGTAAAAACAAACATTTCTTAAAGTCGAAGTGTAAAAAATAAAATAAAATAAATAAATAAATAAAAGGACAGAAAAAGTTCTGTTATTTATTTATTTATTTATTTATTTATTTATTTATTTATTTAATTTTTTATTTTTTAAATAAAAAGACATCCCAAACTGCATGATGTTAAAAAGATGAAAGGATTTTAGCATAGTATGACAAAAAAAGTATGCAAATTCATCCATAGTATCCCCTGTGGGTACTAGTTATAGCTAGTTATATATAGTTTCTAAAGCTAACTAGCTGCTAAACAAAGAAAAATTGAATTAGCTTGAACACTGGCTGTTAGATTTACATTTTACATGCTAGCTTCTTTCGTATTAACTGTAGTAGCTTGATCTTTAGTTGTAACTCTCTATACATGCTTAATAAAAGATCGTAAACATGATAAAACTGACTTTTTTTGTGGAAGCTAAGATCTAATGTATTAGTGTCGCTGCTGAAGTAACTAAATCTGACTTCGGACAGCAAACGCGTCTAGGTCGATCCGCTCCGTTTGCGATACAGGAACAATTTGTGTAAAAGAATTTTTTTTCTTTCTCCAAGTCTGAAGTTGAAATGTGCTTGATGAAATGTAAATCATTATCCCACCCTGGTGCCTGGAGGCGTGCCCTTGAGAGAGGCTTCGTTCCAATCCTGCTCTCACTAATCGAGCCCTGAACGAGCGTCTCAACACTCCAGCCAGATGAGCGAGAAGGGATTTGGCACCGAACCATTCAGGTGGGCGGATTTCCAGAAATTTTCTCCCTGCTATTAACCCTGCACCAAAACACTGAAACGGGTTATTCGTCTTCCACTTGGAAAGAGGTGTATGTGAGGGAGACAGAGAGAGAGACAGACAGACAGGCAAGACAGCAAGAGACACAGAGAAACAGAGAGACTCACAAAGAACAAATACTGATGAGAAAATATCAAAGGCACAAAGTACTGAACTTCAAGTAAAACAGTGTGAATCTCTTCCCTTTATGGCACACGATACTGATGCTCTCTCTGTTAATACTGCTGCAATTCAGACTTCAACCCACTTCCTGTTTCCAGCCTCAATCTGTAAGCAGAGGAGTGGGATTTGGCTGTGCTTGGTCAAAATGAGGTCACTAGGAAAAGACGGTAATAAAAGTGTGCTACTATAAAAATCTATTACTGTTTTTTTATTTATTTTTATAAGTAAAGGCAACAGACTTTAGGATGTAAATACTGTCCTTTTTGTAGTAAAGGCTGTAAGCGTGCCAGTCCGGTTGTTTGTCCGGCGTCAGTCCCCGTTGGCTCTGTGGGAGCTGGACGAATCCCAAGCACCACCCTGCTGAAAATGAGGCTCTAACTGATCCTCTTGTCTTTGGTGGCCTGGAGAGGGACAGCATCTTCCACATCACTCTCTCAGCCAATCAGCTGCTCTGCTGCAGTCCTGAACATAAAGCGGTCCACTCAGCAGGAAAAAAGGGGGCGTAGTTAAGTGTTACACGTCACGCCGGCATCCTCAACATGACCGCAGTTGGTTTTGCCCCAGCCGGAGAACTTGCACTGGTGGATAGTGTCTTCGGTCCCGATACACGCCACGTCGTCCATCCAGATCAGACCCGTACCTACAGGGAGAAAGGCACAGGACGTGTAAACAGGAAGATACAATCAATACCTTCGTTTTTTCATTCAGACATCACGTTGGTTATGTAAGAGCTATGTAAAGTGGTGCTTTAGTCCTTTAGTCTGTCACTTCCTGTGCCTTAAACCAGTCTCAACTTTACCTCCAACTGCTTCACAGCACTGACACTAGAGACTCATCCCATGTGTCTTTAAACCCTTTACGAGTCCTGTAGAAATGATAACGTATTAGAACGAGCGCATTGATAGAAACCTTCAACTAATGTCAGAGCTGCTGCTATAGCAAATGGATCAATCATCATCTTCTGACCAATCAGAATATAGGATTGAACAGTGATGACTGTGGTGGAGGCTGGACTGAAACAAACAACTGGTGATCTGAAGGTCTGACAGGAGTGTGTGTTGGAGAAGAATTCTGAGTGATGAGTCCTGGCACACACGTACACACACACTCGCACACATGCACAAACAGTGGGAGGTGGGAAACTTTACTCACATAAGTAATGAATAGATGCTTTTCTACTTAAGAGGACCTGCTTCCAGCTTCCAGACCCTGACAGCTTTTATTAATGACGCATCTATGTTTGCTGTCTCATGGCACTCTCACTCACACGCACGTGCACTCACTCGTTCACTCACACACACACACACACACACACACACACACACACACGCACGCACACTCGCTCGCTCACTCACTACACTCAGACATTAGTCAGGACAGTTGTCAGTAATCTAGTCAGGCCACTCGTCAGTACAGTTGTCAGTGGACTAGTCAGGCCACTCGTCAGTACAGTTGTCAGTGGACTAGTCAGGCCACTCGTCAGTACAGTTGTCAGTAATCTAGTCAGGCCACTCATCAGTACAGTTGTCAGTAAGCTAGTGAGGCCACTCATCAGTACAGTTGTCAGTGGACTAGTCAGGCCACTAGTCAGTACAGTTGTCAGTGGACTAGTCAGGCCACTAGTCAGTACAGTTGTCAGTAAGCTAGTCAGGCCACTCGTCAGTACAGTTGTCAGTGGACTAGTCAGGCCACTAGTCAGTACAGTTGTCAGTGGACTAGTCAGGCCACTAGTCAGTACAGTTGTCAGTGGACTAGTCAGGCCACTAGTCAGTACAGTTGTCAGTGGACTAGTCAGGCCACTAGTCAGTACAGTTGTCAGTGGACTAGTCAGGCCACTAGTCAGTACAGTTGTCAGTGGACTAGTCAGGCCACTCATCAGTACAGTTGTCAGTGGACTAGTCAGGCCACTCGTCAGTACAGTTGTCAGTGGACTAGTCAGGCCACTCGTCAGTACAGTTGTCAGTGGACTAGTCAGGCCACTCGTCAGTACAGTTGTCAGTGGACTAGTCAGGCCACTAATCAGTACAGTTGTCAGTAAGCTAGTCAGGCCACTGTCAGTACAGTTGTCAGTGGACTAGTCAGGCCACTAGTCAGTACAGTTGTCAGTGGACTAGTCAGGCCACTAGTCAGTACAGTTGTCAGTGGACTAGTCAGGCCACTAGTCAGACATTAGTCAGGACAGTTGTCAGGCACTAGTCAGGCCACTAGTCAGTACAGTTGTCAGTGGACTAGTCAGGCCACTCGTCAGTACAGTTGTCAGTGGACTAGTCAGGCCACTCGTCAGTACAGTTGTCAGTGGACTAGTCAGGCCACTCGTCAGTACAGTTGTCAGTGGACTAGTCAGGCCACTCGTCAGTACAGTTGTCAGTGGACTAGTCAGGCCACTAGTCAGTACAGTTGTCAGTGGACTAGTCAGGCCACTAGTCAGTACAGTTGTCAGTAAGCTAGTCAGGCCACTCGTCAGTACAGTTGTCAGTGGACTAGTCAGGCCACTAGTCAGTACAGTTGTCAGTGGACTAGTCAGGCCACTAGTCAGTACAGTTGTCAGTGGACTAGTCAGGCCACTAGTCAGTACAGTTGTCAGTGGACTAGTCAGGCCACTAGTCAGTACAGTTGTCAGTGGACTAGTCAGGCCACTAGTCAGTACAGTTGTCAGTGGACTAGTCAGGCCACTCGTCAGTACAGTTGTCAGTGGACTAGTCAGGCCACTAGTCAGTACAGTTGTCAGTGGACTAGTCAGGCCACTCGTCAGTACAGTTGTCAGTGGACTAGTCAGGCCACTAATCAGTACAGTTGTCAGTAAGCTAGTCAGGCCACTCGTCAGTACAGTTGTCAGTGGACTAGTCAGGCCACTAGTCAGTACAGTTGTCAGTGGACTAGTCAGGCCACTAGTCAGTACAGTTGTCAGTGGACTAGTCAGGCCACTAGTCAGTACAGTTGTCAGTGGACTAGTCAGGCCACTAGTCAGGCCACTAGTCAGTACAGTTGTCAGTGGACTAGTCAGGCCACTAGTCAGTACAGTTGTCAGTGGACTAGTCAGGCCACTCGTCAGTACAGTTGTCAGTGGACTAGTCAGGCCACTGTCAGTACAGTTGTCAGTGGACTAGTCAGGCCACTGTCAGTACAGTTGTCAGTGACTAGTCAGGCCACTCGTCAGTACAGTTGTCAGTGGACTAGTCAGGCCACTAATCAGTACAGTTGTCAGTAAGCTAGTCAGGCCACTCGTCAGTACAGTTGTCAGTGGACTAGTCAGGCCACTAGTCAGTACAGTTGTCAGTGGACTAGTCAGGCCACTAGTCAGTACAGTTGTCAGTAAGCTAGTCAGGCCACTCGTCAGTACAGTTGTCAGTGGACTAGTCAGGCCACTAGTCAGTACAGTTGTCAGTGGACTAGTCAGGCCACTAGTCAGTACAGTTGTCAGTGGACTAGTCAGGCCACTAGTCAGGCCACTAGTCAGTACAGTTGTCAGTGGACTAGTCAGGCCACTAGTCAGTACAGTTGTCAGTGGACTAGTCAGGCCACTAGTCAGTACAGTTGTCAGTGGACTAGTCAGGCCACTCGTCAGTACAGTTGTCAGTGGACTAGTCAGGCCACTAGTCAGTACAGTTGTCAGTGGACTAGTCAGGCCACTCGTCAGTACAGTTGTCAGTGGACTAGTCAGGCCACTAGTCAGTACAGTTGTCAGTGGACTAGTCAGGCCACTAGTCAGTACAGTTGTCAGTAAGCTAGTCAGGCCACTCGTCAGTACAGTTGTCAGTGGACTAGTCAGGCCACTAGTCAGTACAGTTGTCAGTGGACTAGTCAGGCCACTAGTCAGTACAGTTGTCAGTGGACTAGTCAGGCCACTAGTCAGGCCACTAGTCAGTACAGTTGTCAGTGGACTAGTCAGGCCACTAGTCAGTACAGTTGTCAGTGGACTAGTCAGGCCACTAGTCAGTACAGTTGTCAGTGGACTAGTCAGGCCACTCGTCAGTACAGTTGTCAGTGGACTAGTCAGGCCACTCGTCAGTACAGTTGTCAGTGGACTAGTCAGGCCACTCGTCAGTACAGTTGTCAGTGGACTAGTCAGGCCACTAATCAGTACAGTTGTCAGTAAGCTAGTCAGGCCACTCGTCAGTACAGTTGTCAGTAAGCTAGTGAGGCCACTCATCAGTACAGTTGTCAGTGGACTAGTCAGGCCACTAGTCAGTACAGTTGTCAGTGGACTAGTCAGGCCACTAGTCAGTACAGTTGTCAGTAAGCTAGTCAGGCCACTCGTCAGTACAGTTGTCAGTGGACTAGTCAGGCCACTAGTCAGTACAGTTGTCAGTGGACTAGTCAGGCCACTAGTCAGTACAGTTGTCAGTGGACTAGTCAGGCCACTAGTCAGTACAGTTGTCAGTGGACTAGTCAGGCCACTAGTCAGTACAGTTGTCAGTAAGCTAGTCAGGCCATTCGTCAGTACAGTTGTCAGTGGACTAGTCAGGCCACTAGTCAGTACAGTTGTCAGTAAGCTAGTCAGGCCACTCATCAGTACAGTTGTCAGTGGACTAGTCAGGCCACTCGTCAGTACAGTTGTCAGTGGACTAGTCAGGCCACTAGTCAGTACAGTTGTCAGTAAGCTAGTCAGGCCACTCGTCAGTACAGTTGTCAGTGGACTAGTCAGGACATCTAAAACCAATCTGTCATCTTGTCTTGGATTTGTTATGAGATGTTCAAACAGCAGCTCTTATCAGATTATAGATCTATAGCTCTTATAGATTTCTACTCATCTCATCTGTATCTGAGAGCTTTACTATATACGCTAACCTCACCACTTTGCACGTTACGACCCGATTACGACTTAATGATCGTTCTAATGGTTTCGTTGCTATAGTAACAGCTCACTCATGTGGACTTGGAGATCGGATGCCTGATGTAAACTAGAGAGTAAAAAAAACATTGTTTGTTGGTAAAGTTTTCTGTTTTGCCAGTCGAGTTGTTGAGAAATAGAAAGAAAGATAGACTCGGAAGTGACTTTTGGAAAAATTAAATCAAAGTCTGCCATCAGACTCGCGCACACACACACACACACACACCAGGTTCTACAGTGACAAGCTGTGTTTTTTTCTGTTAGACAGAATGTTAAATGTATTTTCTGTTTTCTTGTTCTGTGTGTCCCTGACCGAAGAGGTGAAGAATTGAAATTTTTCATTCCTCTTCATTTGGTTTTCATTAAAAACTGGAGCCATTAAATCTGCCTCCATCTCCATCTCCATCTCCTCCCTCCCTCCCTCCCTCCCTCCAACAAAATTCCTGAAATGAACTTCAGATCTGCTCCTTCAACCACCACAAGAAACCCTAAATCACTTCCAATCTTGAAACTAAAAGAATCAGTCGGTCGTGGAGGGTGCACCGTGGAGCTGCAAGCATACTCCGATTTACCGTGGAGAAATTCCTTAAAACACAGAGCATCCTTACGGATAGATCGTATATCAGTGTGTGAGACGGTAACTGTAATAAAGAGAAGCCAAAACTTTTTACAGTCATGAGTCTCCCAAGGTTCTGGATTTAAGTGAGGTTTTAAAAAAAGGCGTATTTCTCCGAACCTCTCCGAGGTGAAATGTTAAAGCTCTAAATCTGACACGCAGCTTCAAGGCTGCAATCGACTTGCACATGCTACACGAGTTGACGTTTGGGGTTTTTTTTTTTTGTTTGTTTTGTTTTGCTTTCTGCTTTTGTTCCACATCCAAAAAGAAGAAGAGGTGCACTGCGCTGGCGAGGCGAGCGCCCCTGAGATACTTCTGATGTCATAAGAGCTTGCAGATGTTTGCATCTGTGTGGTAGAGCGCGACAGAGAGAGAGACAGAGATGAGCAGGGAGTGAAAAATCTGTCTTTTAAAAAAAAATCTTTAAATCTTCCTGGCTGGTCATTTGGAGTGAGGCGCAAGTGTGTGTGTTTCATTATTACAAATCTGGATTATTTTACCATCACTCACACACACACACACACACATCTGTGTATCTGTATATGCACTCTCACTGTGCTCATTATAAACACTACAGTCTCGATACACACATGATTGTAATAAGCGAGAAATGAAAAATGACTGCAGTGTTTTCCTGAAAAGAAAAAAAAAAAAATTTAAATAAAAGAACAACGAGGCCTTTTTCAGGGAAACCAATGGAGCTGCTCCTAAAATCTGAATAACAAATCCAGCCGTTTATAATGAACTCTCATCCTGACCTCATGCTTCAGAAATCTCCGCTCATGCAAAATCCTTTAAACAACACCGGAGCACACGCGTTTCATCCCAACAACACACTATATTATATATATATATATATATATATATATATTATACATTCTGCTGTTAGCAAACATCTCTATAAATCATCTAAACGAACCAGGCTGTAACGCACGAGCGGTCTGGAAAACCAGCATAATATTTTATAGCCAGTTTCTTAACCGCAAGTGCGCGCGCGTGTGTGAGCTTGTTTTGGAGACTGTATAGAGGGGGAAAAAAACAAGATATTTTTTTTTTTTTTTTTTTTTTAATAAATTCAACAGTATATTGAATAACCAAGAGCTTGATTTAATATTTCTACAAAACGTGTGGGTGGAACACACGGGGGGGGGGAAAAAAAAAGCACCGGAGCAGATTCTACGGTTTTAATTTCATCTAGAAAGTCGTAAATTCCGCACACATTCCGCCCAAAGTCGTACATTCCACTGAATGCAAATTAGAAGCGGCTCGATTTGCATACTCCAACCCGATAAAGACACTGTATCTTAAGTAAGGAAGCTCTTGTAGTGCGCACGTGCTGTACTCGTTCTAACAATAACTTTATCGTTGCTATAGTAACAACTTATTTACGAGCAAATAGGATTCCTGATGTAGATTGAGTAAAAAAACATTTGTGATCGTCAACATGGTAAGGTTTCCTGTAAGAACTTTTTATTTTATTTTATTTTATTTATTTGAGGACTGTATTTAATTTAATTTCATTTCATTTCACTTAATTTCATTTCATTTCATTTCACTTAACTTCACAAACACACCGGGTTCTACAGTGACGAGCTGCATTTTTTCCGTTACAGAGAATAAAAAGCTGGACTGGACAAAACAAAAAAAAAAGACGGCAAATTGCTGTGGAAATAGAGGAGTAAAACAATACGCATGACTACTCTACAGAGGCATGTATGACGGCATGTATGTAGATACAAGAATAGCAATCGGCAGTATAATGTAGAGAGCAAATGAAGCTGGATCAATGGTTCCTCTATCACACTCATACTTGGTTGCTTTTGGGTCTGGGAAATCTGATCAGCAGTATCAGGTTGATATCACAGCTCCGGTGTGTGACCACCGAGATTCCCAGAGTTTTCCTAATAAAGCCGCATTAATGTCAGTAGCTCGACGACACACTCTAATATACGCTATAAAACCTCTGAGAAAACAAACCGGTGGCCCGGCTGCAACGCTTGGCTGCTCCGGCTTTGTATCTGACGCGGCTGCTAAAGAGAGTAGAAGCTCAGCTGCCAGGAAAGTGTGTGACTTCACTGCCGGTGGTGTGTGAGCTAGAAGCGACTGGCCAACACACACTTTTCCACGACACACACACACACACACACACACACTCGGGCTTTTAGTGCTTGCAGAGCACTGTAGAGTAAAATCAGTAATTAAGTACCTAGATGTAATTTTGTAAATGGATGCCGTTTAATTTATGGAGGGTCTGTGTGAGGTAGAGCTTTCAGACACACACACACACACACTGATACAAGCATTCCAAAAATCTGTTTGTCTATAAATTTCTACTCACTATGATTACTTTTCCTATTATGAAACACGTCATTGTTTGTGTGTGTGTGTGGGGATGTGTTCGCCTTACCTTGTCCGAATCGTCCGGTTTTGTGGACCTCTTGTGCTCCCCGGAATCCCAGCATCCTACACACCACATCTCCGTCTTTCTTATCCCACACGTCGTCACACACCGTCCCCCAGCGTCCCTCATGATAAACCTCCACCCGGCCCTCGTGTGCCGCCGAGCCGTTCACCAAACGCACCAGAACGTTCTCCACTGCAGCACACACACACACACACACATTAAAGACAAGCTAACACACCACAATACCATCTACCGAAACACAATACAGTCTCAAAAAGACTAATTTGTATTTCTGCGTAATGAATTATTAAACAGAATCATAACTAGATCACGGTCAGATGAAATTATATCTGTGTGTGAAAATGTATATTCAGTACACATAAGTCTACACACACGTGGCAAACAGGTGTTTGACACCCAGCTTGCACGAGGAAGCAATTTCTTTCAGCCTTCAATTTATTACTCTTATTATATATTTTTGTCTCGGAAATTCACAGTTCATTTCTCAAGTATTTCTCAGGTTCGGATCGGGTTCAGATCACGTGTGGGTTTCTCATAGCATAGCGTTAGCCTTTATTGTGTTTCATTGATATGGTGTTGGGGGAGGGGGCCGGTGGCTTAGTGGTTAGCATGTTTGCCTCACACCTCCAGGGTTGGGGGTTCGATTCCCGCCTCCGCCATGTGTGTGTGGATTTTGCATGTTCTCCCCGTGCCTCGGGGGTTTCCTCCGGGTACTCCGGTTTCCGCCCCCCAAGTCCAAAGACATGCATTGTAGGTTGATTGGCATCTCTAAATTGTCTGTAGTGTGTGAAATGAGAGTGTGTGTGTGTGTGCCCTGCGATGGGTTGGCACTCCGTCCAGGGTGTATCCTGCCTTGATGCCCAATGACGCCTGAGATAGGCACAGGCTCCCCGTGACCCGAGAATAGATCGGATAAGCGGTAGACAATGAATGATAGGGTTTTTCTTTTTATTTGTAACGCATGTGTAAAAACGGATGGATGAAGCAAAGAAGCAGCGGTTTTCATTTTTGGGAAAAGGAATTTTGCGATGAGGCTTTGATTAAAGTAAAATGTCATGCCTGAATAAAGCTCTGTGGTAGAGGTGGTAAAATAACCTCAAACACTCCATATAAGCACTCTGATTAAAGAAACGACTGAATAATTATTTCATCAGCTTTTTAGTCGCTTCATTCCATGTAAATAATTGTATTCACCATATAGTTTTAACCATCATATGAGATCTGAGTGAAATATTGGCTGAATTCTCTAGGGTGTGTTCTCCAGGTCAGATCATACGATGAAGATCCTCTTACGATAGATCTAGGATTAAATAAAATGATGTCGTACGCCATCAACCTGCATGATATGATACAAATTAGCAGAATTCTTGTGCGTTAGTATCCGCAGATGATGAGAATGAGACCTGATTCTTTTATTAGGGTTTTGACGATTTTGATCGGTTAGCTGTTTAGATCGACTCCTCGGATCTGACTTGATTGTAGGGATGTAGAAATGAGAAAAGTACAGATACTTAAAAACCAAATTAAAGTACAGTAATATGAAAAACCTCTGCTTTTAATGGAACATTAAGTCTAGTCGATGTGACCTGAAATAAACTAGCTTGTTTGACTGAAAGCATTAGATTCTTTCTCATGTTTGTAAAAAAAAAATCAAAGAACTGTGCAATATTTGTCTAAGAAATTTTACTTTGGATGTAAAGGCTAGTCCAGCTGTGACACATTACCCTTGATCTCTTCCTTAAGGTCCAAGTCAGCTTTAAGTTCGTAAACAGTCTATAGGATGAGATATATTATCAGTACCGTATCACGCAGGAACGTTACAATTCTACCAGAGATTAGCGCGAAAACCACATATGAGGCAATGCTGAAATGGCTGTAATCTCCATGAGGCTTTGTTTACACAAACAGGAGATTAATAAATGGAGGACATTGGACGGTCAAGCGTGGCAGTCCACATGCTGAGAGCTGGATGGACATCTCTTAAAATTTCTAGCAGATGCTGTGCAATTCTGGGAAGCAGAACTTTCACTGTTCTAATTAAAGCAGCGTGTGTCCCTCAGTAGATTGTTATAATTCAAACATCTGCAATTTCACTAGAACGAAATGTGTGCTATTTTACAGTGAAATAATTATGTATATATTTGACAGAATTCTGAGTTTCGGTGCAAAAAAAAATTTCCAAGCCAACTTATTTCCTTTCCACCGTTACGTTTGCCATGATGTTTATTAAGACAAAGGCCATGCGGCATCTTTTTCATAGCAAAATCAGGAAATAAACACTTTCACAATGCATCGAGCAGCTCATTGCTTAATAAACAATTGAGATAAAAGGCATAAAAGTGTCAAAGTCCTGTGCGTCACTATTGCATAGTGCTTACAGCACGAGCTACTATCTTATCCCAAATCATCTAAAATATTTAGAGAGCCGGATCTGGGAATGCTAGTCGATTTGGCTGAACCTAGGACCTGAATGCAAGCCAAACCCTGCTAAAGCACACATGCACAAACACTAAGAGTATGTTATTAGCAGAGAAGCTGTCTCCTGCTGTGAAGCACATGGCCTAAGATATTAACCAGTCATTTGATACACCAAACCCTCTGCAGGGGAAAACACATAGGAAATGAAAACTGTAGCTTAATCCATGGTGATGCACCATATTTAGGAGCAAACCTGTCTCACTGCAGTTATAAATGGGTAGAACTCGGATTATGAACTCCATGCCCTAGGACTCGTATTATTCCTGGATTCAAGCTATCAAATACAACCTTTTTAAAGCTGTCTGAGTTATTAGAGCCCTGCAAAAGAAGAACTGTAATCAATCATCTCTCGGTCTCGTGCAGAACCAGCACCAAATATGGCCTCAAACTGGCTCCATTCGACTATCTGTCATAAGTGTGACCCCTTCTTTACCCTTCTTCTTTTGTCCATCCTGCAGTTTAAGCCCTAGCGAGAGGGGTGCTTGTATCAGGTGACATGAATACAATCTACATCTGTTCCATGCTTACTTTGTCCACTGGTGTCCCACAAGGCTAGGTGCTTGGCCAACTTGTCGTCTTCCTCTCTATATCCGCTCTCTTGACAAGGTCATGCCTTTCCACTTTAATCTGTTCTGACTTGTAGCTCATCATGGACAGCAGCTCAATGTCAATATAATCCTCAAAGTCGATTCTTATATATATATGTTTATATATAATAAAGGCCAACTTTCTAATCAAGGCCAAGTTTCTCTGCAGACTGCCTGATGTTGTTGTTGAGAATTTTGATGTATTGCTCCTTTTTCATGGTGCTGTTTACTGTGATTAGGTTCCCTGGTCCACCAGCTGAAAACCACCCCCAAAACATTAGGTTCCCACCACCATGTTTGACAGTGGGGATGGTGTTCTTAGGGTTGAAGGCTTCTCCTTTTTTACACCAAATGAAGGCTACATCATTGTGGCCAAACAATTCAATTTTTGTTTCATCTGACCACAAAACAGAAGACCAGAAGTCTTCTTCTTTGTCCAGATGAGCATTTGCAAAGGCCAAGCGGGCTTTTGTGTGCCTTATCTGGAGAAGTGGGGTCCTCCTTGGTCTGCATCCGTGGAACCCAGCGGTGTGTCCGCTGGACTGTCTGCCTTGAGATGTTGCCACCAGCAGAGCCCAGATTCATCAGGATGGCCTTGGTGGTGATCCTTGGATTCTTTTTTTTACCTCTCTCACTATCCTCCTGGCCAGCACAGGTGTCACTTTTGGCTTCCGACCACGTCCTCTGACATTTTTCACAGTGCAGTCTTGTATTTTTTAATAATACTTTGCACTGTAGCCACTGGAACTTCAAAACATTTAAATATGGTCTTATAGCGCTTTCCTGACTTGTGAGCAGCCACAATGCACAGCCGCAGGTCCTCAGTGAGCTCCTTTGTCTTAGCCATGACTGTCCACAAACCAACAGCAGAGAGCTTCTGTTTTTCACCTGTTGACTTGATTAAAACAGCTGTTCCCAATGAATCAGGGTAATTAGGATGCTTTAGAACAGCTTGGACTATTTGGAATGGTACAGAACTTTGGATTTTCCCATAGACTGTGACAGTTTGCAAAGGGTATGAATAATTTTGGACATGCCACTTTTTGTTCAAATGTAAATAATAGCTGAGAAATATTTTTTGTCCACAATGATGTCTCTTGTACATCGTCTTATTATCTTTTGGGAGAAGCCTGTGTCATTTCCAGTCAAAAAAAAAACTTGCTGGTTGAATAAAAGTAACTTTAAGTCAGAATTTGCCAGGGGTATGAATAATTTCGGGCTTGACTGTTTGTGATTTCAGTGCTCACTACTTCTGAGATTGTGTTATCTGTGTACCATTGGTGGGGCAAGTGCTGTAGTGTTGAAGCCTCACAGATCCATGACTCCTGATTTGACCTTGAACTTTGATCCGGGGTTATTGTCTGTTCAGAGCTTTAGCTATTCTCCTCTGGTTTTCCAGTTGCTTCCCACCTCTCAGGAACATGTCAATAAGTGGCTTGATTACCATAAGATGTACTGGATGCATTCCCACCTCATGCACACTCCATTGCTGAGCTTGAGTTCCACTACAGCTCAACCCAGGCCAGGATAAAATGCTTACTATAGATGATGAATGTATATCATTGGTAATCCTTGGCACTTGTTGCAAAAGTCTTACTTGTTCATACAGGTTCATCTTATAACAAATTGAGAGACCAGTTCAGTTTCTTGTTATCCTAAGTCATCAAGACATCGACTCACTTCTGGCTTGCGGATCCAAATTCAGCAGAAGAAATCATTTCCAATTTTCCTTGTTTCATTTATGTCACTTCATTGCTGAATTTGCTCTACTGGTATCAAATACTTGTCCACAGAAGATTAAAGACCCTGATACCTGCCTACGAAAGCCATAAATGGACCATAAAATGTAAAGGTGTGTGTTTTCTCTGCTTGATTGAGAACATGCAGTATATACTTTGCTACTGCTGCGTTAAGTTTTGTTCCACTCGTTATTGAGTGGTCCTTGTATCTGCCTTTGTTGATGGTTGAGGCAGTTTTTCTGGTCTCTCCTGACATAGAGCAGGCTTGAGCTTGAGCTGTAGATTTTTCTGGCCTGGAATCCAGCTGGCCTGATATTTGAGTCAAGGACAATGCTTGATTGCTCTCGGCATGCCTGTGTGCTCTGCTTCGTGTTACCTCTTTTGGTTCCACATGCAGTCTTCTTGTTTTTATTGGTAGCAGGGGATATTGTTCTGCTCTGGACCTTTGGCTTTATGTTCACACCAATTGCTGCCAATGTTCTTTACGCCTCAGCCCAGCCCAGGGTTTTGGTGGCATTACGGACTGTTCTTGGTGCTCCAAAAGCACTGTGACCAACAAATCCATGCTGTTATGATCTTAGCCTCTAAAAGGGTTTTTCTGTTGTCTTATGAACTGATTCTTAAATGACTTGAAGGCGCCATTACAGAAGAATGTTGAAAAAAAAAAAAAACAATACGCTGTAATAATCATCATGGCAACTTGGCAATTACTTGATTAATAGCAGGAAATTGGCTGCTGTATATCTACAACTAGCGTTTTCTTGCCTAGATTCCATTACAACATCTCTGTTTATCCAGATCAGACCTCTGCCTGGAAAACAAGGCAGCAATTCGCTCTTCGTTGCTAAGATTTTACAGAGACGAGCTTAAAGTCATATCAATTTAGGGCGAGTTCAGATCGTGTGATCAGTGCCAAAGCAACCACAGAACATTAGCATAATTGCTAATACTAACCATCCGGCTAATGTAAAACAACTGGCTGTGTAGCAGTGCATCAAAGGTGTGGAGCTGTTTTCTCCAAGTCTCTCTACAGACACTGAGACTACAGGCTCGGGGTTGATTTTGGCTTTATCAGAGTGCTTAAAGCACTTGAGTTAAGAGGAATGTGGCAAACATTCAGCAAGGAAACAAATGGCTTTCTCTTATCAAGAAGAAGTTGAGGAGTGTTTTCCTCTCAGTTCTGAAGAATTATTAAATATCCTTCATAACTCATCTTTTATCTGATATCACCGGTCTCTAATAATTGCTTAAGAGTCTCATTCCTTTTCTTAATTTTCTTCTGCTCTCAATAAAATAACAGGAACCAGCTGACAGGAAGTACCTTATGCACTCCAGGAGTCACTCTGAGTGTTACGTTTTCACACACTGCTGTAATAACATAATAACTTACTTACTAAACTTTACCTTTATTACAGGATTCTGTTCAGGACATGTGGAACTAGGCTCTGCCCACAGCTGGACACCAGGAAGCTTCACTGGAACTCAAGAACTTCAGGCATGTTTTTACCTGAGGAACCAGAACTGATCTGAATTCCTGGATTGTACTTCCAATTTGTTGTTGTTGTTGTTGTTGTTGTTGTTGTTTCTGCTCCTATGTTGTAAACCAGGAACCATTTTCAAATCTCAAAATCTTTACATATGAGGAGAAGATACCAACCCCATGTGGACTTTGAAGACAACCTCCTAATCAATACGCAAAATAACATTCTACATAAGCTATATCTCCATCGTTGAGCGTTTGACGGCTTCAGCATGGAGGAGTTGGTGTTGAATCTATAATGAACTCAGACGTTGAGCTAATTTATGAGTCGCGCAGCAGCTCCTGGTTACACAACTCCAACTGACTGTAGAAAGGACATTATTCATATTCACCCTCTCCGGTGCTCATGGTAATTCGCACCCTCCGATATCACCCAAATGAGGATGAGGTTCCCTTTTGAGTTTGGTTCCTTTCAAGGTTTCTTCCTCTTACCATATAGGGGAGTTTTTCCTTGCCACAGTCTCCTCAGGCTTGCTCATTAGGGGTTAATACAAATAAATTTACAAACCCGATTCCAAAAAAGTTGGGACACTGTACAAATTGTGAATAAAAACAGAATGCAATGATGTGGAAGTTTCAAATTTCAATATTTTATTCAGAATACAACATAGATGACATATCAAATGTTTAAACTGAGAAAATGGATCATTTTAAGGGAAAAATAAGTTGATTTTAAATTTCATGGCATCAACACATCTCAAAAAAGTTGGGACAAGGCCGTGTTTCCCACTGTGTGGCATCCCCTCTTCTTTTTATAACAGTCTGCAAACGTCTGGGGACTGAGGAGACAAGTTGTCAAGTCAAGTTTAGGAATAGGAATGTTGTCCCATTCTTGTCTAATACAGGCTTCTAGTTGCTCAACTGTCTTAGGTCTTCTTTGTCGCGTCTTCCTTTTTATGATGTGCCAAATGTTTTCTATGGGTGGAAGATCTGGACTGCAGGCCGGCCATTTCAGTACCCGGATCCTTCTTCTACGCAGCCATGATGTTGTAATTGATGCAGTATGTGGTCTGGCATTGTCATGTTGGAAAATGCAAGGTCTTCCTTGAAAGAGACGACGTCTGGATGGGAGCATATGTTGTTCTAGAACTTGGATATACCTTTCAGCATTGATGGTGCCTTTCCAGATGTGTAAGCTGCCCATGCCACACGCACTCATGCAACCCCATACCATCAGAGATGCAGGCTTCTGAACTGAGCGCTGATAACAACTTAGGTTGTCCTTGTCCTCTTTAGTCCGGATGACATGGCGTCCCAGTTTTCCAAAATGAACTTCAAATTTTGATTGGTCTGACCACAGAACAGTTTTCCACTTTGCCACAGTCCATTTTAAATGAGCCTTGGCCCAGAGAAAACGCCTGCGCTTCTGGATCATGTTTAGATATGGCTTCTTTTTTGACCTATAGAGTTTTAGCTGGCGACGGCGAATGGCCCGGTGGATTGTGTTCACCGACAATGTTTTCTGGAAGTATTCCTGAGCCCATGTTGTGATTTCCATTACAGTAGCATTCCTGTATGTGATGCAGTGCCGTCTAAGGGCCCGAAGATCACGGGCATCCAGTATGGTTTTCCGGCCTTGACCCTTACGCACAGAGATTGTTCCAGATTCTCTGAATCTTTGGATGATATTATGCACTGTAGATGATGATAACTTCAAACTCTTTACAATTTTTCTCTGAGAAACTCCTTTCTGATATTGCTCCACTATTTTTGGCCGCAGCATTGGGGGAATTGGTGATCCTCTGCCCATCTTGACTTCTGAGAGACACTGCCACTCTGAGAGGCTCTTTTTATACCCAATCATGTTGCCAATTGACCTCCAGCTGTTCCTTATATGTACATTTAACTTTTACGGCCTCTTATTGCTACCTGTCCCAACTTTTTTGGAATGTGTAGCTCTCATGAAATCCGAAATGAGCCAATATTTGGCATGACATTTCAAAATGTCTCACTTTCAACATTAGATATGTTATCTATATTCTATTGTGAATAAAATATAAGTTTATGAGATTTGTAAATTATTGCATTCCTTTTTTATTCACAATTTGTACAGTGTCCCAACTTTTTTGGAATCGGGTTTGTAAATACAAGTCTAATATTAATCTTGAACTTTTTGTACTATATGCATGTTCTGTAAAGCTACTTTGAGACAATGTCCACTGTTAAAAGCACTATACAAATAAAATCGAACTGAACTGGAACTCAGGCACTCGAGGCATGATTTTACTAGAGGAAACAAATCTGATTTTAATTTATGATTTCAGATGTTTTATTTCCTGTTCTACAGTAGGACTGGGAACTTGCAGAGTGGAATATATATCCCTTATCTTTTTCTTTTTTATATAGCCTAGACACCATTTACCTAACTCTAGCAAGAGTGTACTGTTTACGAAGGATCTGAACAGAAAGTGATGGAGAAAGTAAATTGCCTGTGAACACCACCACCACCACCACCACCACCACCACCACCACCACCACTGCCAGCTGCAACATGTTTATTTTCCCCGAAAATCATGTTCAATTGTTCATCGCTCCATGGTGAGTCTACACAATACACACTTTTCAGTATCAGTTTTTATCAGTTTTATATTTATTCCCGGGTGGGAGATGGTTTCTTTCCCAGCTTGTACACACCCTCACCCTCGCTCTGATCCGCCGTCCTACTCACAGACTTGCTGTAAACACATCACCGTCTCACACACATGCTTACACGCAGCACACTTGCACTCCTAAACGTCTGAAACCAATTCAAGAGCAACAGTAAATAAACAAACAAACCACCATGTCTGATCTTCCAGGACATGTCTTCACAGAAGGAAGTCAGTTAACCAGTATCACCTGCTGCTGCTCAGATGATGACACCCAGAGTAAAGAAAAATGTGAATATGTATATATTGCAAGGGTTTGTTGTCTTTTTCCATGATTAAGAATATTTTAGGGTCAGATTTGAACAAGTTAGCGAGATTAAGTCTTACAGTCCTTGCCCCAAACTCTCAAAGTCTTGAGGAATCTTTAAACCAGAGGAGCCATGCATGATTTTCATTTATTAAGTTGCAGTTCCAGAAAATAGTTTGATTCCTACTTCGCCACAGGAAAAATAGATCATATTCCGAGTGTTTTCCCATTAGAGATCAGCTCTGATTTGAACACCTTGCTACTTCCTGTTTGGTGTCCAACATTTCCATGTTGTATCTCAGAAAATATCTGGCAACCTCAGAGGTGAGAATTTTTGTTAACCAAACTGGAGTAACTCAATTCTGAAGACAGAATTCAAAATATTCTCAGAGACGTAGCCTTTAGTGTAAATGTGTAAAACCACCAAGTATCCTTTTGCATAATGATATCAAGCTGTACCAAAGAAAAACTCTGATTCTGGTCATTCAAAATGGCCGCCTGGTTACCTTACAGCGTTCTTCTATGCAGTGAAGTTTCACTTATGTTTTAAGATCACAGATTAACAACTGGAAGTGGTCTGAGAAAGATATTGGTTTTGTAAGATAAACACCCATTATTGTGTGATCAGACTTAGCTTTGTAGCTCCAGGGCAAAAGTACAGATGAAAAAATCAAGCTGTAATGAATCCCGCAGTCCTGCTGAAGTGAGCAGCGTGTGCTGGCTGAAGAGCCAGTGTGGGCCGACAGATACAGAGCTTCAGCTGAAGTGAAGCTTTGTGAATGAAAGACGAGCGAGGAGAATGTAAAGTATGTGTTTAATCCCTGAGCTGCTCTTAAACATGTTTTGCAGAGGAGGACTTCAGCGGCTGGCCAAAGAGACCCATGGAGATCACTTCACTGAAAAACAACATCTATTTACTGTTCAGACCCGTCAGGGCCACCTGCTACTCCACCCTCAGAGTTACAGCTCCAGCACGGTTCCACTGCAGGAATCAGAAACCTTTTCCACAACTCGCTGCTGGTTTGAATTTTTAGCTTTTAATTTTTAAAATTAAGTCCAGAAAAACTTTTAGTTACTGCTACAGGACAGGAATTCAGGAACCTTTCCAGAACTTAAGAGCTTTAAGCCTGTTTCCACCCAAGCATCCAGGATGGAAAAACCTTCAGTTCCTGCTGGAGTTCAGAAGCTCTAGGCATGTTTCCACTAGAGGAACCAGGATGGATTAAAATTTTTAGTTTGTAATTCCAGAAACTATTTTAGCTTCTGCTCCAATTGGTAATCTCTTCCAGAACTCAGCAACCTAAGGCTTGTTTCCATTTGGGTTCTACAAGACACTTTGGTTCCTGCTTCACTTGAACGTAAGGTGTGTTTCCATCAGAGGAACCAGACCTGATTTTGAGCAGGAAATCAGGAACCTTTTACAGAACTTTAGTTTGTAGTTCAGGAAAACTTTTTAGTCCCAAATCCACAGTATATTTTTACTTCGCTTATTCTCAGGAGCAGGAACTTGCAGAGTGGATCAGTGCATCAGTTATAATCAATGCACTATGCAACAAAGCACTAACAAAGCAAGACAGAAAACTCAAGCTCCTCCAAGTTTATTGTCTTGATCTTCTTACACTGTTTACTGGACGTTTATTTTATAGTCGGTGTGTTTGCAGGTCATGGAGATGCAGTTCAGGAACTGTACTTGCTTAGATTTGTGTTTGGTATGTTTGGTTCAGGCCAATGTTTTAAGAGATTAAAGAGAAGATAACACCTCCTACCTGTCTTGCCTGCTTGGTCCCCTCGGTCCCCCTTCTCTCCTTTAGGTCCCCGTTCTCCTCTTTGGCCTGAAAGAGATAAAAAAAAAAAAAAATTGTATCACCATGTTAGCTATGGTTCTCAAACTCGCACTTAATTTTAATGCTAAATTTAGCCACGATAATCTTTCACATCAGTTTACAAAGGATCTGATGCTATCGGGAGCTACAGATGTGCTCTTACTCAATACATTTTTGAACCATTTTAAGAAACATGGCTTCCTTTCATTTGGAAATTTTCATCTCGAAAAAGGTTCCTCCAAAAGTTCTTCACATGGTTGGGAGTTCCAGCCTTTCAGCCAGGTTCTACTAAGAAATCTCTGCAACGGCAACCGAAGTCACTTTTTCACAGTTTGGCAAGAAGAATAATTCAAAGAACCCTAGAATTTTGTTCCTGCACCAGTGCAGAATTCTTTTGGCTAGATTTCTCTGAAGTAGGACTGCTTTCATGCTCTGTCAGCATGTTGCACATTTAATCCTGCTGGGGTTTTTGGACACAGCAGAGCTTCCAAGGTTGAAATTCACAGGGTGATGTCAAGTTTTTTTTTTTTTTTTCCTGACTAATCTGATTGGAAGTGGAACGCCAAGCAAGAAAACAACCATGAAGGACAAAGCGTGGAAAAAGTTGTCAGTCTGTGAGTAATTTATAAGACGACAATCAAGAAAAGTACGTCTTGTCTGTTTTTTCACTCCGCTGCGGCTGCATACGCTCAGGTCCAACAATCGTCTCAAGTTCTCTTGGTTCCTACAGTTTCTACCATTGTCTACCATGTCCTCATCAGCAGAGTTACTCGAGCATCATTTCATCTGCTTTACTGAGAAGAAGAAGAAATCTAATCTGGAGAGTCAATTATTCTATACAACAACTGTATAGTTAGTAGGTAGTAGCTACAATACGTAAGAGTGTTGCTATGGTTACGGTATGCATGGTAAGCCGAAGAATAAAATTCTTCATTGGTGGTTGGTACGAAAGTATCGGATTTCAGTGAAATATGATTTGAAGCCAAATATGGATGATTTAAGGCATGAAATGATGTTATTGCTAGAGTTATGAAATGTTCCACATATAACCAGCCACATTTAAGCATTTTATCCAAAAACATAACTAATGTTCAGGGTAGAAAGTGGCTGTGCGGTGAGTTCTGGTCCATATCTTACCCGAGACATGATTTAGCAGTCAGACTTGGATGATTTCATGGCTGTCATTCCGTGATTTGCTATATGGGATGCTAATACCATTCATGCGACTAATGTAAAAATGTAAAAAAAACAAACTGTACAGCAGTCAAGTCATGAAAGATTCTGTTTTTTGAATCAAAATGGCGGATGTTGATTAAGCGTAGCCAGTTTGTCTGAAGCAGTGACTCCAGGCCCAGCGTGGCTCCTTCTTTGTGTGTGTTGGACTTGGTCCAGCTTTTATTGATAAAGCTTTAGCACGGTTTTATCAGAGCGACAGGTTAACACTCTTACTTGAAGGAAAACAGAGCACATCATACTAAGGTTACAGAGAGATAAGAGCACCTTCTTATCAGAAATCTTAAAGAAATCTAAAAGGTTCCTCATGAAGTAAGATGATAAGAGAGCATTCTACGTGTCCACATCACCTCTTCTGCACTGATTTGTTTTTGTCTTGTTAGCATTCAGGAGCCATGCTTTGTCTTGTTTCCAGTTGCACCAGAAACCACGACACAACTACATGAAGTAATGAATTAACTTCACTGTGTATCTGCTACATTAAGAAAATGAAAGAGATCTGAAATTCCTTGCTAAAATTGTAGAACTACTGTGAAGCTACTAGTCTGAAAGAAGCTAGTCTGTTACCACGGTGACGGAAAATGTCACTAGTGAAGGTATTAGAACGAACACATAAATTACAAATAAAGCTGTGATTTGCAGAGCTGTTGCTACGGAAACGAAATTCTGACCAATCAGCTTTCACTTTTGTAGTATTAGTAGCTAAATAAGCTAGATAAATAGAAACATAGGGGGGCTTGGTGGTTAGCACGCTTGCCTCACACCTCCAGGGTTGGGGGTTCGATTACCGCCTTCGCCGTGTGTGTGGAGTTTGCATGTTCTCCCCATGCCTCGGGGGTTTCCTCCGGGTACTCCGGTTTCCTCCCCTGGTCCAAAGACATGCATTGTAGGTTGATTGGCATCTCTAAATTGTCCGTAGTGTGTGATTGCGTGAGTGAATGAGAGTGTGTGTGTGCCCTGCGAAGGGTTGGCACTCCGTCCAGGGTGTATTCTGCCTTGATGTCCAATGACGCCTGAGATGCACGGGAGCACAGGCTCCCCGTGACCCGAGAGTAGATCGGATAAGCGGTAGACAATGAATGAATGAATGAATAAATCGATAGAAACATTTGTACATTTATCCTGACAGAACCTCAAATAATGTCAGTTATTCAAGTTAAAGCCAAGGTTTCTGTTCTACTCGAACTGGAGTTGTGTCCGAACACCTCCACACAGCTGCCTGCGGTCAGTAACAGGCACACAGACGCAGAGGGACAGAGATTTGAGTAGGTGGTTTGGTTGGAACACATTGTTCTCAGACTAACACAGATGTTTGGTGTGCCGTAAGAGTCAGGCAGCGTTCAGGAAGCGTTCTGATCTATCCGACGACGTTAATACCTTCCCACCAACAAAGTAAGTGCAGGATGTTTGCGTTTCACACCCAAAGAGACGGAGGACTTCAAAAGTGCTTTTCAGCACCAGGACACGAGGAATCAAAGACTTTCCTTCTTATACAAATGGACTTCGTGGTTACAGATCAAATACACACACTTGTCTATTTGGGTCTAATTCCAATGGTGTGTACTGAGATTCCAATGTGGAGTTTTTACATTTTTTTTCCAGAAACAGCGCTGCACTTAGTCAGGAATATTGTAGGATTTGTTTCAAATCTGAAATATTAACACATTATGGAGTTTTTTATTATTTAAAATGAGCACTATTTCATATTGATATTAAGGCAGGATTGTTTATCTAATGAGGGGGGCATGGTGGCTTGGTGGTTAGCAGTTAGCATGCTTGCCTCACACCTCTAGGGTTGGGGGTTTGATTCCCACCTCTGCCATGTGTGTGTGGAGTTTGCATGTTCTCCACGTGCCTCGGGGGTTTCCTCCGGGTACTCCGGTTTCCTCCCCCAGTCCAAAGACATGCATTGTAGGTTGATTGGCATCTCTAAATTGTCCGTAGTGTGTGATTGCGTGAATGAGAGTGTGTGTGTGCCCTGCGATGGGTTGGCACTCCGTCCAGGGTGTATCCTGCCTTGATGCCCTATGATGCCTGAGATAGGCACAGGCTCCCCGTGACCCGAGAGTAGATTGGATAAGCGGTAGACAATGAATGAATGAATGTTTATCTAATGTAGTTTGTGATGACCCTGAATCTGCTAAGTTCTCTCGAGTACAGTGGAACCTCGGCATACGAATTTAATTGGTTTTGGAGGCGAGTTCTTAAGGTGAAAATTTGTGTTGCAAAACGAATTTTCCCATGAGAAATAATGTAAACGCAAATAATCCACTACAGGCACCCAAAAATATTAGCCATATGACCAATACGAAGTGCATGTAAACTGTATGGCTGCTTACAAAGAACTGACCCAAGCCAAGCATTCCATGTCAAGGTTCCTCACAGGAAGTCGTGCCACCAAGCTGAAAAAAAATTTCACTTCAGTTGGCTTTGCTTGGCTTTCCACTGATGTAAACAAGTTTTGAACGGCTCCCGGAAAACGCGCAACTTAGCCGGCGTTCCGTTGCTTTGTATGCTGAAACAAAATTTGAGTTCTTAAGGCGAAAATTCATAAGGGAGGGCATTCCTATATCGAGGTTCCACTGTAGTTTGTTTTTCATTTTTTTACTGTGTTTTTTGGGGATAAAAATAATCCACAGGATGTTATCTGATCACATGGGTGGTATAAGTCTGGGACAGCTTCAAATTGTAGTCGTTTCCAGAGCTTCTTGTGATTTATCCTGCTGTGTAGTTCTGTAGAACTCAAGTTTTAACCAAAAGCAGCGAGAATGAAAGTCACAGGCTTAGTTCTTCACTCAGGCATGAGGTCGAGCACGTGAGCACAGCCAGGTTCAGCTTGTTGGCTGGAAAACCCCTTCAGGTCCGCCCCTGAGTAGAGGCATTTTGTTAAACACGGTTCGGTAAAGGCTTTTAATTTAGTTGCTGTTCTTCTTTAAATCCAACACACAGCTGTGGACAAAACAGGCTGCATGTGTGTGGTACAGTCTGCAAAGATTAGCAAGAGGTAAAATACCTTTAAAAAGCTACAGAGCGCTACCATTATATCCGTGAAGAAGAGGATCTGAGCTGTTTTTGAGATTTGACTGAATGCAGCTACAGTTAAAGTTGGACATCAGATAGCAGTGTGTTTTATGGGTCAGGGTGTTTGTGCGAGAGTGGGTGTGTTTGTGTGAGAGGTTATGTTTATGTGAGAGGGTGTGTTTGTGTGAGAGGGTATGTTTGTGTGAGAGGGTGTGTTTGCGTGAGAGAGCATGTTTGTGAGAGGGTGTGTTTTAGTGAGAGGGTGTGTTTGTGCAAGAGAGTATGTTTGTGCAAGTGTGCGAGAGGGTTTATGTGAGGGTGTGTGTGTGTATGAGAAGGTGTGTTTGTGTGAGTGTGCGAGAGGCTGTGTGTATCAGGTTGTGTGTGTGTGTGTGTGTGTCACCTTTTACCTTTGGGTCCCATTTGTCCAGTATCTCCTTTTTCCCCATTTTGGCCATCTAGACCTTTGGACCCAGTAAGTCCTTGTGGGCCCTGGATGCCTTTTTCTCCTGGTATACCTGACCACACACACACACACACACACACACATATACACATAGTTTACTTTCACCAGTTCTACCGTAACAAGAGAATGGGGCTCTAATTTTTATAAAATGGAAATATATGTATTGCACTGTGTGTGTGTGTATGTGTGTGTGTGTGTGTGTGCGCGTGTGCACGCCCCACATGAGAATTCTGGTGCTGAGCAATGATCTATAAGCTAATAACTTTAGACTTTCTCCACTGCTTTCCCAATTAAATACAGAAACAGAGGCTGTGCACACAGGAGGGACTCTCATCTCTGAGAGGAAAATATGTAAAGACTGGAGAAGCTTCATCTTTACAGTCACACACTTCACTGAAAAATGAAGCACTGCTTTATTTCCTCCACTGTGTGTGTGTGTGTGTTAGCATTATACCTCTAAAGCCTGTCAGGCCAGGGATCCCAGTAGGCCCTAAAGGCCCCGCATCTCCTTTTTCACCTTTTGGTCCTGGAGGCCCTGAAAAAAATGACAAGAAAAACCATTTACTTAAACTCACAGAAGCTAATTTTTTTTTCCTTTTCTGACTTATTTTTAAAATGACACAAAAAATTGTGGTGAAAGAATGAAAGAAAGACAGAATAGACTGTATTTAGAACTGGTGAGACTGATGGATAGATAGATGAATAGACGGATATACAGAATAGATTGTTGTTGGGGCTTTAAATAGAAATAAATGGAAATATCCATCCTTATCAGGTTTGGTTGTGTGTGTGTTGCTGTGAGATGGACGGACAGATATACAGAGTGGATGGATGAATGGATCGATGGATGGATGGAAGGAAAGAGTTTGTGGATCGACAATATGGATGGATAGAACTAAAAATGGATGAAGGGATTTACAGGCATTAGGTGTAACCATAAAAGGACAAAAATGTATGTGGTTAAGGAAAACGTATATGAAATAAAAGGAATAAACCACGGAACATGATATTTTTGGAAAACATTCAACTTTGTGGCTTCACCTCAGGCCAAGTTGAATTATCATTATAATTTTTTTTTATTCCTGTAATGGCATGTCCACCCTGAAGTGTTTTATTCCTTTCTTCTAAACCTCAGTGTAACTGAAAACTCCCAGAGCCCATCAAACTTTGTCTTGACTAACAGCATCAGGCCACACAGATATGATTTGAGATTCTGGATGATGCAGCGCAGAGCTCTCCTGCACACTTCTAGCGCTCCTGTGGTCCTGATATCGTGACCGGGCCAATGTTTTTGTTACGCTTGGCTTTCAGGGCTCCGCTGCGCTCTTTCTGCAGAGCTGCGCTGGCACAGAGGACCACATTAACTCAATCGCTCCGGCGCATGAGAGAAAGAGAGAGAGAGAGAAGTAGAGGGGAGGAAAGATTCCCGATCCCTTGCGATGTTTCTCCTCTAGCTCTCCTGTTCTCCGGATTTATTCCACAGCCATGAAGGTTTTGTTCCAGGCCTGGTTTGTATCAAGCAAGCACGATGAAGGATCTTTCATCAGAGAGAGAGCGAGTTCTGTCAGGACCGAAGGTCCCGTAGCAGTTTGCATTCTCGTTCTCTCTGGTCTGTCGAGTCATTCATCTATTACACCCATGCCAAATGCACTCCACAGTCAAGTGCTGTCAGGTGCGTGTTAGCGGAAGATCCATTTTACTGTTGATTTGCGAGCATTTGTGCGGTTTCCTTAATGACTGGGTGTTGGGATTGGTTGGTGATCCGTCAGGAAGAAGGTGGACGCTTGAAGTTCAGAACTTTCCCATGTACAGGCCTGGTACAGAGCTGGTACAGAAACCTCTGGACCGGACACTGCTGAAGAACCCGGAATGGTAGCGTTTTCTATAATGGATAATAAATTGCTTTCCACATGAATGTCATTAAAGGCTATATTTGATGTTCTATTTCAGCAATTCCACATTATTTTAACATTCACCTTCACCCTCCTCTTAATAAAAAGCTGTTGCAGGGCTTATATTTGCATAGTGGAATATGATTGGCTTATAGATTTTATGACAGAATAACATCTTGAAATACAAACAATCCTACGTCCTTCACTCCCTTTATACTTTACTTCCTTTATAATGGCCCCAAACTCTGAGTTTAGGGATCCTCTCAAATATCTTGGAAGGTCTTTTGGATTGTTGCCATATCGCCTTTTTTTTTTTTTTTTTAAAGCTAAATTTAAAAATATATATACACTTTTCCCCTTTTCTCCACCCAAAAACTATGGGGGTACAAACTTTTGCACTTAACTCTATTATAAAATGCATCAGTTACTAGATCAGTAGAGTTATAATCATCATTGAAATCTCTTTCTTCTTACCTTCAATGACGGTGATGTTCTTCAGGGCCATGGAGTGCTCCCAGTCTTTGAGCCTCAGGTCCTCTGTGATGACATTGAGAATCTCGAGCTCGTTCCTCATCTGCTCCTCTAGGTGGGTCTGCATGATCTTGGCACTCCTGGTGTCCTGGGTCATGTTTCCCAGCTGCACCTGAAACACCTCCATCTGTAGCTGCTGGGTGCTGATGTGGCTGCTGAGCGAGTGGTTGATGGAGCCCATGGTCCAGTCCACATCGTCCAGCTTCTGCCAGAGGATGTCCACTCGGCCCACCGCCTCACGCAGCGCAGCATCCTGACTGCGGATGGAGGCGGAGGCTCGGGCTAGAGCTACTCCTAGTGCGCTGCTGTTTCTCTGGCTGTTTCCTACATGCTCCTCTATCTGGGCCATAGAGCCCGTGGCATGTTCGGTAAACGCCTGCAGATCCCGGATGTCCCTCTCCAAACCCTGCACCAGGTGTCCTGTGAGGAACACGAGAGAGTTATTCATCTCAGAAAAGCAAGAATATAAGAACAAGAACAAAATATCTGCTTTCATGACAGAAGGTAGGTTATCTTCACGTTTGGTCAGTTCGCTAGCTAGCTTTTCCACCACAGCAATCGTTAATTAAGGCTTAGTCGCTAATTCAGCTCACAGAGTCGTACCCTGTAGCTCTGATTCTTAAGCATGGTGATGAGCTGATGATTGCGACAACATTGTGCGGGATTTTTCGGGTTGTACCTAGCTGCCTCAGCTCTTCGCTGTGGTTATGGAAGAGGCGTTCCAACTTCCAGATGTTCTCTAGGAGGTCACTTTGGGAAGGCAGCTGGCCGAGAGACTCCTGCAGAGCTACGGAGCGATCTCCCAAACGTGTCACATTCTCCAGCAGAGCCTCCTGCTTCTCCGATGATGCCTGGGACCTGGAAACTGCTCAGGTTCAGAACACACACACACCAGGCTCAGTAGTCATTAATGAGCTGTGTTTGTCAGTTAGATCATGCTTGAAAATGAGCAAGCCAGTTAGAATAATAAAAACACATTTAGTTTCAAAGCAAACTAATTTGATCTAAAAGGTACAGTATGTAGTAACTGATCTTTGGCTTTGAGGCTCTGTTTGATCTGGCTTGGGCATTGTTTAGTAAAGTACGCCAAGATTGCCCTGAGATGAACAAATCTGAAGATTTTAGTGACCTCAATAAACCTCATTACTCAAAAAGAACAGGATATAGGAACCAGGCATGGACTTTTTCCAATAAAGCAAATGAATGAATTGATGGATTGGTTGATTGATTAATATACACCTATAGGTTTTGTTGATCAACCTTTTTTTGTTTGATTTGACAAATTGTACAGTCCTGCTGCTATAGGTACTGAGAATCCTATTACAGAATAGTTTCTCAAACTAAATATTTGATTTTCTACTGAAAATGGCATAAAAATCTAAAAAGCAAATTTGATCTTTTGATTAGAAACACGTACAGGATGGAAGATTTCGTGCAGCACAGGATTAGACAGGGGCTTTTAATGAGCATCCATCAGCCTCTAAATGAAAGACATTTAAACCCGTTGATGTCGTGAGATCCTGATGTTCTCCAGCAGGAATTCTCAGGACCACAAGTCCTCAGAGGGAAAAAGCTCAGAGGGTGGGTAGTTTGGGGTAGCTGGGTAACAGATGGCTGTTGGAATGAGACAGGTTTTGTAAGTTAATACTCTCTGAGTTGTGGTGATGTAATACTGACTCTGGCTTCTGAGGCACGGCTGTCATTTAACTCTTCCAGAGCTGCAGTACATTTACCACAAACACTGCACACACACACACACTCTATACACACTGTACACACACATATACACACGCAGTACACACAATCACTGTACACATACACACTATACACACTCACCCTGTTCACACATGTAGTACACACAATCACTGTACACATACACTGTACATACACGCAATACACACTCACCATGTACACCATACACACTGCGCACACATACACACTGTACACACACATATACACACGCAGTACACACAATCACTGTACACATACACAGATTACTAAACCACCATGTCCCTCAGACTGGAAAAACATTTCAGACGGGGTACACACTGGTACACACGGGTAACAAAATGGCTGTTGGAATAGACAGTTTTTAAGTAACTACCCGGGTTAAAGGGTAGTAATACTGACTCTGTACTTCTACCCCTGTCTTTTAACTCAATCCAGACTCAGTCATTTACCCCCAAACACTGCGCACACATACACATTTATACACACTGTACACACACATATACACACGCAGTACACACAATCACTGTACACATACACACTATACACACTCACCATGTACACCATACACACTGCGCACACACACACACTATACACACTGTACACACACATATACACACGCAGTACACACAATCACTGTACACATACACACTATACACACTCACCCTGTTCACACATGTAGTACACACAATCACTGTACACATACACTGTACATACACGCAATACACACTCACCATGTACACCATACACACTGCGCACACATACACACTATACACACTGTACACACACATATACACCCGCAGTACACACAGTCACTGTACACATACACACTTTACACACTCACCATGTACACCATACACACTGCGCACACACACACACTATACACACTGTACACACACACACACTATACACACTGTACACACACATATACACACGCAGTACACACAATCACTGTACACATACACACTATACACACTCACACTGTTCACACATGTAGTACACACAATCACTGTACACATACACTGTACATACACACTTTACACACTCACCATGTACACCATACACACTGTGCACACACACACACACTATACACACTGTACACACACATATACACACGCAGTACACACAGTCACTGTACACATACACACTTTACACACTCACCATGTACACCATACACACTGTGCACACACACACACTATGCACACTGTACACACACATATACACACGCAGTACACACAGTCACTGTACACATACACACTTTACACACTCACCATGTACACCATACACACTGCGCACACACACACACTATACACACTGTACACACACACATACACACGCAGTACACACAGTCACTGTACACATACACACTATACACACTCACCATGTACACCATACACACTGCGCACACACACACACTATACACACTGTACACACACATATACACACGCAGTACACACAGACACTGTACACATACACACTTTACACACTCACCATGTACACCATACACACTACACACACACACATACACACACAGTACACACACATATATGCTACACAGTACACACAATCACTGTACATATACACTGTACATACACACAATACACACTCACCATGTACACCATACACACTGCACACACACATATACACACGCTGTACACGCACATATATACACACAAAGTACACACAATCACTGTACACATACACACCATGTACACCATATACACTGTACACATACAAACACACATATACACATGCAGTACACACAATCACTGTATACATACACTGTACATACACACAATACACACTCACCATGTACACCATACACACTGTACACACACACACATACAAACACAATATATACCATACACATTGTACACATGCACCACACACACACACACACTGTACACCACACACACACACACACACACACACACACAATGTACACCATACACACTGTACACACACAGACACACACTCACTGAGTACGCACAAACACTATACACTGTACACACACACACACACACACACTGTAAACACAAACTCTGTACACACACACACACACACCATACACACTCACTGTACAAACAGCTCATTAGCAGGGTCTGAGTGTGTAACCATCATGACGGTGATTAGTGATGTGTAGTGAACTTTCTCTCACGATAAAGTTTTTTGTTAGCAAACGAGCAGAGCTGTGGGAAAGTTCGGAGTGTTTTCGTGAGGAGAACACCGTGAACATCTCAGATTATGAAACTTGGTGTTATTAATCAGAATTTGGAGGACATGCAGTTTGACTTTGGCCAGAGCGTGACAATCTGGCACACACTGAAGCCAAAACCACAAAAAGCCGTGTAACAGATGTACGCGATCTCACAGGAGTCAATTAAAGCGGGAGGAATGTTGTTGTGAGGAACTCTGGAGCTCCGTTTAGGAACCAATGTAGTGATGGCAAAGCTTCTCACATCTCTCAGCATCCAATCCTGCTGCCCCTCAGGAGATGCGCTGGAAAACTAGACATGATGAGGGATGCTGAGTGTTCTCACATCACACCACACACACACACTCAATACAGCTGCGAATTTCCAAACTCACTGCAGATTTCTGTTAATTAATTGCAAATGATGTGGTTTAATTATCTGGTGTTCTTTTTTTTTCTTGGACTTTGGAGGGAATTGTGGACTTTGAAGACTTTACAATCTGGTGACTAAAATCCAGCTCCAAAATGCCCCCCCCCCTTTTTTTTTAACAGATAAATTTAGCTAGATAAGTGTACAATATTTAAGGAACACTTTTTACTCAGGCAGGTACTGGGAATTAATCAACAACAAGGTGGTGTGATCAACTGAGTTACTGATCATGAAGTTGATTCTTTTGAATGAATGTAGTGCAATCTATCATGCGACTCATGTAACTCACCATCATCATCATCATCATCATCATCATCATCATCATCATCATCATCAACTATTCTGTGCATGTTAGCACTTTGGGAACTTGACAGGAAATGAAAAGCAACCCATAGCTTGATGGGGAATTAAATTGTACTCGCAGATACAACCAGAGGAAATTAGCAAAATCTTTATTCAGCTCTGATTAAACAAAATATTAAGCGCAAAATAAAACAAAAAAACAACGCCCTTGGAACGCTAGCGAATGACTAGAAGGCTGATAAACATCCCAAGCACCAGTCATCATCATCGTCATCATCATCATCATCATCATCATCATCATCATCATCATCCTCTAGATCTAGTTTACTTTTTCACTGATACCATGCAAGAGGTGCAATTTTAAAACAGCAGCGTGTGTGTTGCGTGTCTCCAAACTGTCAAGCCGTCAACCCAGAGAGAGCGAGAGACAGCGCATAGCTGTCTTTACAGCAGAGAGAGAGAGAGAGAGAGAGAGGGAGAGAGAGTGTAAGGATAAGTACTAATGCAGCACACATGCTCCATGTGTGAGGCGAAAACACGAGCCCGCTGTGAGTCATTTGTTCTCAAACAGCTCTCCTTCCTCACAAGGGCCGAGCCAGTTCTCTCTGGATGTTCTCAGTAACATGAACCCTTCTCTTCTCTCCCTCACACACATATATATATATATATATATATATATATATCACCCACTCATGCATTATTCTAGGTGTCGTGAATTTACAATGAGAAGTAAGAATGAATGTAGTGCAATCTATCATGCAACTCACGTAACTCATCATCATCATCATCATCAACAACATCATCATCATCATCTATTCTGTGCATGTTAGCACTTTGGGAACTTGACAGGAAATGAAAAGCAACCCATAGCTTGATGGGGAATTAAATTTTACTCGCAGATACAATCAGAGGAAATCAGCGAAAGCTTTATTCAGCTCTGATTAAACAAACTATTAAGCGCAAAAAAAAACAAAAAAACAACGCCCTTGGAACGCTAGCGAATGACTAGAAGGCTGATAAACATCCCAAGCACCAATCATCATCGTCATCATCATCATCATCATGTTCATCAGATCTTAAATGATTCCAAATAACACATAACTAACATCCTGCTCATCAACTCTCCTCACATGGCCCATGCTGAGCTGTCCAATCAGATACCAAAGCAACAGGAGGGGAGGAGCTTCTAGAAAGTTCCTTAGAGAGCTGCAGCGAAAAAAAAATCCCCCTAACGCAGTGTTCACACGTACCACCACGAAATGACCCAAGATAGTATATACCTCCAACAACGAGTGATGGTAACCGTTGGCAACCAGGTGTGGGCGTGTCCTTTCATACTTGGACGTGATCCAATGTTGAAGAGCACACGCTGCTTCTCCTTCATCTCGTACGATGTGATGCTGATTCGTTTATCTTTACAAGCGCCAAATCTCCTTCTGGACTGTTTGATTTTGGCGGCGAGGAATTATTTGGAATGCTAATTGCGTCACCCGCTGACAAGCGGTGTTACCATGGCAACCAGAAGCGCACTGTAGGAATGCCTACTAGCGAAATCACTGTATATATGAACACAGCAATCCTGTTACCAGGATTCATTTTCCAATAACATTATATCTGAATGACGTCATACATTTTTATCCACTTATAGTTACATTTCTGGGTTGTGGAACGCAATACAAGTTAGTTTCCTACGTTAAAGCAACAGGAAACAATTGTTTCATGGTTTTTTTTTCTAAGCTGAGACAAAAACACAAACAAACAAAAAACCCTCTGCAGCTTTACTGATAAAGTAGAGACTCCACCTGTAAATGTTTTATTTTTTACTCCACACACACACACCCCTACTTTTATATACAGTATAATACTTTTAAGTATTAAGCCGCATCATGTGATTTGAGACCTCACTTCCACCGTGACCGAGAAGTGCAGAAAACAAAATAACGAATCTAAAACCACAAGGACGATTCAGACAAAGAGGAAAATGTAGCTATAGTTTGTGAATGGAATTCTTCCCTCTGATTGGACGAGACATCTGTCACTCAGGATATACAGGAAGTCCAGCAGGCTGCAGCAGTAGACAGTGGATTGGTGTGTGTATGAACACAGCTCTGCCTTTATAGCGCTCCTTACATCCTTTAATCTGGAATAGTTTTGTCTCTGAATCATTCCTGGTGTGTTTTTAGAGATCGCAAACTAATCAAACTAAGCTAAAGCCGTATGAACGCTTTAATCGTCGAAATTAGCGTTGAATACATTCCATTTTCTCCTTGTTAGTCCTTTATATCAATATGAATATATATCTTTGTTATTTTCTTAGATTTAAAGTCGCACTGTCGGAAAAATGAACTGTTTAACGTGAACACAGAACTCCACACGTGTACAAGAAATAAAGCTAGATACACAATTTCCTATTCCGTGTATGTCCTGAGTGACGGATGTCTCGTCCAATCAGTGGTAAGAATTTCATTCGCGAACTTTACCTAACCTTTCCCTTTTCGTCTGAATTCTCCTGGTGTTTTTGGAATTTTGATTTTGTTTTGCGCTTCTTGGCCACCGTACACTTTACTCTGTAACAGTCCCTCTTTCTCTTCATCCCACTCCCATTCTTCAGATTCTTGAACCCTGCTCTTACAGAGCCACTGTGTTTCCTCCACTCTGACATTCCTTATTCGCTCAATTAAAGGCATGATAATTATTTCCTGTGTTGTACTTCCTCTTTCTCTCTCTCTCTCTGTCTCTCTATTGTCCTTTGTCCTCGCCATCGCACTTTCACGTGTCCTGTAGAATGAACTATTCAAACCCCCTTAACAGATCATCATTTTTTATCAACAAGTCATTTTTCATCATTTATTTCCTACTGGTTTTAAGTCTCAAGGCTCACAGGGAGCTGGGCTGTGGCATTATGGACTAAATGAAGACAGTCTTGTTATCATTTAAAGCATTCATTCCACATGTTACTGTCCTGCTCCAGGCACACACACACACACACACACACACACATGCACACACACAGCAGTAAGAGTGATTGATGTGTGAGCTCATTTGTAGTGATAGAAACTGGAGACTCACAATATATTTATCCCTGACTGTCTCAGACCTCATGTGGTTGGCATTTCTGCATCATCAGAGCGCCAGAGGCAACAGGATGCCGCAACAGAGTGACTTTATATTGTTTTTTTTCCCTCCCAAAATATCCTGGTTACAGTCTTGATCAGGGTGAAGGAATAGGCAGCCGGTTACAGCACGGACATAATTACATCCAATAATAATAAGAGGACAGATGTTTAAAACATCGAACGCTAGGATTCGACTAGGAAGAACATGGGCATGGAAACAGAGAAGCGAGGAAACCCGAGTCGTGTCTCAATTTACATACCATGTCCTAGTCCTGAAAACTATTTACTACGTACTTAATCGCAATCCTGGGGGGAAAAAAAACCGTATGCGACGTTAACAGCAATTTGTCTTTCAATTAAATCAGTTAAAGTGTTTAAAAAGTATTTACGCAATCCTTCCTTTAGTGTGAATGCATTCGTAGATTTTGTATTCTGTGAAATGTAAACATAAATGGATAAAAAAGAAACTTGGCAAATGAAGCTTTAACAGGACGCGTACAAGCTAGCCAGCTACACGATGTGCAATGAAGCGAAGCCGGTTCTGTTTATGCTAGCAAAAATACACAAAACATTTATCTGTATTGTGTCTGAAATGTCGGTTAAATGTCGAATTTAATTTCTTCTTTTCTTTTCTTTTTCTTTTTCTTTTTTTCTTTTTTTATAATTTTGATAGACTCTTTTGATGGTTTCCCAAGGAAACTCATGGAAAATGTCAGCAACAGCTGACACAAAACATCACTGCTGTTGATATTTTAAACAAGTGTTTTTTCTAGACACACATGTCTCACATTGAGATATCTCTAGAGGTCTGTAAGGCACATTTATACATTTATTTCTTTTTTTTTTTAGGGGTCCAAGCACTGAAGAATTTTATTAAACTGAAAAACAAAGACACGAAAACAGTCATGAAATACGACGTGAGTGCTTGGGTTATGTTCAAGTGAGTGCTTCCTTTTTTTTTTTAACCATTAAAGGGGTCCCTTGCTGCTCTGGAGTTGCATCATTGCCTATTTTTTATTTTTTTTATTTTTTTATGAATGGAAAACGAAGTGAATGAATCCAACAGCGGGAACAGCTGAGGTTTCAGCGGGAGGTGTCCAGTGTTTACATGCGAGCAGCTGCACCGTCTTCACAGCTGAAACGCATATCGTTTAGCCTCTGGAGGCTAATCAGCCGATCTCAGAAATCTAATTTGTCCTGCGTGCCTCAGCCGTCAAGCCCCGTGTTCGGCTCATCCGTCTCCCGAACGGCTAAAGAGTGTCATCTTGTACATGAACCACTTGAGACTCGGGAACGTTTTGGAATCCTGTGAGAAGTCATGAGCTTTAAACCATGACTGATATCCTGAATAATATTTAACAGGCTGTTATGTGATCCCTCATTAAAGACTGTTGGCAGCGACCTGCACTGAACAACAGAGCAAAACAGTCGCTGTTTATCGGATTCTCAAAGAGAAAACGGATTCAGTCTCACACATGCGGTGATGTTTATGCTCCAGAACGTTATGAAAAACACATGCTAGCTGTAACGCAGTAAACAACGGTATTCAGCTGAATTCCTGCAAGTCACTTTCTAGTGTGAGTGTAGCGCTACCTCCGTCACATTTAAGAACAAAATGCAGCATGTCAGTCAAGGATAAAACGTCTGCAGTCAGTGTGACTGCAATCTCCTTTTCTCCCTGCGATGATGACTATTTGGATTAGCACACGACGGACTGCTAGTATCGACTGTCAGTCATTAGGGTGAGATTAGAAACCTCACACTGCACATCTGTGTGTGTGTGTGTGTGTGTCTGCATAACACACTCGCTCCATGAACACTTCCAGACCCGGCTCTCGTTTATCCAGCGTTCTTCTATACCTCATCGTTAAAAGAGAAATAAAACGTACAAAGCCGTTCACTAATTCCCCTCGTGCCTAATCCGCTGGTCATCTGGGTTTCATTAGGAGACCTGCAGAGAAGCAGATTTTACCGATGGTGTGACACCTGAGGAAGTCATTACACACGTCATTGTCCATTCGTCATCTTCGATCTGTCTTTCCTGTTGTGTTTCTGTTTCTCAGTCCTGCAGCCAGCTCCTCCTGTGACCATCAGCCAAAGTGACTGCTGCTCAATCTCAACCCGGGATACCCCTTCTGACTTTTTCTCTGATGCTTACATGAATGTTTGCCGTGTTTTCTTGAGCTCCAGAGGGCAGCTGTGTATGACATCGTCATTGAATCCTCCTGAAATCCTACAGAGCAGCGATTTCACTCGTTCGCACTTGACTAACCTCCGTGCTGACTCTTCGCTGTATGATACTGCACGTGGACGTAAACGCAAGTTCTTCAGCATCATGTTTTTCTCGGTCTGTGAATAATTGTCCAAAATTGTTGTATTTGCAAGAATCTTTGGTTATCCAGCCATGTACGGCCATGAGAAACAGCCAACGAGAGTCAGAGAGGGAAACTTATTGATCTCCTGTCATGCGCAGCAGATCTCTGAATCCAGTCGATCATCTGTGAGTCCTGTATGTCAGCTCAAATCTACATGGTTTACAACTTTCTTGTTTTCTTTGGCATGTAGAAGTCCTATTATTAGGATAATGGTATTTCTCATCAATATAGCTTCCTAATCTAAAGTTTGCACATGAATGTCATTTCAATGCATAATAATTATTAAGTCTGGAATCATCAAACAATATTAGTTTCTAACTTGTTGCTGAGCTTTTATACTTTTCTCATGGTGAATGAAATGGTCAATAATAAGGATTAAAATTTTCAATCATGATACTTCTCTTCCTGTCATTTTCTTTTTTCTAGTCAACAGTGTGGCCAAAGACAGTAGACCAGCTACTGGACGTGACGTAGGAAAAATGGTTCACGGTTTATTATTTTTTTTTTACAGCGCATGCTTCCTTCATGATTCTCAGCTATCCAACAAGTCATTGGTCATGAATGATTTGTTAGAAGATGAAAAATACACTGTAACTGCTTTCGACACTGTTGACTGAGCAGGTGTAAAGTGTAACACAACTGCTATCTGGAAGTCTGCACAGCTGCACTCGTTTCATCTGGGTTATGGTCCCATTAAACAACAGCTATAAACAGAAACACCATCAATCAACACACACACACACACACACACATGCACACGGGCTACTTTCTCTCACCGTTACACAAGCCATTGCTAAGAGGAACTTCCAGAGTTACTCATTCAGGCATATGGTTTATATGTGAGCTCGACTGTCCTCTGAGGTCTGAACACATGGATGTGTTTATATTACTGACCGCTTTAAACATGTGTTATAAACACGCTGACCTGATCACGTAATCTCTACATAAAAATGCTTAGAGTAAGCTGTCCACAGGTGAAGGGTTCTTGTATCAGACTGAGGAGGACCAAACATTCCTTAGCACAAATATGTAAGAATTAAAACACTGGCTGTTGGTGGAGGAAAACAAGCAATAATACTAAGAGAAGCTGCAGAGAAAACTCTGTCCTGCGTTACAACTGGTACTAGAGACTCCTTCCATCGACACATCCTCTGAGGAAAAATGTCACGAAGTGGACAATTCCGTGTTGACGTAGAGCTGTTGCTATAGAAACGATAACTTCTAAGAATAAGCGCATTCATATATATATATTCATGTGACTTGCAGCTACACTGTTATCAGAGCTGCTGTTCTTGACAATTTCAAATCACCACCTGACCGATCTATCCAATCAGAATGAAGAATTTCTGTTTCAATTCTCTGACCAATCAGAATGAAGAATTTCTGTTTCAATTCTCTGACCAATCAGAATGAAGAATGTCACCAGTGCTGTGGTATGTTAAGTTAGAAAGCAACGCGTCGTACTTGACGGTCTCCTGTTCCTTCTTGATGGTTCGCCTTTGACATGTTATTCCAAGTCAACATCACAAACGTTCAATACTGAGCTTTATTTCAGTGCCTCTCAAGAGATCCAGATCTCCCACCAACTGAACAGCTGGAATAATAAACCCAGCTAAAAGCTGATGTCATCTGGACTCTTGCTCGCGGAGCAGCTTTCACTAGCTCCATCATCATGTGTTAGATGAGCGTGTCAAAATATTGACCACAAAGTACGGCATGTTTTGGCCAATACTGGTATAATTTGAGGTTGTCCAAAAAAAAAAAAAAAGAGGTTGTGAGACTGCTATACTGAATTAGTTTCAGGTCCTGCTTTAGTTTCTCGCTTTCTCAGGGGGGTGCTCCGGTGATTTTTTTGTTCCTGGCAGCAGGATGTAGATGATGCAGGGTTGGCCTAGCAACTCCAAACTGCACTGATCCCAAACAAAGGGTCTACCATCTGGCCAAATGTCACTCAGCCATGTGATACAGTTAAGGAGAAATGAGACAAAGTCTGGAAAACAGTCACACCAAGAAAGAGGTGCTCGCATACGAACTTTTTCTGCTCTTGTTATATTTAGAGTTCATGCATGCAGCAAGGACTGGCAATGTTACATCTTCATACATTTGATATTATTGAAAAACACCTTCTATATTATCCCTCATTTATTTTCACATTTAAAAATGATGGTCTAGAGGTCGAAAGGTTTTTCTCAAGTAGTAACATCTGAGTTGGTGTTTTTCAGTAAAAGAAAAATAAGAAGATGCTTATGTATTGGAATGAAATTTCATTTATTGAAAAATGTTGTCTCTCATGCTTCTTCTTCTTCTTTTTCTCTTACAAAACTTTTACATCCATCTCAAAGTGAAGCTCAGATCATCAACTTAAGCAGGTGCGTAACCCAACTCTGAATACCAGGAACTCTTCCCATATAAACAACACAATGAAATAAGGCCCTTTATGCTGAAGTCTCACTCTTGCCTCAGTGGATAATCTCTCATGCATATTGTTCATTTGTACACAAGCCTTGACATTTGTAGTCCCATCATCCTTTCAGCACACTCAGTACTGTTCATCTTCACTCCACTAGAGCTGTGTACAGTAATAATTTATGATCCCATTCTATCAGAGCTTTCTATCAGAGTCTAGTTCTAGTCTAGTCCTCTACTACCATCTCAGGAGTTTTTCCCTCACCACTCTCTCCTCTTTCTTGCTCTTTAAGGATCTAATTTTACATCTAGATTCCTATTTTGTGGCCATGTCTATTGTTCAAATAGATCCGAATTGGAAATTGAACTTTCATGGTCGTCTATTTGGGACAAAATCTCCTTCCTGTTTCCTGATCAAACTGTACCCACCATTTAAACAACAACAATGACAAAACCACCAGTGTTTTGGGTTCAACAGCTTAATTATACACTGCGACAATGTCAGACTAGTGTTTAAGGTGGACAGGATGTGGGATTGTGTTGTAGAGTCACAATAGACAATGTCTGGCTTCAAGGCAGACCACACGCTGGTCTTTAATTGGCTTTTGAGACTCCATTCTCAGTGAAAGGGCTTCAATCTGGTTAAGAGTGAGAGGCTGCATGTTGGATGTGGAAGGACACCTGCTCAAACATTTGGGAATTCAGAAATACCTCAACTTGGAAGAATAACTATTCACTCCCCTTGCTTTCTGCTGTGTTATATGCAGATGCACAGTTACTCCATTTCCCTCAACAGATATTACGCTAAATCATGTCACTCAGAATTTTCCTCCAAAGTTGTCTGTAACAGTTCAATAGCACTTCAGATCATCTTGAGCACATTCCAAGAAGCCTGGGAAACCACTTTCGCACACAGTTGAGAGTATGGTGATGGTGTTGACATCTGCAGGTTGTTGTCTAGACAATAAAAATCTGTTTTTCTGTCAGTGATATTTCCTTAGTGGGCAGCATGACGGAAGGATTGTTCTCAAACTATCGCTAAGCACTCGTGTGCTGACAGATTTGCTAATATAATCCTTTAGAAAGAATGTTGCTCGAATGTAGCAACTGCTCTAATTTTTCTTCATGCTGTGTTTGGATAGTAATGGAGTAATATTATTTCATAGCTGGAATTCCCTATTGTGACTGGGACACAAACACACCACATCCCAGGAGGCTTTAGATAGTCTGTTATGTTGAATTTAAAACCGAGAAAGCATTCACAGACTTAATAAATTGGCCCACTTTTTTCAATTACAACCGGCTGTCTCCGATGGTCCCCTCCTGCCGAGTGAGAGACATAATCCTTGCCCTGGTAGAGGAAGATGTCAGACTTGAGAATCTGACTTCAATTCAATCTAGCTATTCAACTGGAAAGAAATGTAGATGAAGGAAATTTTTTTTTAAGTGCGAAGTCGTGAAGAATAGGTTAAAGCCCTCATGAGTTGAGGTTCAATGTGTTGACCATCACTTCAAATCAAATTCTGGCCTCAAGATGGTGCAAGTTCTTAATTGCTACTTGGGTGGTTAAATTCATATCCGTTCGTCACGTCAGCAAGAAGAGCACAAAGGTCAAGACCAATTTGCAGTTGGGATGTTAATTACTGTGCTCTTTAACTCCGTCTAAATGTGATGACTTCTGACTGTGCTTTTCATGGTGCAACTGGTCCCACTAAGTTCCCAAAAAACAGCCTTGGGCTAATGAGGTCTGGACAATAGTGGCTTGATGGGGTGCAAACACTCATTAGGGAGGCGGCATACAACAACGGGGAGCACTGACCAAATGTTTAAGCTCCGGGTTCCTGCAGGGTTTCCGAGCAACCGCTGTTTGGTGAAGCACTTGAGACTGGCTTGGGGCCCTCATTTCAGCTTCTCAACCCTGAATATGTGCTCAACAAAGTGAGACATTGCGCTGGCAGATGTGAGGATTGACTTTCCTATACGTGAGCTTTGTGTGGAAGAACTGCCAGACTGAAATAGCTGCTCTCCGGAGTGCAAGAATGGTTTCTAATCTCTGGTTGTGTACAAAGAAGTACAAGAAGACATCGAGTGGCGCTTCAAACACATTTCTCAATCCGCAAAAGCTATCCTGACAGAAGAATAACATGTAGGGACTTTAGATCAAGACCTGGTATGCATGAATAATTTGCCCAGAGTGAGTTTACGTAAAGGGTCACACCGAGAGCTGGCACCTCTTTCTGGCTGATTTATCAGATTGTGGTGGTGTTAGCCTTTGGGTAAATGAGAACTCTGCTTTGCTTCATCAGTCTTCCTGACGCACGATCAAAGCCTTGGAAGTTCAAACAGTGTGTCTTCTGGGGTAACTCACAGTTTATGGTGAGGCTGTGATCCTACGCGAGCTGCAGGTTATTGGGTTGAAGAGCTGCATGAATTCACTGGGCTTGCCAAATTCTTTGTGTTTAAAAGAAAAAAGAAGAAAAAAACTGACCCTTTTTCACTGGACTTGTGTTGTGTGATAGTGGTGGTGGGTTTTGAGGTTGAACTTAATGGCTTAAGACTTTCAACACTTGATTCTGTCGGTGAGTTTCTTCCTGGCGTCAGCCAACACATTATAAAACTGACAAAGGATCTATATGCTGTGCTTCGACTCCTCAAATTTTTGCGTATGATTCACAAATCACAAAGGCTTCATTACTAGCTGATGAAAAAAAGATCAAGTTCTTTTATAAGACTAAAAACACTAGGCTAGTGTATAGACCACATGTGTGTGTTTGGCACAGGTTGAGAGAAAAGCTGAGTAATGTGGGCCGGGCATCAACGCTAATGGATCATAAACATCAGGAACGCAGTTAACGTGTTGACAATAGTTGCTTTATGTAAAGGGCTAAAAATATAGAGATGTTTTAAATTTATTTCCCACTAACAATATTTATCTCCTTATTCAGCACTTAGGAGAACATCTCAAGATATAGTTCTGTCTTCAAAGTTCATCTGGGTCCAGTTAAACTGAACTTCTGAGGATTCTGTTGGTATTGATCTCTGTGAACATTTACAACACAGATATACAAACCAGAACTCTGGAGTCTTTCGAGGCAGAGACATCTACTTTTCTGATTTTAGTTATACAAAATCAAAACAGGCAAAACGCAGTTTATAAAGCTGAATTATAGAACGTAATGAAACAAAATGGCGGCATGTATAAAAGTGACACGAATCGTGGCCTGAATATGGATTAGGATGTTGTACTTTTCCTTGAGGTGCCACAAGGTTCAATATTAGGTCCAATGTAAAGTTTTAAATTGTTCTACTATGACGCTCTGTGATTTGTGACGTGAACATAAAATATGCCAGAGACTGAATATAATCAAGAAAATTAGTAAAATTATATATGAATGATTTAAGGCTAAAAAATAAGGAGGCTGATATAAAGTGTTTATGATCATGATCAACTCATCCTAGAGATATTGATAGATATTAGATTTGATCAGATCTGTGAAAATTCTAAACAGTAAAATCTCTGCTTATGGAAGGAAAACATCATCAAGGGAAAATTTTTGTTCCCGTCAGAACGGAAGGATAGAGGAGATGATTCGATTTGCACAGTCACCTGGAAGTACTTTAAAGAGGTGAAGATCTGAGACTAACAGCGCACCACTTAGAAATCAATCTTCCTTCTTTCCTTCCTTTCATCCTAATTCGAGTCCACAGAACTGAGTCGCTGCCCCAATAAACCAAGTCACTGTGCGTTTCAGATCCTGCTCCAAGTGTGTAATCTTGGACCCTTGTTCATACCGAAGGCATGAGCTGAAATTGAGCGGTGGAACCTGAGCACTGTCTGTTCCAAACCAGTCGTCATTCATGGCTAAGTCGGAAATTGCAAGTTTTTTTTATCATCTCAGCCGTAACTCGTAAAGTTGAGCTGTTCACTCAGATGGATCTGGTCCAGTAAACTTGAGGACTTTATCTTTCACTGATCATAAAGCCTACCTTAATCTTTCTCACTTATTTCTCCAGCAATCGATCGCTCCGAGATCGCTCTTTTCCTGTTCTACTCTTGCCATGAATCAACAAACAAATGTTAAAAAAAAGTCTTTTAAAAGCACAGGCGTTGTAACTCAAAAGCATGCAGATGAGTTAAATGTTGATATAAGACATACGCTAAGTGAAATGACCTTTAAAATAAAAAGTACAAGGACAAGCAAACCAAAAAATTCAATTAAAAAAAATTAGCTTTCTGCAAAAAAAAAAAAAAAAAAAAAAAAAATCTGTTTACTTTCGGAAAAAGTCCGTAACAAATTCATCGACGTCCAGCCCATGACTTACGGCCTTTTTATGAGCTAGACTAAAGAGATTTTCTTGTCTGTCACGGGGCATTGAGCATCAAAAAACCATCAGCTCCCTTGAGAGTGTGGAGGACGAGCTCTCGTGCAAAGAAAGTGGAGAAAACCCGTGACACATAAATTCGTTCCTAAAAGCCGAGAAATTCATTCTTACATCCTTGTGACACCTTGAAGCTTGATTGGATAGAAAACAAAGGAGACAGTGGTGGAGGTTTGGGGAAGTCAGTAAAATGAAAGGTTTACATTAAGTCCAAATTCTTGGCTAAAAGCCTGCTCTTGATTTCTGCGTAGAAAAGGCCCAGCTAAATTATTAACCATGACCAAATATTTCTTGTATAGCAGTGAATCATTTCAGTTGGATGAGGACCAAGGGAAAGTTTTGCACTTTTACAACATGTGTGCAATTTCATTTGATATTAATTTGTTACTGGAGGCGGGTCTTGTTGGTGATCGCTCTTTAATCTTACTTCAATGTAATGTGTGTATGTGTGTGCAGTTGCACCATAATGATGTTAATAAAAGGTCAACAAAGTTATCCATTTTTAATAAGCCCAGATGTAAAACATATCCAGCTCTTGGTCTCAAAGAGTATCGCATTTCAATGACTACACACTGCTACACTGAGAAATACACAGCTACACTCTTAACATTGGGATATTCACATAACAGCCAGTTGAATTACTGGATTTTTACTGGAGGAGCAGAAGAAAAGGATAGATCTTGGTTTGTAGGAGGTAAATTTACAAAAGATTCATTTTCTCTGGGGGGTGGGGGGGGCACGGTGGCTTAGTGGTTAGCATGTTTGCCTCACACCTCCAGGGTTGGGGGTTCGTTTCCCGCCTCTGCCATGTGTGTGTGGAGTTTGCATGTTCTCCCCGTGCCTCGGGGGTTTCCTCCGGGTACTCCGGTTTCCTCCCCCGGTCCAAAGACATGCATTGTAGGTTGATTGGCATCTCTAAATTGTCCGTAGTGTGTGTGATTGCGTGAGTGAATGAGTGTGTGTGTGTGCCCTGCGATGGGTTGGCACTCCGTCCAGGGTGTATCCTGCCTTGATGTCCAATGACGCCTGAGATAGGCACAGGCTCCCCGTGACCCGAGTGTAGATCGGATAAGCGGCAGACAATGAATGAATGAATAATTTTCACTGAAAAGTTTAATATGGAGATGATTTCAGCTTCTAGGTGCCTGGTTAAAAGCCATGGATTCGAATGACGAATTTAGCACAGATTGTTTACATTAGTGACATTCACACACAGAAGAACAAAAGCTTCATTGCTTCACTCTTATCTGTTCATCTCTTCAACGAGAAAACAATCAATCTTTTTTTTTCTTTTTTTTTTCTTTTTAACAGCCAGCTTCATTCACATTGGAAGCGAATTTCATTTCCATCACTGGGTTGCAGTCATCATACACTGAAATGCGGATCACAAATCTCTAATCGCAAAAAACTCAGGGATGAACTCTTGGTTGTAATTGTAGAAGGACAGAAAGTATCCTCAAAGTGTCATTTTCCTCTTCCTGTGCATGCAGCCCCGGTTTATAAATCGGAGACATGGAGCGTCCCAGAGCTCGTAAAAACAATCTGATCTGCTTTTAAACTTGAATTTGAGTTAATCCAGGTCTCGCTTGCTGGGATTTACATTTTTAATGGAGATACCGGTGGTGATGTCACAGACATGTGCAGAAACCATAGTACTGACAATGAAGAGTTTTCTAATACTTATTGCACTGAGCTTTTAACCATTATTACAGCTATTATTACACAAATTTCCTACCTCTGATTATATTATTAATTGTACATATATTACAAACATCCCAAACACACACACACACCCCCGCACACGTCAGTGCAAATAATACCTGCTTTGTCATGGTCCTAATGTGATTAGTTGCCATTGATGGACCATTAAAGGGGGGTTAATACTTTACAGCACAGCAAGAGATGGGGTATATGGCGTCCTAAGCAGCATGCCACCTTTGTCATGATATAAATATTTAGCAGTTTAGTGGTTTAGACTGAAAAAAAAGTGCTGTTTGTATCAACTCAGCAATTGGTTGCTATCAACCCTGAGGCTTTGTATATAACTCCACATGGAGCAGGACCGAATTAAATAACCATGACACGCAAGACTGCGAGGAAAAAAATGTAACAATAACACCGCTCTGACGTGTGTGCACTTTCAACTGTAAAAGAGTTAATAGGACCCAGATCTCATGTAACTAGCCGTGTCCTGATTATGATTCATAGCAGCCACTTGGACGCACGCTCTCGTGAGGAACGTTTTCTCCAAAACTACCTTAATGTGCTTAATTAACACAGCGTAAACTGTCAGAGATGTTGGACCGTCGTGTGAGGCTCTCTTCTAATGACCGAAGCTGAGCTAGGACAGAAGCTTACCCTTGTTTAGCAAAAAGAAAGAGATACTTTCTAGGAATCTGGCTGTAATCCTGGAAAGCTGGAGTTTAATACAGCTTTTCTCTGCTTTAACAAAGCAAGCAGTAATTAGCTGAGAGCGTTTTGGAGCTCCGAGCCGTGCTGGACGCCGGACACCGTGGCCTCTCGCCGTCTCGGTTCGGCTTAAAGCCCATCTAAAAACTCCTGCCAAATAAGTCCATTACTTTCCCTTGTAAAAAGCAGACGATCGCAGTTGCCATCTCTTTCTGTGCACGCGCCCTCGGTTTATAAAGCCGAGACGTGGAGCGTCCCAGAGCTCGTAAAAACAATCTGATCTGCTTTCAAGCCTGCATTTGACTCAATCCAGGTCCATGAAGGAATTTTTTATTTTTTTTAATGCAGATTCCAGCTCATGATGTCATGATGTCACACTGACATGTGGTCAACAGTAATTACTGTACTTATTGTTATCATGCATGCAGAATAAAACAAACTCGAAGCTTTTCTTTTAAGTTATTCATCCGTGTTTTCGACAAACCCTTTGTAGGAAGTCAAGTATGGGTGAAGGGCCTCGTTGGTGATGGGTTTTTATAGAAACGTGTTGCAAGTGGAATAAAGGAGAAGTAATAAGCAGTGATTCAGAGGCTTCGGTATTTCTGGTGCATTTACGGGCCACCAGAATGCTTCAGAAATCACTGAAGGGGAAAGGACATCCTGCATAGGGTCGGGGTTACTTCTTTCTTTACGTCAACATTATGTAGGTGAATTCTGACCTGAAAATTCTCAGAACAGCAAAAAAAAACCAAACCCAAATTATTAGCTTTAATGAACCAATAGGAAACAAGCAGACAAGGCTGTGGATAGGAGTACAAGAGAAAAAGTCCTGTTTATCTTTCTTCCTGCGATTTCTCTAGTAAAATTCTAGTTTTTCTTCCTGCCTGCTGGAAATTTCTAGTTATAGTTGTTAGCAAAACTTAAACATGACTCCAAAGTAAATGGAAAAGGCTGTCAGTTTTACGAGGGAAGTGATTTGCATCCACATGCATCTGAAACCAACTGCAGCTCTGCTCTTTATCCATAGCAGAAAACTGTGAGCTGTTCTTGATGTATACAGCAGTGATGATTCCCAGGCTGGTGTGTGTTTAGTGTGTGTGTGTGTGTGGACAGATGCAGCACAGCTGGTGGAAGAATGACTCATTTTTGCAAGCTCGAGCCAAATCTTCTCTGCAATGCAAATAAATACCTTTTTGATAATTTGATAACTTCCCCCTCTCTCTCTCTCTCTCTCTCTCTCTCTCTCTCTCTCGTGAATCTTTAATATATAGTTTCCATAGTAACCGCATACACAGGATGTATCCACAATTACCCCTACATAAACTTCTTTTCATGCCAGAAACACAATTGTACTTCTTATTTATAATAAACTAATAAACCGTAGCTCTTTGCTGGCATTCGAAGCCTGACACTTTTCCGACCGTTTAAGGTCAGTAAACATTATAAAATGGCCTCTGAGTGCGAATTAAAAAAAAAAAAAATCCCTATATAAAACACTGTCTCTTTCCTGTGCTCTATAAGAGCGTGTTTTATAGAAACGCACAGCATGGATTCAGTAAGTTACAGCCCAATATCTTTTTTTTCCCTCTGCTTACGCACCATTTGGTCACGAGTTCACCTGCTCTATATCTGCGTTTCACCAGATTACACTTCCTAACATATAGCTCTTCGAGGTATAATCGCTGAAACATGACTTCCCTCACAGCCTCAAGATTTCTTTTACCCTCATGGATTTTATGTGAATTTAACAGAACAAAAAGAAAAGAAAAGAAAAAGAAAAAACAGCTTTAGAAACAAGCACATGGTCACTCTCGTTAAATTACTGTGGCTTTTTTTATGAAGACGACCTCCTGCTTTATAGCACAAAACCTTTTTGTTCTCTTGTAGCTTCACATCTTTTTTAAATTCAGGACTCAAAAGTCTTGGCGTGCTTTTGCGCTTATCGGCCTGTTCTCAGAGTCCGAATGCGAGCGAAATCATTCGGAAAATTATTGAAACTAAACAAATTGCAAAAAAACAAGCTTGTTTGAGGGACATGTAAAAATAAAAAGCATCACAAAAACACATTCTGTGGTCTAGATAATTATAGAAATGATTAGTCTAAAACAATTTCTCTGAAAAATCAAATAAAAGTCAAATTCCAGCGTTTATTTTCTCTTTTTGTTTGTCAGGAATAATCTCCTGAGCATGTGGTCTTCAGGCACTTCTACAGCTCTGTCCTTTGGCTCATTTTGTGCATCTGGCATCCACAACAAAACACCACAAGCTGAAGCACGTTCATGTTCGATTCACTTCCTGAACCAAATGTCAAACTCTCTCTCACTGCAAACGATCTGCATTTGAGTTCACTTGGAATTTGACTCGGAATCGATGCACGTGTTTTGGGTTTGGCGTTTTGTTGTGGATGCAAACACACACACACACACACACTCAGAGATAGAGACAGAGAGAGAGGATGACACTCACTTGTGGTCTTCTCCACTTCCCGGTGAACTCTAAAGAGAAAAGTGATTTGACTCTGAATCGACTCTGAATTCGACGCTGAATCAACTCTGAATTCGACGCTGAATCAACTCAGCTGCTGCAAGTGAATCAAACAGAACTGTGTGCGTTTTGTTGTAGACTCCAAGCAAAGAACTGAGCCAAACACATAGCTGTAGCACTTCAGAAACACTATGAGTTCAGAAGATTGGGATAAACAACAAGAGAAAAATAAATGATATAGTCATTTGTTCTGGCACTCCGAACTCTGGCACTTTTTTGTCACTGTGTTTGAGATAAATGCTTTATGTCAGGTCTAAGTGCTATTTATAATAATTAAACATACTTCTAATCGTACAGAGTGAAATTACATAATTAAAGGAAGAAATAAAGATAAAAAAAAAGTTTTCTCACAACAATAAAGTACAAATAAATGTGCATTTTATTTATTTATTTATTTATTTATTTATTTATTTATTTATTTATTTATTTTTCCATTTCTTAATGAATAATACAAATAATAACTGACTAATGACTGACTAGTAATAGTAATAGTTAAACTGTAATATTAAGTAGGCTTAAAGCCTTTTGAATATAACATGTGTGTTTTAATCCAATTCATGATTAGATTAAAAACCACAATTCTTCCCTTGATACGGATTTCTGTCTAAAAATAATAAGCTCCTAAAATCTGCTTGTATAAAATTCCATGTATTACATTTTAACACTGCTGAACTCATGACCTCTGCATATATTTCTCCAGTGGCATCTCTCAAAAGTGTCAAAAATGTACTCAAAACATCTGCGTTTCTATTCACAGTTTCGTGGTGTGTTAATGCGAGCCTTCCTGGACTTCAGAGAAACCGCATCGGAAAGGTGTGTACTTTTTTCTCTTTAACTTCAGTTTTGTGTGTGTGTTTTTGTGCGTGTGTGTGTGTGTGATCATACTCGACTCGTACAGTACTGTAACCCCTACGCAACTTCTGTCACATGGTATTAAATAGAAGAAACAAACGGCTTGGAGGTCAGGTGTGCATTACCGTGAAGCTAATTCCGCAAGACCGCACCACCGTTTCGGAAAAGCTGCGATTTTCCTGGAGCCGTTTCACTGTGCATGCTCATGATTAGTTCCAGGTATCCAACAAACCGAAACATCGACGCTTCTAAATAAAACATTTGCGCTATAAGAGACGAAGGGGTACGGGTGCAGGGAAGGGCGCTGTCCTGAATGGCAACCACAAAAAAAACAAACTAAATTCTGCAGTGTTTAACCTGAGGCTTGGATGTGCTTTAAAAGGCCTTATTTGGTCTGAACTGAGGTTAAGAGAGAGAAATGATGGCAGGTGGAGAGAGAAAGAGAGAGAAAGAAAGAATGTGTGGTTCTTAGCTATTTACTCGGGTATGTAGTATCACAGTCTGTATAGCACTGCTTGGTTGGGATTAGTTTTACAAACAGTAGAGGGGGAATGTGATTATCATCAGTTTGTGTTTCTCTAAGTATTAACCCTTATCTGAATTGGTTATGTTAATACATTTCTTTTAAACGAGATGTCACAGTAATATTATACGCATCATGGTTTAACACAGTGGTCAGTTTGTAATAAAGTTTTAAAAAATGTGAAGATATCCCTGATATCTTATTGTGAAAATTTACCACAGTATTCATATTAAATCATTCATTCATTCATTGTCTACCGCTTATCCGATCTACTCTCGGGTCACGGGGAGCCTGTGCCTATCTCAGGCGTCATTGGGCATCAAGGCAGGATACACCCTGGATGGAGTGCCAACCTATCGCGGGGCCCACACACACCCCTCTCATTCACTCATGCAATCACACACTACAGGCAATTTAGAGATGCCAATCAACCTACCATGCATTTCTTTGGACCGGGGGAGGAAACCGGAGTACCCGGAGGAAACCCCCGAGGCACGGGGAGAACATGAAAATCTCCACACACACCCCACGTTGGAGGGGGGGAAAATAGGGAAACAGGACTAACCCGGGACTATGTGAGGAAAAAACCCGGTGTATCCCCCTGGATAATTAAACAGAACCTTTGTTAAAATCCCAAGTCAAGGTCTCTGTTTCATATCCCTCCTTATTGTTGATTTTTCCAGGGGGAAAAAAATGTATTTCCTAATTTCTTTAGTTTAGACCGTCCACTGAATTGTTTTGCTCTTTTTTTGGGGCAAAAATTTTCCTGCGATAACATGGAAAACTCAGAAAAAAAGTTTAAACTCTGAGCGATAAAATACAGATGTTTGAAAGGACGAAAAATTAACACGTGCTGCTCGGGTGAAGCTTTCTGTAAGACGATGTTTATTTAAAAATAAGACCTCAGTCAGCGAACATTTTCCAACGAGTTTCCATGTTCACGTTTTCTCACTTTACAGCTGCTGTAACATAAGTGATAACAGGAACTAACTTGTTTCCATGACTATAAAGAGAGGGGGAAAAAAGCCCGGTGTATCACTGGATAATTAAACAGAAACGCTTTGAAATTAAACATCGCCATAGTAACAAGGTCTCTGTTTCATCAGACCTCCTTATTGTTGATGCTTTTCCAAGAACAGCACAACCCAGAGCTGAACTTCTGGCTAAATGTGTCTTCGTCATCTCAGACCGATCGACACTGATATTGTTTGATATTTTGTGCAGAGACAGAGAGAGGAACCTTTACCTGCGATGCACAGGCCGAAGATACTCAGCAAAACCAGGATGTAGAGCGAGACAATGGCGTATTTGATGGCGGACAGGGAGTCCAAGTGGCCGCAGCAGCTGTCTGTTTTCCTTCTCCGCTTTCCAGAACTCGCTACACAAGAGAACGAAACAGAGGTGAACGAGGAAACCAGGGCCGTCCTGCAGAAATACGACTCGACGTTTCTCATTTCTGAGACACGACAGGAAAGCTATTCGATGATGTAATACGGTATTACTTCAACTGAGACAACTGAGAGTAGAACTCAACTTTGTCTGCTAATGAGACTTTTCAGAGAGGATCCAGAGCAATTAATAATAATAATAATAATAATAATAATAATAATAATTTCTCACACCCCTAAAGAAATATTTTAACATTATTCTTCACTCCACAGCGACTTCAACTTTGTCCTATTTCCCTGAAATATAAACATGACGTTGCTCACATAAAATCCATGCACCAGGAGTTTTCACTACAAACAAGTTAACGGATATAAAAACACCACAAATAATATACTCGACATTAAAACTGAAAGTGTGGTGCATCGAAAACAGTCCATTAAATTGTAGAATTATTTGATTTATGAAACAACACCTACACATGGCTAAGTGTTGTAGATTAAAATGATAAAAATTAGAAATAAGAGTTTTTTATTTTTATTTTCCTGGTTAACAGTAAAGGGAGTCTATGCATGTGTGCAACCTCAAATCTATACCCCAGGATACAATCTCAAAACCTGAGATCTGAGCCTGAGCATCTGCTTGAATTTTCTGGAAGCACAGAAATTTACCCTGATTGTGCCTCAAGAATGAGTACAAATGATATTTAGTGACCTCAATTTTAAACATCAGCATCATGTCAGTGTCTCTGTGACCCGTGCATGATGTCAGAGTTTCACGTTTCAGAGCCCGGGTTCAAAAGCGTACCTACATAAACACACTTATATATAAGACTTGAATAACCACCTTCTGGAAATGATTTCCAAAAGCACGACTCGCCTTTCTGCGGTCTCGCCTTCTCATGGCTTTATTAGGTGTCTATTTCAGATATTTGCGCGTCTTTGACTCGTAAGAATCAACAAACATGTTTGCTCTGGCGGGCATTTAACGACTAAGTGAAGCAAGCTGCTTTTCCTAGATGTTGTAAATGTTTTTTTTTTTTAAGCATCTGAGCAGAAATGACTGCGAGACTGATAACTCGTGATTTCTTTTTCTCATTTGTCCGTGATCAGAATTGAAAACATGTGCGCAGCCTATTAATTCTCTCACCTGTATATATTATGTGTGTTTTTGTTCACAGCTTGATTTTCTCCTCCTACAGCTGATTTGCAGTTTATTTGTCATTCCTCGTTTCTAAACTAGCAAATCCTCACGCACAGATGTCAAAACACTGGCTGCTCCCCACTTCAGCTCACTGTAGGAGGGGTGAGGGGGTGTTTTAAGGGGTTGGGGGCAGAAAAATTTGCATCCGGGGCAGCTCCCACAGCTCCCCATGACACACCCAGCTGCTCTGTTGTCAACACTCCAGTCTTATGGTTGTTTTATTACCCAGCATGCTTGCTGAGTCTCCACTCTGAGATCAGGTGTCATGTCATGTGACCACTGTTAGACTAAATTATTATCCATGTATCTTACATAATGGTGAGACTAAATTGCAGAAAGACTAGGCGGCCGACACTAAAATGACAGTTTTTATTCTTATATGCAGGATGTAAAGATTTAATAAGCCATTGGTATTAAATATGTCAAAGTGGCAAATCCCAGTAGACTAAAAGATTCCAATGATCGTCACCTCTCTCTGTTCTGAGCTTACCTTCTTCACAGAGGTTGAGTTTGGACAGGTTCCGTCCATCGTAGCCCTCCTCATAAAATGAGCCGTTGTCTCGCTCCTCATATGTGCTCAGGTACATGGCCTTGTTCTCCATTCAGGACCTAAAGCAGGAGACAGACATTCAGAATTCCTTCAAGAGCTGAACCAGAACAATCAGAACCATCCTCACCGGATCCTGTTTTAACCAGGACACAGAGGACCACACCATTACCATTTCGGATAATCATTTAGGACGCTATTTCATCATTTAGAACCATTCCTAACAACTATCTTTCCCACTGAGAACCAACACTACCCATGATCACTGTTTGCATCACCCAGATAAAACCATTTTACCCATTCCAAACCACCACTGGACCCATTACCAGCCAAGACATTTTGGACCATCATAGGTCCATTTTGAACCACTTTCTTGCCAGATCGGAGCCACTATCACACCCATTAAAGACTTAGATTTTCAATTTCTGACTTTAACCAACTGTATCTATAAAGCCATTTACTACATCCACAGCTGACAATCATTAGTATGAACTAACTGTAGCCCTAAGCAACATTCTACATGGGCCTGATGCTGAAGACCACAGAAGGAGTCATGGTAACTGTGGTCTCACAGTCTTGTATCGGAAAAAGTGATTATTATTTCAAAAGCATATATTTTTTAAAATAAACCTAACCCCATGATGCCATTTGCGTTCGAAGTAACTCTTGGATCAAATCATGTAACATACAACCACACAGCTACACAACCTCACAACCTGACCTGCATAATTACAATTACACTCATGAATGTGTGGCATTGCGCCCTTTCACAAATGAGAAACACACTCTGCAAAGTGATGCTGTATGCTAAATAAGTCCTATGTTTTCCATTACCTCGTCTACAGGTGCCTTGGATCGAGTATCTGGACATGAATCACATGCCTTGGCTTTAAAAACAACATGACGAATGACTAGCAGAATACTCCAAGCTGGCTTTAAAGGGTCCAGTAAAACAAGCGTCTGTCAGTGTGATCCAGGGTGTGTACAGAGAAGACTGTGTGTGGCTTTGCCTTTTTAGTGCCTCTGTTGTCTGAGTTGCATCATCAAAGGTTTTTCTTGAGCTGTTTGTTTTAAAGTCTGCAGGTTGAACAGGGACTAAATGGATTATTCAATTTATTAGAAGTTATAAGAAAACAAACCAAAAAAAAAAAGTTGTTAGTCCACATACTCTGGTTTCCTCCCTCGGTACAAAGACATGCATTGTAGGTTGATTGGCATCTCTGAATTGTCCGTAGTGTGTGATTGTGTGAGTGAACGAGAGTGTGTGTGTGTGTGTGTGTGTGCCCTGTGATGGGTTGGCACTCCGTCCAGGGTGTATCCTGCCTTGATGCCCAATGACGCCTGAGATAGGCACAGGCTCCCCGTGACCCGAGAATAGATCGGATAAGCGGCAGACAATGAATGAATGAATGTTAGTCCACATGACAACCGGTCTCTTTTGGGTTTGTGCTACAACAATATACACTCTGGATCCTGATGGATGGATGGCTGGATGGATGGATCCAATCATGTAGGGAAAAGAAGGGAATAAAGGAATGAAGAAACAATAGGTAGAATGTAAAGGAATGAAGAATTTATAGGATGGAGGGATGGATTGGTAGAAGGAAAGAAAGAAAGAAGCATGTTCTATAAGAACGAATGCATGGAAGGAATAGAAAGGAATGAAGAAATGATATATGGAGAATGTAAATAAATAACAGATGAAAGCATTGGAAGGAAGGGATGTGATGGATAAATGATGGGTGGATGGAGGATGAATGGAAGGAGGGAATGGAAGAGAGTATGATGGATGAAAGGAATGGAAGGAAATGACTGGATTAGATTGGGGTGAAAAACTAACGGATAGAAGAAATAGAAAGAAATGATATGATGGATGGGTGGATGGAGGGATGGAGGGATGGAGGGATGGAGGGATGGACAGACAAAAAAAGAATAGAACTTGGTCTGCTATAAGGAACAATTTTGTTTCATGGATATTTCTTTGACAAATGTAGCTATAAATAAATAAATAAATAAATAAATAAATAAATAAATAAATAAATAAATGTAATTATTGGAATATTGCAGTGGTATGCATGACTAATTGCATCACAGTGACTAGTTTACTCCTTACTTGATTAAAATAATTATTTTTGCTTATAGATTTACTTCAATTAAAAATTTCTAAAGATTTCTTGGATCTTATTATTAGAATTACTTTTATAATTAACCACGAAAACATTTTTTGGTCATTTCTTTTTAACCCATCTCTACCAAGGGTGCCAATAATTCTGGGTGAGTTTCATAAACGCTCGTTGAAATGCAATGCAGATGTTTAAAAGGTTTGTTCTCGTTGAGCAACTGATGGGATGAACTTTGTCTTTAATGAGCTAAAAGCAACATGAGATGTGTGTTACATTTACACACGATGACACTGAGGTTTGTGAAATGAGGGGAGACGATGACATCACTGTCACTCGAGTTATTATCTGACTCGACCTTTTTTTGTTTTCTTTTTCTTCCAGAAAGTCACGCCTGACCTACAGATGCCAAGGGAGGAGCTGCGAGAGCACTGTTTATCAAAGTCATTAAAAATGGCTTCATCAAGGGAGTTTTCATTAAACACTGCATGTGTGTGCTGACATTTAGGAGTCTGGCAAGTTGGGCTACACACACACACACACACACACACACACACACACACACACACACACACACACACACACACACACACACACACACACACACACACACACACAGCGCGCTGCTAGGAAACTAGGACTAGAGTTAAACATTGTCAGAACTAAAAAGACCCTGAGAAAGTGCAAACCTTCTGTCCAGTGTTTTTAGACACGTTCTCTGTCTGTCTCTCTGATGAAGAATGCTTTAATCCTTTCCTTTTTGCTGTTTGGCAATGTTAATTTAAGACATGACAGATGGGGAGAGACAGAGGTAGAGAAAGACAGAAAAATGGAGAGAAACGAGGCAGACAGACAGATCAGAAGAGGCAGAAGGAAGAGAGACACAGAGAGATAAGGAGAGACAGAGGTAAGAGAGAGACAGACAGATAAGGAGAGACAGAGGTAAGAGAGAGACAGACAGATGGACAGAGACAGAGGTAAGAGAAAGACAGGTGGACAAGGAGAGACAGAGGTAAGAGAGAGACAGACAGACAAGGAGAGACAGAGGTAAGAGAGGGACAGACAGATGGACAGAGACAGAGGTAAGAGAAAGACAGGTGGACAAGGAGAGACAGAGGTAAGAGAGAGACAGACATATAAGGAGAGACAGAGATAAGAGACAGACAGACAAGGAGAGACAGAGGTAAGAGAGAGACAGACAGATAAGGAGAGACAGAGATAAGAGACAGACAGACAGACAAGGAGAGACAAAGGTAAGAGACAGACAGATAAGAAGAGACAGAGGTAAGAGACAGATAGATAAGGAGAGACAGAGGTAAGAGACAGACAGACAGATAAGGAGAGACAGAGATAAGAGACAGACAGACAGACAAGGAGAGACAGAGTTAAGAGACAGACAGACAGACAAGGAGAGACAGAGGTAAGAGACAGATAGATAAGGAGAGACAGAGGTAAGAGACAGACAGACAAGGAGAGACAGAGGTAAGAGACAGACAGATAAGGAGAGACAGAGGTAAGAGACAGACAGATAAGGAGAGACAGAGGTAAGAGACAGACAGACAGACAAGGAGAGACAGAGGTAAGAGACAGAGGTAAGAGACAGACAGATAAGAAGAGACAGAGGTAAGAGACAGACAGACAGACAAGGAGAGACAGAGTTAAGAGACAGACAGACAGACAAGGAGAGACAGAGGTAAGAGACAGACAGATAAGGAGAGACAGAGGTAAGAGACAGACAGATAAGGAGAGACAGAGGTAAGAGAGAGACAGACAGACAAGGAGAGACAGAGGTAAGAGGCAGACAGACAAGGAGAGACAGAGGTAAGAGACAGACAGATAAGGAGAGACAGAGATAAGAGACAGACAGACAGACAAGGAGAGACAGAGGTAAGAGACAGACAGACAAGGAGAGACAGAGGTAAGAGACAGACAGACAAGGAGAGACAGAGGTAAGAGACAGACAGACAGACAAGGAGAGACAGAGGTAAGAGACAGACAGACAGACAGACAAGGAGAGACAGAGGTAAGAGACAGACAGATAAGGAGAGACAGAGGTAAGAGACAGACAGACAGATAAGGAGAGACAGAGGTAAGAGACAGACAGATAAGGAGAGACAGAGGTAAGAGACAGACAGACAGATAAGGAGAGACAGAGGTAAGAGACAGACAGATAAGGAGAGACAGAGGTAAGAGACAGACAGATAAGGAGAGACAGAGGTAAGAGACAGACAGACAGATAAGGAGAGACAGATGTAAGAGACAGACAGATAAGGAGAGACAGAGGTAAGAGAGAGACAGACAGATAAGGAGAGACAGAGGTAAGAGACAGACAGACAGATAAGGAGAGACAGAGGTAAGAGACAGACAGATAAGAAGAGACAGATGTAAGAGACAGACAGATAAGGAGAGACAGAGGTAAGAGACAGACAGACAGATAAGGAGAGACAGAGGTAAGAGACAGACAGATAAGGAGAGACAGAGGTAAGCGACAGACAGATAAGGAGAGACAGAGGTAAGAGACAGACAGACAGATAAGGAGAGACAGAGGTAAGAGACAGACAGATAAGGAGAGACAGAGGTAAGAGACAGACAGATAAGGAGAGACAGAGGTAAGAGACAGACAGATAAGGAGAGACAGAGGTAAGAGACAGACAGATAAGGAGAGACAGAGGTAAGAGAGAGATCAAATAATTGCGACAGACCTAGAACTCTTTTGGGTGGGCGTGGCCTAAATACTAATATTCTAATGAGCTTTATATGCTGTAAATCTCTTTATCTTCACTCACTATGGACTCATTGTTAGCGGTTGATATTTTTGGGTTTATTTTCTGACACAAACATGAAGACGTTTAAGTAAAAAAAAAAACAGAGAGAGATTCTGACTCCAGAAACGTAAGTCTAAGAGAACACACTCCTCATCAGTCTGTATGAAGACACACCACAGGTGACCTCGCAAAAAAAAAATCTATCAATCTGGAACATTCCACAGCCACAAGTACACATGTGTATCATCTGAGTGGAGTGCAAGTTTACTCAGTGTGGCTGTAATTCACCCTGTGTGTGTGTGTGTGTGTGTGTGTGTGGACGCAGAAGAAAGCTCCACTAACTTCAGCTCCAGCATTTCAGCAGAATACAGGACTAAGAGAACACATTGTGATTCTTTAGAGATTTTCCCCAGTTGTACGTCTGCATCACTTGTGTGATGACATCGGCGCTCTGCTTGCTCAGATTCTCCTACGTCTGGAGCTGCAGAGGAAATGACCAACTTCTTCAGAAACTCCAGGGTTTTATGATGAACATTAGTTCCCTACATCACCCACAATGCCATTCGACTACCTGCTGAGAGTGGGGCAGTGTGAATCAACCCTCACTTCTTCTGTACCTAAAGAGAGCGATGCAGCGGTGCTTTAGTCCTCCTCATCTTTACACTCTGGACCATATGATCCAAACGAGTGTTAGAGCAACAAAAAAAAAACCCCACAGAATTTCAGAAAGAAGGTAAGGAAGTCTTGGTGATGTAACTCAAAATAGAAAAATAATGCTCGCACTCCCAAAATGAATGAAATTCCAAAATCTGTTCTAGTAAAAGATGTAGTGAATCAGACAGCAAAGGCATCACCGAAACAGGTTAGTCGACTGGACCAAAAGTTTTACTGCACAAATTTTACATGACAATAATCCTGTTTGTTTAAATATCAGCCACAGTATTTAAAGGAATGATATATTGATCATTCATTGGAGTGTTTTTATTCCTTAAGTTTCAGCTACTACCATTTGGGCAAATTTATTTAATATTTATGGAGTTAATTGTTTCTGGGATTTGGATTCGTCCCGTGTAATTCACCTGACCAGTCAAGCGGAATAATATTTCTAAGAACTCAATAGTAAATGTAATAACTTACGGTGTGTTGTGATTTCCAACACTAAATCATTATCAGGTGATAAAAACAGAAAAACATCACCCACCTTGATCAAAGCTTCTCCTCTCTCAAAATCTCATCATGCTCTCTCTCCTCACGGCTGCACAAAACCTAAACTCGACTTCTCCTCCAACTCCTGCTCGTGTGTGAGAGTTTTCTGTTCGCTCAGCCGCCACCCCCCCACTCTCTCTCTCTCTTTTTTTCTCTCTCTCTCTCTCCCTCCCTCTCTCTCTTTCTCTCTCTCTGTCTATCTGTCTGTTTATCTGTCCCTCTGTCTGTCTGTCTGTCTGTCCGTCTCTCCCTCTCTCTCTCTCTCTCTCTCTCTCTGTCTATCTGTCTGTTTATCTGTCTCTCTGTCTGTCTGTCTATCCGTCTCTCTCTCTCTCTCTCCCTCTCTCTCTCTCTCTCTATCTCTCTCCCTCCCTCTCTCTCTTTCTCTCTCTCTGTCTATCTGTCTGTTTATCTGTCTCTCTGTCTGTCTGTCTGTCCGTCTCTCTCTCTCTCTCTCTCTCTCTCTCTCTCTCTCTCTCTCTCTCTCTCTCTCTCTCTTTTTTGATGTACACTGAACAGTCCACCTCTAAATCCCTGCATGTGATCAGATTGGTGTTCTTTTCAGTGCTTCTTCAGGATGAAACTTCAGTGTTGAAGTACTGAATGGTAATGAATTCTAAATTGTACTGAATGATGAATTATATGGAATACTGAATGGTAATAAATTCTTAGTTATACTGAATGCTGATTGTTGGTGGAATCCGGAATTGGATGGAAAACTGAATTAATGAATAAGTAAGTAAATAAATAAAAAACATGATAAGCTTTATTCTGGTGCACTAACCCTGAACGACCACTAGATGGAGAAGTCAGATTAGGGATGCAGTTTATTTTATCGGTATAATAGTTGATATAGTTTATTGGCAGCTCTGTTGTGCTGTGCAAAAGACATGAGCAACTTTCTCACTTCTGTGTGGTCAAGGCCATACTGCTGAATTTGCGCTTCCTGTTTTAGCTGTAAGTGTGTTCATTATGATGAGGCACGGTGCAGCAGTTGGTCAGTGTGTTGGTCAGTTTAGCTCTAATTCTCTCTTTGGATTAATGTGTGTGTTTGGGTCCTCAGTAAGAATGCAGGTGTGTTTTCTTCTCCTCCTTATACAGCTTCATGTCACTGAAGGTGAGTCTGCTGACCTCTCTCTCGCCCCTATTTAATTATGTCAGGAAATTCTATATGTATGAATTTAATATTTTTTAAAAAAGTAAGCGAAGGGCTGAGGTGATGTTGTGGGTGTGTTTTCAGCTGGTGGGAAGGATAAATGTCCAGAGACCTCATTACATGAGTTTAATATCTCATCCATAAATACCTCCTTATTCAATATCATGTGAAGTGTTCAAAAGTCTGAAGTGTACAGAAAACTGGTGTGCAGTATGCTGGTATCTATATAAATACTCTCTTCTCTTGCATTTAATGGCACACTGTTTTAACCCTTAGAGGTCCTAGAGATGTTTTGACATGCCGTGAACATGCCATGTCCTTATTTCAGTAAACTATAGCATATTAATGACAAAACTATCATTACACTATATTCAACACCAGTTCTGCTACAATAATATGTAAGCAATTTGCACATATATGGCTTTTTGGGCAAGTGGTAGCTCAGTTGTTAAGGTTTTGGACTTGTGACCGGAAGGTTGTGAATAAACCTATAATTGCTCATTTGTATAAATATGATAAATGTAAGTTGCTCTGGATATGGGTGTCTGCCAAATGGCAAAATCTTTGAGAGGTTGATACAAAAAACATACAGTATTTAAGTTTATTTTCATAAACTTTTGTGCCCCGAATTATGAAGGCCTGAGTCTTTGTTACAACATTGTTGTGAACACCATCCTGTTCATTCATTCACATAAAACAAATGTCTTGAGCTCTGTGTGAAATCACGGCAATCTATTGGCTAAGGAGGTCATGTGTTGAGAGGAACATGCCAGCAAGACCATAAAAGGGCATCTCAGTCACATTATTTCAGCTTCTACTTGTCTGAAGGACATCTCACATGTCAGGAAGGTGTTGGAGAGAATAGTTTTAGCCCACCTGGTCCCACAGGTGAAACTTGCACTGGACCCACTCCAGTTTGCTTACCAGCTTCATGTGGGTGTCGACGATGCTGTCATCTATCTGCTGCAGCGTGCTCACTTCTACCTGGATGGCAGCGGTGGTACTGTAAGGATCATGTTTTTTTTAATTTTTCTAGTGCCTTCAACACCATCACTGCCCTCCATTATAGACAATCCATCGCACCTGCTCCACAATACACAACAGAGCTCATTCTCCAAAAGACTCATTCAGATTCATTGTCACAGACAATGTTACCCGGAGATCATTCATAACATTTGCAATAACATTGTACAATAGTTCACCCATGTGTGACAGATGATAACACTCTCACACGGCACTACTACAACTATTAACACATTTTTCTAGACTCACAAAGTTCTTCATATTGATTATCTACTGCCAGTTTACACGTGTACTATAATGTAAATATTGTTAAATCTACATCAGTGTTTCATATCTGCACAGCTATGTTTAATTTATTCCATTCTGTATTTAAGGTTTTTCTTCTTTCTACACACACACACACACACACACACGCACCCCACACTAACTTTATCTGCTCTTTCACTTCCTGTAGGTCAAGTCAAGAGTCAGGAAGCTTTTATTGTCACTCCAACCACATATAGCTGACGCAGTACATAGTGAAATGAGACAACATTTTTATATTGAGAGTCCATTCACACAAGTGTGTGTGTGTGTGTATGTGAGAGAGAGAGTTGGTATAGTTCAGTTCTGGGTGTTGAGGAGAGAAACTGTTACACAGTCTGGTTGTGAGGGCCCGAATGTGAAGAGAGTGTGTGAGGGGTGTGTGGGGTCGTCCACAATTCTCATTGGCTTTGTGGATGCAGCATGTGGAGTAAATGTCAGTAATAGAGGGGAGAGAGACTCCAATGATCTTCTTGGCTGTCCTCACTATCCGCTGCAGGCTCTTGCTATCCGAGGCGGTGCAATTCCCAAACCAGGCAGTGATGCAGCTGCTCAGGACGCTCTTGATGGTCCCTCTGTAGAACATGGTCAGGATGTCGGAAGGTAGATGGGCTTTCCTCAGCCTCCGTGGGAAGTAGAGGCGCTGCTGTGCTTTCTTGCTGATGGAGGTGGTGTTGAGTGACCAGGTGAAGTTCTCCGCTAGATGTACACCAAGGAACTTGGTGCTGTTGATGATCTCCACAGAGGATCCATCGATGAACAGCTGAGAATGGTCACTCTGTGCTCTCCTAAAGTCAACAACCATCTCTTTAGTCTTGTCAACATTCAGAGACAGGCTGTTGGCTTTAGACCAGGCTGTTAGATGTTGCACCTCCTCTCTGTATGCTGACTCCTCGATCTTGCTGATGAGACCCACCACGGTCGTGTCATCAGCGAACTTGACAATGTGGTTTGAACTGTGCAGCAATGCACAGTTGTGAGTCAGCAGTGGGCTGAGCACACAGCCCTGAGGGGCTCCAGTGCTCAGCATGGTGGTGCTGGTGAAGTTGTTCCAGATCCGGACTGACTGAGGTCTCCCAGTCAGGAAGTCCATGATCCAGTTGTAGAGGGAGGTGTTCAGGCCCAGCAGGCTCAGTTTCTCAATCAGGTGCTGAGGGATGATTGTGTTGAATGCTGAACTGAAGTCGATGAACAGCATTTGTGCATACAGCATGTGTGAGTGCGACGGGACGATAGTCATTGAGGCGGGAAACTGTAGACTTCTTCAGCATGGGGACGATGGTCGTTGTCTTGAGGCACGTAAGAACAACTGTGCTGCTCAGGGAAATGTTGAAGATGTCAGTGAAGACATCCGCTAACTTTGCATAGAGTTCTCTTCACGTCAGCTATGGAAAGACAGAGCACCTGATCTTTAGGAGGAGGGATGGTCTTCCTCACCACTACGCTGTTCTGTGCCTCGAACCGAGCATAGAAGTCATTCAGCGCATCTGGGAGAGAGGCGTCACTATCACAGGCAAATGGTGTGGTCTCATAGTTTGTGATTGCCTGTATGCCCTGCCACATGCCACACCTCTCCGCTGTCTTGAAAGTGGGCATAGATTCTCTGACCGTGCGTGTGCTTCGCCTCTCTGATGGCTCGGGACAGCCTAATTCCCTGCTGGAATTAGCATAACAGAGATGTTGTCTGAGTAGCCTAGGTGGGGGCGGGGCTCCGTATGATACGTGCCAGAATGTTTGTGTCCACATGCTGATGGAATTTAGAGAGAACAGACTTGAGATTTGATACAAGAAATGACACATTTATCCTTTATCAATGATTCTATCAAACGTTTCTCTACTTTTTCACTTCCCATCACTGTTTCCTTTAAATGTACAAAAAGTTTATTGTGATGCATGTAAACAGTATTACGGTCATTTTCTGATTGATATTGCTGATGGCTCTCCAGATCCTCTTCCATACAAACCTGTCAGCGTGGTGACTGTGATCTTTCTGCACATTATCATGGCTGTGGTTTATTGCACCACCAGAAAGAAAGATACAAACACTTTCAGGCTTTTGTCAGAAATTCAGCATCCAATTCCCCATAATTTTAGCTGCATGAACTGAGCTTTTCTTGTATATTTTACTCTCCAGGTCCTTACAGTTCATTACAGCAGAGGTGATGGAGATGGAACAGTGAGTCTGCAGAAGACCTCAATTCTGTGATCAATACATTAATTGAGAGATTTGTTCAGAAATAGTTTTGCAAAAATAGTTCCGTAAATAATGTAACTTAATTTCTTATTCATAGTTTGTTAGGGTTAGCCTCTGTCAAAGCCTTTTAGACTTTCAGCTTTCCCTTTGATACTTAATGGTCTTCTTCTTTCGGCTTTTCCCTTCAGGGGTCGCCACAGGGAATCATCTCTCTCCACCTATCCCTATCTTCCGCATCCTCAACACCTGCACCCACTAGCTTCATATCCTCATTAATTCCATCCATATACCTCCTCTTTGGCCTTCCTCTTTGCCTCCTGCCTGGCAGCTCCATGTCCAACATTCTCCTACCAATATACTCACCCTCCCTCCTCTGAACATGTCCAAACCATCTTAATCTGGCCTCCCTAACCTTGTCCCCCAAACGTCCAACATGAGCTGTCCCTCTGATGTACTCGTTCCTAATCCTGTCCAATCTTGTCACTCCCAAAGAGAACCTCAACATCTTCAGCTCTGCTACCTCTAGCTCTGACTCCTGTCTCTTCCTCAGTGACACTGTCTCTAAACCATACAGCATGGCCGGTCTCACCACTGTCCTGTACACCTTCCCCTTGATTCTCGCTTATATTTTCCTATCACACAGAACTCCCGACACCTTTCTCCACCCATTCCAACCTGCCTGCACTTGCTTCTTTACCTCTTTCCCACACTCTCCATTACTCTGGACTGTTGACCCCAAGTACTTAAACTCCTGTACCTTCTTCACCTCTTCACCCTGTAACCTTACTGTTCCACTTCCCTCCCTTTCATTCACACACATGTACTCAGTCTTACTACGACTGACCTTCATTCCTCTTCTCTCCAGCGCAAACCTCCACCTCTCTAGGTTTTGCTCCATCTGCTCCCTGCTCTCACTACAGATCACAATGTCATCTGCAAACATCATTGTCCAAGGAGACTCCTGTCTGACCTCCTCTGAAAACTGGTCTATCACTATAGCAAACAGGAAGGGTCTCAGAGCCGATCCCTGATGCAGTCCCACCTCCACTTTGAACTCCTCTGTCTGACCTACAGCACACCTCACCACTGTCCTGCTCCTCTCATACATGTCCAGCACTTGCCCGTCACCTCTTCATCACCTGTGTTCCCCTCACCAACATGTCCATTAAAATCCGCTCCTATCACCACTCTCTCACCCGTGGGAATACTCTCCATCACCTCATCTAATTCACTCCAGAATTTCTCTTTCTCCTCTAACTCACAACCTACCTGTGGGGCATAACCACTAACAACATTCAACATCACCCCTTCAATCTCTAACTTCAGACTCATCACCCTGTCTGACACTCTCTTCACCTCCAGAACATTCCTCACAAACTCCTCCTTCAGGACCACACCTACCCCATTTCTCTTACTATCCACACCATAATAAAACAGCTTGAATCCTGCTCCTATACTACGAGCCTTGCTACCGTTCCACCTGGTCTCCTGTACACACAGTATATCCACCTTCCTTCTCTCCATCATATCAGCCAGCTCTCTACCTTTCCCTGTCATAGTACCAACATTCAGAGTTCTCTGGGTTGTTGATCCGGAGGATCAAGTTCTTCAACCCTGGCCCACAGCCACCCCCTCCATCAAACCCTCCTCCAGGGGCACTGTATCATATCTGCCCTCTGTGCTCTGACCCCAACTTCCTCAGCTGGGATATGGGAAGAAAAGAATTCCACTGTGCTGTAATATATGTGTGGCGTTAATAAAGGCTTCTTGCTCTCAGTTCTTCTTGTTCTTCTTCTGTAATATCTTGTCCATATAGACCTCCTTATTCAACTCCTTATTATACACTGCACATAATACTGATGAGTTTGGACTAGTGCTGTATTACTTTTTTTATCCAGTTCTTTGCAATGGATGCTCTCTTTCCTCGTTTTTAATTACACACACAAAGTTTTAAGGTGAAACATTTGAAATTACATCCATTTGTAAATTTGTAATTTGTTTTAAGTGAGTTAAGAGACTATATGAAAAATCAATCAAACAATCAGTTAATCAATCACTTATACACTACTCAAAAAATTAAAAGAAAACTTTTTAATCTGAGTATAGCATCAAGTTAATTTAACTCCTGGGATATTGAGCTGGTCAGTTAAGTAGCAGAGGTGGTTGTTAATAAGTTTCAACTGCTTTAGTGTTAATGAAATTAACAACAGGTGCACTAGATGGGACAGAATGAGACAACCCCCAAAACAGGAGTGGTTTTACAGGTAGAGGCCACTGACATTATTTTCCTTACTCATCTTTTCTGACTGTTTTTCACTAGTTTTGCATTTGACTAGGGTCAGTATCACTACTGGTAGCATGAGGTGATACCTGGCCCCTACAGAGGTCGCACAGGCAGTCCAACTCCTCCAGGATGGCACATCCATACATGCCATTGCCAGAAAGTTCACTTTACTCTAGGAGAGCTGGACAGGGCCGTAGAAGATCCTTAACCTATCAGGACTGCTATCTGCTCCTTTGTGCAAGGAGGAACAGGATGAGCACTGCCAGATCCCTACAAAATGACCACCTGAAAACTGAAACTGTCTATAGATTGTGACAGTAACTTTGTCTCAGCCCGTGCTGAGGTGATTTCTGGGTCATAAAAATAGAAACCTAAATAAATGAATCTAAAAGATGCAGTGCACTAGATCATTATCAGGTAATCAGCTGTACAGAGCTACAGCATGATACACCAAAAGCATAAACATCTCAAAATCTTCATCCAGTGCTTGCTCTCTCTCTCTCTCTCTCTCTCTCTCTCTCTATATATATATATATATATATATATATATATATATATATAATCTATGAGTGCATGCTGGGAGCGAGTGGGCGGAGCATAGTGAGTGTGAGCACGAGCACGAGCTGTTTGTACTTCTGAGGAAGTGTTTCTTTTTTCCTTATTTAATATAATTGTGTTTTTCTTTTTTGGGTCATATATTTAATTTGTTATTGCTTTTAAGTAGAACTCTAAATAGGTGTAGGGTGCTTTGCACATTTTTTCGGGCCGTTCTGCTACCTGAGCTCATAGAAGTATGGCGGTTCCAAGTATGGGGTATTTAGGGTTTCTCACACTGAGAGATAAGGTGGAGGTGGCATCCACCGCGAGTATGGAGGATTGTTGTTTGGTGGCAGGGGAGGTGGTAGGTCATCAATCCATTCTATTGGCGTCTATTGCGATTTTTCTTAGCTTTGTGGAAATAGCCAATGAAGTGGTCAAAAATGGCGTTACTCTCATTCTCCCTCTTTCACTGCCATCTAAAAAAGTTACGATCTTAAACGTCCCTCCATTTATTAACGACAAAATTTTAACACAAGCACTTTCTCGCTACGGAAAACTGGTCTAATAAAATAAAAGTATCCCAATCTGATGTGAATCTCCGTTACTAAAACATGATGTGTCTTTCAGAAGACTTTGATTGTAAGTTTATTTGACAATGTGGAACTAAAACCTTTAAATTTTGTGCTGATGATTTTGATTATGTGGTCTTTGTTACTACTGAGAAAATGAAGTGTTCTGGATGCCATAATGTGTGTGTGTGTGTGTGTGTGTGAGGTGACATGGCGTCTCCCCCTCCAGGAACAGCATCTTCCCTCTCACTTTGGAATGGTTTTGTTACACCATCAGGTGTAAAACCAGAGGACGCTCTCAGCAGCATACTAGCACTTCCGCGATACTCAATTTTGCTTCCTATCTATGGATATTTATATCACTCACACACCACTTACATGATGTGAAGTATCGACGGTAATTCTGCGCACCAAGCCATGTTGTTTCATTGTATTTCTGATTGCTTTCCACATTTGACCTAGTTTCCTTTGGTTGAAGTTTTTGATATTTGAATTTCTATTTGGATTTGTTTGCCTCCCTGACTGCTTACTTGGTTTACTGAGCTCTGCCTGTTTCCTGGTTTATTATTCTACTTCAAGATTTGGATTTGTATGCTCTGTTACAGTAATAAAGCTCTTCACAAATTTGATGGATCCGATGAAAAATGTAAGGGATTTTTACGTCAATGCAGTATTTACTTTGCTTATCAAGCTGAGGCATTTGCTAATGAAGTGACTCAATGCAGCTTTGTAATGTCTCTGCTTGCTGAAAAAACACTCAAATGGGCATCGGCAGTGTTGGACAATGACTCCCAAGTCAGGAACTCTTTTGAATACTTTAAGCAACAAATCTGGGGCATCTTTGAATACCTCACCCGCGAAGGGACATATCTGTACAGATTTTACAGTTGCGCCAAGGGGATAAAACAGCTGAAGAACACGCTGTGAAATTCCGAACGCTAGCTGCTCAAAGTAGATGTAACTATGCTGCGCTATGGGCTGTCATCAGAGAGGGATTAAATTGTAGGTTGTAAGCTGAAATGGCATATAAGGAGGAATCCCTTACCCTATCTCAGCACATAAAGCTGGCAATCCAGCTAGACAATTTCATACGTAACCAACCATCCACCCGAGCTATCCCAGCCTATGGTGGGGCATCTAAAGCCAGTCCCAGAACCTATGCAGTTTGGAAAAATACACATCACAGCTGAGGAACAACAGTGACAAATGTCCCTACAGCTATGCCTCTATTGTGGAGAACCAGGACATCACTGAGCTATTTGCCCTAACAAGGCCAACCAGGTTAGACTTCCCCACAGACCTCACAATCTCTGTTTACCAGTGCACTTGAGACAGGCCAGCTGGAGCCGCCAAGTGTCAACCCTCGTGGAATCTGGGTCAGCCCTCAAACTTATTCATCACAGTCTGGTCCAAGAACTCGGTCCCCGAGCTATTTACTCGATCACAGCCATAAATAACCAAACAATTGGGAGCGGTTACATCGCACATCAGACAGTCCCTCTTGAACTTCGAGTTGAACTGTTTCATACTGAGATGATCATCTTATTCCTTACCTCATCACCGCTGAATCCAGTTATTCTGGGATTCTCCTGGCTTCACCTACATGACCCTCTCATCTTATTCCAATTAAAGGAATTACAAAGATTTTTAGGGTTTGCAAAGTTCTATGGACACTTCATTAGAAACTATAGCATGGTGGCCACTCCTCTTATGTTCCTGCTTTGGGGAAAGCCCAAGAGGCTCAGGTGGAGTCCAACTGCACAGGGGGAAGTATTTATGGGGAAAACTGTGACAGTTTTAGTTGGAATGATAGAGTCCACACAGAAGGAAATGTATGACGAGACTGTGTCTACTTGCTCATTAATATTAGAGGATGTTCCAATAAGTAGAATTGAAGCATCCCTGTAATCTAATAATGCTGTCACTAGTCAACTGTTTGATAGATTTACACCACCTTCAATGCCCTCTTTACTGCTAGAGTGTATGCTGGTGCAAGCAGCATGGATTGATGGTCAGCAGAGCTGAGTGGGGGGAGAGCAACAGATCTACATGCATTAGGTACTGAGTCATAGCATTTGTCCAGAGTCTTTCGAAGGCGGGTCATGCATGTAACATATTGGTGAAAACCTTTCAATGACTCTTCCACTGAGCAGTGATTGAAATCTCCCAGGATGAATTTAGGAGAGTCAGGAGATATAGTTTCATCTCCTGCGTTCTTAAATCTGTCTCCTGTATTCATAAATCTGTCCAGTACTCTTTTAATATTGTCTGTGGCTGTGTCTGCATTGGGTGGATATAAATCTAGGGTGGATATAAACCAGAATGAAAAAAAGCTGTGGAAATTCCCTGGGAAGATGGTCGTAGGGAGACAGCTAGCAGTTCAATATCCGTGGTGCATAGTCTCTTCCTGACGGTGACCGTCGAACACCAGCATGTGTTTACATACAGACAAACACCACCACCATATTGTTTCCCTGTGAGCTCACTATCATGGTCGAGTCTCAGGGGGGTCCCGAAACCGTCTATGTGTAAAGAGCTCTTCGTCGTTATTGTGCATTCGTGCATGTAATTTATGTTTGCCTGAAGTTCATCTGTTATATTGTGCAGAGAGTGCACATTATAACAGAGGGAAGCGAATGGTGTTTACCTTTCTCTCGTCTGAGTCTGGCTCACATTCCACCTTTCTTTTTCCCTCTTCGAGTTTTCTTCTTTTTGTTGTGAAAAGATTCCTCTTGGTTAATTCGGAGTGTTTTCTGTGGAAATGTAGCTGTATTAAGTGTCCGGTAGGAGTGATTAAGCTGTAGCAAAAAATCTCTGTAGTAGGCAATACTGTGTCCAGTTGCCATGACAAGCACCAGAAAGTGCAAAAACTGCAAAAATACTAAAATCCAGAAAAATACACGACTATTCATAGTGTTTAAGGTTATAATCCAGTTCGTGGCAAGTGCAGGACCGTATGTAGCAGTAGCAACAACAGACAAAGAGGAAATGCCGATGAGACGAACACAAAAAAGAGAAAAATGCTCCCCACAAAAGTGTTAAAAAGCAGCATAAAATAGAATAGCCATGTTAGATGCAAATATCACACAAAATAAAGAAATCATATTACACAAATATAAAGAAAAATAATTTCAAAAAAGTAAATAAACTACTATGCGAGCCGATTGGTCACCGCATGAGCAAGTACTGCAGTAATGCAGCAGATTGCTGCCAACTTTTACTACGTCATGTAAAAACTAATGGTCAAAATGTAAGACACAATACAGAGCATGTTTACAAGGAGAAATACAAAAAGCGTTTGTTTAAGGGTTAATTATGTATAATAGTTTAATAGATAATAATAGATTATTTTATTGGTATAGTATCTGATAAGTTTATTGACAGTTCTTTTCTTGTTTCTCTTTTCTTTCTTTTCTTGCTCTCTGTTTCACAAAAGATATGAGACTTCTCACTTCCATGTGGTCGAGGCCATATTGCTGAATTTGCACTTCCTGTTTTAACTGTAAGTGTGTTCATTATGATGAGCCACGGTGCAGCAGTTGGTCAGTGTGTGTTTAGCTCTAATTCTCTCTTTGGATTAATGTGTGTGTTTGGGTCCTCAGTAAGAATGCAGGTGTCTTTTCTTCTCCTCCTTATACAGCTTCATGTCAATGAAGGTGAGTCTGCTGACCTCTCTCTCGCTCTCTCTTTCTCTCTCTCGCTCTCTCTCTCTCTCTTTCTCTCTCTTTCTCTCTCTCTCTCTCGCTCTCTTTCTCTCTCGCTCTCTCGTGCTCTCTCTCTCTCTTTCTCTCTCTCTCTCTCTCTCTTTCTCTCTCTCTCTCTGTCTCTCCCTGTCTGTCTCTCTCTCTCTCTCCTGTTTAATACTTTGTCAGGAAATATTGTCTGTAGGAATTTATCTTTTAAAGTCATGTAACTAATCTTACTTACTATATGTAAATATAAAGTGCACATGGAACATCTGAACTTTTTTAAATGAGTTTTGAAGTTTTTGTTTCAGCCATCAAACTGAATGTAAATAGAAATATAAACATGATAAAATTCTTAACGCCTATTAATCAAGAGCTTTCTGTCAAGGCCAAATCAAGCCAATTATCATGATTGCTGTACTTGTATCCTTCCTCATCTCCCCACACCTTCCTCTCACTCTCACATTACCTGTTACTCATTGTGATTCTTACAGCATCGTACATGTGGCAACATCACAAGATTTTATATCAATCATTTCAATGAAGCTTGAGATACTGGTGCGTGCAGGCTCTTTACAGAATAGGTGGATGACGTTATTAAACTGCTTACCCATGTGGTGTGTTCACAACAGTTTTGTGGTGTTTCACTGAAACAGAAGTGGATTTTGCTGTTCAGAGTAAAATACATGCAGAGTTTCAGTGTAACATGTTCATTTGCATTCATTTGAGAAATGTTTTTTTTTCTCTGCTGTTGTGGCCTGCATGAAAAGCCTCTAAACAGGATGTCTGTAGTTCTGTAGAGTTGTTGCAGATGACGAACTGCTCATTAACTGGTGTGTTCATACAGGCTGCACACTGAGTACAAAGAGAGATTTCAGCTGGTTAATGATCACTCTTCAGGAAATCTCTCTCTGCTCATAATACACCTGACTGTAGAGGATGGAGGAGATTACAGGTGTAATGGTAAAGGGGGTGAATACAGATATGTCAGACTCACTGTTGAAGGTAAATAAATCATTTTTATTCACAATGCTACTTCAGTGATAATCTCATGACAGATGAATCTGATGTTTAACAGCAATGCAATATGTTGATGTTTGTTCATTCTCCAGGTTGCACATTGAATCAACAGACAGTGGATGTGACTGGAAACGAGGGACAGTCTGTCCTTCTGCCCTGCTCCTGCTCTGAACTACAAGCCAAACCACACACTTTCAGAAGGAGATTTTTAAAAGCTTCTCATCCTGAAATCTTCCCAAAGGACCAGACACATCGCTACACAGACAGAATTCAGCTCATTAATGATCGTCCTCCAGGAAATCTCTCTCTACTCATATCACACCTGACTGTAGAGGATGGAGGATGGTACAGGTGTGAGATCAGTGAAATGAAAACATTCATCTACCTTACAGTGAAAGGTAAAACAACCTTCTGTAGACTGTACAAGGAAATTATATATTTTTAACTACTATGTGAAGTACTACTTCATAAAAGGATGTAGTGTACATTTATCAAATCTTGGTGATAAAAAGTGTATTATAGCATGAGACACAAAATGTAGAAATCAGATTTTATTCTGTGTTCTGCCAATTGATAATATTTGTCTTTCTGAATATGGATTATCTGAGTTTGTGCTCTGACCCACTTTGACTTCTCACTACGAATCCTGAATTGTCTTTTGGTGATGTCTCTCCAGATCCTCTTCCCTACATCCCCATTGCCGTGGTGACTGTGATCTTTCTGCACATACTCGTGGCTTTGGTTTATTGCACCACCATAAAGAAAGGTACAAACACTTTCAAGCCTTTGTCAGAAATTTATCATCCACCTTCCACCATTTTAGCTGCATGAACTAAGCTTTTCTTGTTTATTTTACTCTCCAGGTCCTGGTACAGTTCATTACAGCAGAGGTGATGGAGATGGAACAGTGAGTCTGCAGTAAAGAAGACCTCAATTTGCTGATCCATCAATAAATTAATCAAGATATTTGTTCAGAATTAGTCTGGCATAGATAGTTCTGTAAATACTCTAGCTTCATTTCTTTTTCACGGTTTGTTCTCCCCAAACCTAATAATATTTTGCTAAAAAAAACCGAATCTGTGTGGTTAGATCTTAAAGTGTATGATTTATAGCTTTCTATCTGACGCTCACATGCTTTTGATGCCTGTTTCGCTTTCACAATATTTACATCATTAAAAAAATCAACACACTGTATTATTTCTTCACAAAATATTGTAATGTTCTTCATTCTCAAATGTAAATGATATCAGAAATTAAATATTCATCAGAGAGAATAAATACATCTTTGTCACAAAGATTACTGTAAGCAACCTAAAATCCATCTTCCTCTGCAAAGCTGGATGCCTGGTCCATCTCCCAAAACCTTCCTCCACCTCCCTTAGCTACAGAGCTGCCCTTAAATCACCTGGTACCTGAAGGAACTGGATGAAGAATTAAATTTCATCTCTTTCTTTTGCTGTCTTTCAGCAGTTTCAGGTTCTTTCTGCTCAGTATATTTTCCTCTAGCATTCTCAATGAAATCTTTTCACCTTTTAAATGTTGACGCTAAGTATTCCAGTCCCTCACAGCTTCAGGGTCTCTGGATTGACCCTGAGCTCATATTACTGTCAGTGTAAAGTTTTCCATGATCTCCTGTTTCTGTGTGGGTTTTTGCTTCTCCTTACTGTCCAAAAAACATGGTGGTAGATTGTTGACTCTAAATCAAGAAACAACCTGTGACGGACTGACCCCTTCTGTGGACACTGCATATCCACCATATCTTAGACCAGGATAAAGCTCTCAAAAAGTAAATGAAGACATGAGGTTAGACTTAGATATAGATCTAAGTTGGTGGCGCAGCAGTAGCATGCAGTGGCCACTCCAGATCCAAAATGGTGCTATTGTCCTCATATACTACCGCAGCATATGGACACCAGATACAACGGTGTTCATGTGTACGGCCGCCAGACACTATTAGAGTTTGGAAATCATGCACCAGCCAACATGCATGATGAACTACGGAAAAGCCTTCGCGATCTTGGCTTGCTGTGGAGACCAGGCCCTGAGTCCTCGGCGTCGCCCGATGCCGGTGGCCGGGAGAGTAGTCGACAAAATCGGTGCGCGAGAAAGCTGAAGCGCGGCAAGAGGGCGGGTGTCCATGCTAGGCTAAAAACAAACCCTAGCCGGCCACCCTCCATTCTTATTTCCAATGTCTGCTCCCTGGATAATAAACTGGACTACATCCGACTCCAGCGAACTACATGGCATGAGTACAGGGACTGCTGCATCTTTGTTTTTACGGAGACATGGCTCAGCGACAGAGTTCCGGACACCACCATGGTGCAAGAACTCTGTGCTTATTTCTAATTACTGTTCATCGCTAGTGGAGTTTGTGACTGTTAGATGCAGACCATTTTATTTACTATGGGAATTCACCACCGTATTCCATGTCAGAGTGTACATTCTCCATAGCACTAATGCTAAAGAGGCTCTGTGTGAGCTCTACGGAGCTATTAGTGACCTGCAGAATGCTCACCCCGACAGACTGTTTATTATCGCTGGAGATTTCAATCATGCAAATCTCGAGTCTGTTCTCCCTAAATTCCATTAGTATGTGGACTTTGCAACCAGAGGAGTGAACGCACTGGATCGTGTTTATACAAACATTCCCGGCACGTATCAACTACTCAGACCACATCTCTGTTATGTTGATTCCATCATACAAACCACTTGTCACACGTTCTAAACTGTTTCAGAAACTGGGTAACTGCAACCAACGGCGATACCACAGATTTGGAGGAATTTAAATCAGCAAGTGCATTGATGACGTGACCATCTCGAAATCCATCACCTCACGCTCCAACCAGAAGCTGTGGATGACCGCAAAAGTGCATGCGCTGCTAAAATCCAGGGACTCTACCTTCAGAGCTGGAGACAAGGATGCCCTAAGAACAGCACGGGCTAAACTGTCTCGAGCCATCAGGGAGGCAAAGCGTACACACTCCCAGAGAATCCACGGCCACTTCCAGAGCAGCGGTGACACTCCGCACATGTGGCAAGGCATCCAGTCCATCACCAACTACAGGCCAGCTCCACCTGCCTGTGACAGTGATGCCTCCCTTCCAGATGCACTGAACAGCTTCTATGCTCGGTTTGAGGCACAGAATGACATGACAGCGAGGGAGACCATTCTTGCTCCAGAGGACCAGATGCTCTGTCTCACCACGGCCGATGTGAGGAAAACTCTATGCAGAGTTAACCCATGGAAAGCTGCTGGACCAGACAACATCCCTGGCAGAGTGCTCAGGGAATCTGCAGAACAGCTAGCATATGTCTTCACTGACATCGTGAACATCTCCCTGAGCAGTGCCGTCATCCCAACGTGCCTAAAGACCACCACTATCATCCCCATGCCGAAGAAGTCTCCAGTGTCCTGTCTCTATGACTACCGTCCCGTTGTACTCACACCTATCATCATGAAGTGCTTCGAGAGGCTTATCATGATGCAAATAAAGGACCTGCTGCCATCATCACTAGACCCCATGCAGTTTGCGTACCGTCCAAATCGCTCCACGGACGATGCCATCAGCACAAGTCTCCAGGTGTCCCTCACACACCTGGAAAATAAGGACACTTATGTATGAATGCTGTTCATTGACTGTTCAGTGTTCAGTGTTCAACACAATCATCCCTCAGCACCACACCAAGAAGCTGAGCCTGCTGGGCATTAACACCTCCCTCTGCAACTGGATCCTGGACTTCCTAACTGGGAGACCTCAGTCAGTCCGGATCGGGAACAGCACCTCCAGCACCACCACACTGAACACTGGAGCTCCTCAGGGCTGCGTGCTCAGTCCACTTCTGTTCACCCTGCTGACTCATGACTGTGCAGCAATGCACAGCTCCAACCACATCATTAAGTTCGCCGATGACACGACAGTGGTGGGTCTCATCAGCAAGAACGACGAGTCAGCAAACAGAGAGGAGGTGCAGAGGCTAACAGCCTGGTGTAAAGCCAACAACCTGTCTCTGAACGTGGAGAAAATGAAAGAGATGGTTGTTGACTTCAGGAGAGCACAGAGTGACCATTCTCCACTAAACATCGATGGGTCTAACGTGGAGATCGTTTAGAACACCAAATTCCTCGATGTTCACCTGGCAGAGAACCTCACCTGGTCGCTCAACACCAGCTCCATCACCAAGAAAGCCCAGCAGCATCTCTACTTCCTGCGAAGGCTGAGGAAGGCTCATCTTCCACCGCTCATCCTGACCACCTTCTAAAGAGAGACCATCAAGAGCATTCTGAACAGCTGTATCACTGCCTTGTTTGGAAATTGCACCGTCTCGGATCGCAAGACCCTATCGCAGCGGATAGTGAGGACAGCTGAGAAGATCACCGGAGTCTCTCTTCCCTCTATTCCGGACATTTACTCCACACGTTGCATAACACATTCTTCACCCTCCTGCCATCTGGAAAGAGGTACTGTAGCATTCAGACCCACACAACCAGACTGTTTTAAAAGCTTCTTTCCTCAGGCAATCAGGTGTCTCAATAGAGAACTTAGCTAAACTGAGGAACATGGACACACACGCACACACTCTGAGCTGAGAACTGAACTGAACAGAACTCACACACACACCTGATATTGTTTACATGCACACGTCACTTTTAATATTTGTACTATAACTTTAAATATTATAACTGTGTTAACTATCTCTGCTGCTATTCTTGCACTCCCTGTACAACACCATTCTTTTTTTGCACAGTCGGCGTTATGTGTCTTGTTTGTCTGCACTGTTTTGTCATTCCCTACACTTATGTTGTAGGTTTAGTTTAAAAATTCTGTACCTTAGTTTAACTTACAGGGTAACGCGGACAAACATTATTTTGTTTTTGTTATGTGTAGCACCTCTGGTGCGTGTGACCTCTGCTGGTGGAAAGGAGAAATGTCCAGAGTCGTCATTACTTGAGTTTAATATCTCGTCCATATATACCTCCTTTTTCAACTTCTTATTATACACTGCACTGAATACTGAAGAGTATGGACTAGTGCTCTACGACTTTTTATCCAGCTCTTTGCAATGGATGCTCTCTTTCCATGTGTTTAATGACACACAGTTTTAAGGTGAAACATTGAAATTACAGCCGTTTGTAAATGAGTAATTTGTTTTAAGCAAATTGTCTGTTAGGAGACTACATGAAAAATCAACCAATCAATTAATCAATCACTTATAATGTTTTTTTTTCTTGTACACTAATGCTGAAAGGCCACTAGATGGAGAAGTCAGATCAGTAATACAGGAGATTGCTGCTGCCTGTGACTACGTCATTTAAAAACTCATGCAAAATACAACACACAATAAAAAGCATCTTTACAAAGAGAGATGCAAAATCACACTGGGTTTGTTTCATGCATTAAAATGTATAATGGTTGATCAGTTTATCAGTATTAGATGATTAATAAGGATTCAGGACTTTGACTCAGTTCTGCTGTGCAAAAGACATGAGCGACTTCTCACTTCTATGTGGTCAAGGCAATTCTGCTGAATTTGCACTTCCTGTTTTAACTGTAAGTGTGTGAATGTGATCTGTAGAGTGTGTTCATTATGATGAGACACGGTGCAGCAGTTGGTCAGTGTGTGTTTAGCTCTAATTCTCTCTTTGGATTAATGTGTGTGTTTGGGTCCTCAGTAAGAATGCAGGTGTGTTTTCTTCTCCTTCTTATACAGCTTCATGTCACTGAAGGTGAGTCTGCTGACCTCTCTCTCTCTCTCTCTCTCTCTCTTTCTCTTTCTCTCTCTCTTTCCTGTTTAATACTATGTCAGGAAATACTGTATGTAAGAATTTATTTTTTAAAGCAAAAAGTCATGCACTAATCTTACTTATGATATGGAAGTATAAAACTCACACGGACCAAATGAAATTATTTATGTAAGTTTTAGAATTTTTGTTTTTGTCACCAAACGGAATGTAAATAGAAATATAAACATTAGAAAATGTTCATTATGGGGAGTTTCATCAAACCTGTTTAAGACTTATTAAGTAAGAACTTTCTGCCAGGACTTTATTAATCCCCGTCTATGTCCTGGGTTCATGTAGAACGCTGAGTCTCCTTCATCATGATTGCTGTTCTGGTTGTTCCTTCCTCATCCCCCTACACCTTCCTCTCGCGCTCTCATTGGCTGTTACTCATCGAGGTTCTCACAGCGTTGTACATGTGGTTACACCACAATAATTTGGTCCAATCATTTTAAAGATGCTTTAAACACTGGGCATGTAAACTCTTCCCAGAATGGGTAGATGACGTCATTAAACTGCTTACCCGTGTGGTGTGTTCACACTGTCACTTCCTGCAGCAGCAGTTGGCCTCTTTTGTGGTGTGTCACTAAAATAGCAGTGGGTTTCTCTGTTCAGAGTAAAATACATGCAGAAGTTTCAGTGCCTCAGAGTAACATGTGCATGTGAGCATTGTGTAGTTTGTGTTCTGTGGATTAACACTTGACCATGTGTGTGATAAATGATGAGAGAGACCTTTACATAATCTCTACCTTTGGATAAATTTGAGAAATGTTTGCTATTTTCTGCTCTTATTTCCTGTGCCACAAGCCTGTAAACATCTTTGGCTGACTCTGTAGAAACTTCATGTGAGGAACGACAGGGCTGTAGCTGTGTGCTGTGCACTTACCACCAGTGGTGGTGTCGGAACTCCCCCTCTGAGTGGACACACTACAGGGTGCTTCTGAAGTCTTCTCCAATTACCTATTACTTCTGAATACTTACAAATCTTTACTAAATCTATAAAAAATAAAATAAAGAAACTTCTTCAGGCTTGGATGAGAAGAAGCACCTGGCTTTATTGTAGCAAGATAATAACACCGAAATCGCACTCAAATACACAGCGTCAGGCGTCAGTGAAGTGCAACATAACAACAAAAATCCCCTCTATTTATACTGGTATCCTTACCCCTCCTGTCGCTTATTTTTCTTGTGATTGTTTTGACTCGTTAGGAAACTTTTCTGCGAATTAATATACCCTATAAACACAACGCCTCCTTCCTTTAGCATCTGTCTATCTTTTTATATAACTGATGACCCTGTGGATACCGACCGCTGACCTTCAAGTTAAATATAGTGCTGTTTATTATATTTGTTCAAGTGAGCTCTGCCTTAATATTACAAGTGTTAATATAATGTATTAATATCAGTTATTAGTTATTAATAGTATCAGGAATGGATTTATTATTATATCCCATATACTTGTATGCATTGGTGGCGCAGTGGTAGGTTACTCGCCTATCATGCAGAAGGCCCGGGTTCGATTCCAGCCAATGCCTCAACCCTAGCCACTGGATGCAGTGCTGGTCCCAAGCCCGGAAAAATGGGAGGGTTGCGTCAGGAAGAGCATCCGGCATAAAACATTTGCCAAGTTGTTGTGCGGACCAGTTGGTCCGCTGTGGCGACCCCGAACAGGGATCAGCCGAAAGCATATCCCATATACTTGTATAATTGTATTGTGAGGATCATTGTAGTATCTGACACTTTTTTTCACATTTTCGTACTTGTGACTTCTGTGATGACTCTGTGATGTCCACCTATACTGTGCTTGTGCATAATGTTTATATAGTGTATATGAAGTTTACTGCTAATTTTACATCCGGTTGTTTTGCACTCTCATGCTGTCATATGAGCCTCATATCTTATTGTTGTCATATCTGCGGGCTGTTATGGCTTTCTTCTCTCCTATGCTCAAGGCACACTCTGTTCCTAGCTCCCTATCTAGTTAGCGAGGACATATACGCAGGCCGTGTTGACCGACCTTTCTGTCCTGCTTTTCTTTTTTGAATTTGCTAGAAACATGGACATTGGATGTGGTCATTATATATACTATTTTAAGCTACTTCTCGTTATATGGTTAACTTTTGCCATAGCTGATAACTCATAATTATATTGCTTAAGCACAAATTAAGATAAATGAGATTAATATATGTAAAGCAACATAAATAAAGAATGAAACAAAAATTAACTCTGGATTATGGATTAGAATTGATTTAGCCTAACTGAGAAAATTTAAGAATTAAAAAATGATCTTTTGATTTAGTGATTAAAGTGGATTAGAATTAGATTTATGAAAATGAGGAGAATTTTCAGAAACATTTCAACACATCTCCTGTAGTTCTGTAGAGGTGTTGCAGATGATGAACTGCTCATTAACAGATCATTAACTGGTGTGTTCATACAGGCTGCACACTGAAAGGAAATAAAGAGACAGAAGAGATCACTGCATACACAGGAGGGTCAGTACTGCTGCCCTGCTCCTGCACTGACCTCCACACCAAACCTGAGACATTCACATGGGAAAAAAAACACAAATGGAAATAACTGGGTACAGATATCTCCTGAGAGTGATCAGTACAAAGAGAGATTTCAGCTGGTTAATGATCACTCTTCAGGAAATCTCTCTCTGCTCATATCACACCTGACTGGAGAGGATGGAGGAGATTACAGGTGTAGGGCTAAAAGAGATGAATACAGAGACCTCAGACTCACTGTTAAAGGTAAATGAATCATTTTTATTCACAATGCTACTTCAGTGATAATCTCATGACAGATGAATCTGATGTTTAACAGCAATGCAATATGTTGATGTTTGTTCATTCTCCAGGTTGCACACTGAATCAACAGACAGTGGATGTGACTGGAGACGAGGGACAGTCTGTCCTTCTGCCCTGCTCCTGCTCTGAACTACAAGCCAAACCACACACTTTCAGATGGAGATTTTTAAAAGGTTCTTATCTTGAAATCTTCCCAGCGGACCAGACACATCGCTACACAGACAGAGTTCAGCTCATTAATGATCGTCCTCTAGGAAATCTCTCTCTACTCATATCACACCTGACTGTAGAGGATGGAGGATGGTACAGGTGTGAGATCAACAACTATATCAGTAAAGACATCCGACTCACAGTGAAAGGTAAACGACCTTCTATTTATAAACCATATGTGAAGTTGACTACAGTGTTTATTTATGTAAATTAAATATCTACATATGTGAACTACTTCTTTATAATAAAAGGATTTGGAGTACATTTATCAAATCTTGGTGAAAAAAGCAAAGAAACAAAATATAAAAATCAGATGTAAAAAAGTTTCTGTTCCATGTTCTTCCCCTCGTCTGTGTTCATGTTCATGATTACGGATTATCAGAGTTTGTGTTCTGACCCACTTTCACTTCTCACTACACTAAAAAAAAATAATCCTTTGAATTTACTTGATTTTAATGCGCATTAACGCACATTATCAAAATGTGGCCAAATTACACAATTTTGTCTTGTTTAACCAAAATATTTAATTCATGTTGTGCTAGTGTAAAAGAATCATGTTGACTTAAGATAATCTTTATAATTTACTGTAATAGCGGCTTGTGTAATTGTAATGTATTTTAATCCATGATACTCCATTATCACTGACAAGTCTAAAATAATTTCTTAGTGCTAACATTATTCAGATGTATAATCTAATTTAACAGTAATTTCATTATGTCTCTCACATATAGTAAACAATGTATAGGTTTCAATTGTTAGCGTCAGCTACATGTTAGTTAACTAGCATATCACACCCACATCGGCAGATGTTGCAATTGTTAAATACAGAAAACAAGCATACATCTCATTTAGCAATGATGTTAATTTGCGCCAAAAGGACTGTACATACTGAATGAATCGTTTCATCCCTAGCACTGTCCTATGTAGACCACGTTGCCATCTCTTAACACCGAGTAAAATATTATTTTAGGTCAAATAATAAAAAATTAAATATGAGAAATTTGCCACTCATAAGATGATATTATTAAGGCACAGCACATTTATTTGCATTTTAATTAATTTCACAAGTAGATGATAAAGGATTTGCTCTCACCTTTCCATGTGTGCACTCATCAACGGCTTCCCTCAGGTGTCTTCTTTACATTATTTCAAATCCTCATCTCGGGATGTGTTATCACGATAAAGGTAATCATTTTCCAGGAAGCACGTGGGTACATGAAGGTTTCTTGTTATTTGACAAAATCGAATCAAGTGAAAGCTAAGCAGTTGAATTTCAAGCAAAACTTAGGTGATTTATTCATGTTCATTTTGTAAACATAAAATTAGGGCAGTCTTCTTCTTCTTTCGGCTTTTCCCCTTTAGGGGTCTCCACAGCGAATCATCTCTCTCCACCTATCCCTATCTTCTGCATCCTCAACACTTGCACCCACTAGCTTCATATCCTCATTAATTCCATCCATATACCTCCTCTTTGGCCTTCCTCTTTGCCTCCTGCCTGGCAGCTCCCTGTCCAACATTCTCCTACCAATATACTCACTCTCCCATCTCTGAACATGTCCAAACCATCTTAATCTGGCCTCCCCCAACTTTGTCCCCCAAACGTCCAACATGAGCCGTCCCTCTGATGTACTCGTTCCTAATCTTGTCCAATCTTGTCACTCCCAAACAAAACCTTAACATCTTCAGCTCTGCTACCTCTAGCTCTGACTCCTGTCTCTTCCTCAGTAACACTGTCTCTAAACCATACTGCATGGCCGGTCTCACCACTGTCTTGTACACCTTCCCCTTGATTCTCGCTGATATTTTCCTATCACACAGAACTCCCGACACCTTTCTCCACCCATTCCAACCTGCCTGCACTCGCTTCTTTACCTCTTTCCCACACTCTCCATTACTCTGGACTGTTGACCCCAAGTACTTAAACTCCTGTACCTTCTTCACCTCTTCACCCTGTAACCTTACTCTTCCACTTCCCTCCCTTTCATTCACACACATGTACTCAGTCTTACTACGACTGACTTTCATTCCTATTCTCTCCAGCGCAAACCCCCACCTCTCCAGGTTTTCCTCCACCTGCTCCCTGCTCTCACTACAGATCACAATGTCATCTGCAAACATCATTGTCCAAGGAGACTCCTGTCTGACCTCCTCTGACAACTGGTCCATCAGTATAGCAAACAGGAAGGGGCTTGTTCCCGATCAAGAGCCGATCCCTGATGAAGTCCCACCTCCACTTTGAACTCTTCTGTCTGACCTACAGCACACCTCACCACTGTCCTGCTCCTCTCATACATGTCCTGCACCACTCTGACACACTTCTATGCTACTCCTGACTTCCTCAAACAGTACCACAGCTCTTCTCTTGGCACCCTGTCATACACTTTCTCCAAGTCTACAAACACACAGTGCAACTCCCTCTGACCCATCCCTATACTTCTCCATCAAAATTCTCAGAGCAAAAATTGCATCTGTTGTGCTCTTTCTGGGCATGAAGCCATACTGCTGCTCACAAATTTCCACTACCTTCCTTAACCTAGCTTGCACTACTCTTTCCCATAGCTTCATTGTGTGGCTCATCAACTTTATCCCCCTGTAGTTGCTGCAACTCTGCACATCACCCTTATTCTTAAAGATCGGCACTAACACACTTCTTCTCCATTCCTCAGGCATCCTCTCACTCTCTAAAACCCTGTTTAACAAACTAGTTAAAAATTCCACTGCTGCCTCTCCCAGACACTTCCAGACCTCCACTGAGATGTTGTCAGGACCAACTGCCTTTCCACTTTTCATCCTCTTCAAAGCCTTCCTGACTTCATGCTTTCTAATCTTATCTACTTTCTGTTCCACAGAGTTCACCCTTTCTACTCTTTTTTCCCTCTCATTTTCCTCATTCATCAGCTCCTCAAAGTACTCCTTCCATCTCCTCTGTACACTCTCCTCACTTGTGAGCACCCTTCCATCTCTATCCTTAATAACTCTAACTTGCTGCACATCCTTCTCATCTTGATCCCTCTGACTAGCTAACCTGTACAAGTCCTTCTCTCCTTCTCTAGTGTCTAACCTAGTGTACAACTCGTCATATGCCTTCTGCTTGGCCTTAGACACCTCCCTCTTCACTCTGCGCTGTAACTCCTTGTAACTCCTTCTCTTCAGTCCTGTCCATGTCCCACTTCTTTCTGGCTAACCTCTTCCTCTGGACACTATCCTGAACTTCCTCATTCCACCACCAAGTCTCCTTATCTTCTTTTCTCCTTCAAGATGACACACCCAGCACCTTTCTCCCTGTCTCCCTGATCATTTCTGCTGTATACTTGGTTTTCTTCTCTATCTCTATCTTTGCCTTCTTCTTCTCACAGACCAACAAAGTCATCCTACACACCACCATCCTATGCTGTCTGGCTACACTCTCTCCCACTACCACTTTACAGTCACTAATCTCTTTCAGATTGCCTCTTCTACATAGGATGTAGTCTACCTGTGTGCTCCTACCTCCACTCTTGTAAGTCACTCTATGCTCCTCCCTCTTCTGAAAATAAGTGTTAACCACAGCCATGTCTATCCTCTTAGCAAAGTCCACTACCATATGTCCTTCAAGGTTTCTTTTCCTTAACTCCAAACTTGCCCATCACCTCCTCATCACCTCTGTTTCCCTCACCAACATGTCCATTAAAATCCGTTCCTATCACCACTCTCTCACCCGTGGGAATACTCTCCATCACCTCATCTAATTCACTCCAGAATCTCTCTTTCTCCTCTAACTCACAACCTACCTGTGGGGCATAACCACTAACAACATTCAACATCACCCCTTCAATCTCTAACTTCAGAGTCATCACCCTGTCTGATACTCTCTTCACCTCCAGAACATTCCTCACAAACTCCTCCTTCAGGACCACACCTACCCCATTTCTCTTACTATCCACACCATAATAAAACAGCTTGAATCCTACTCCTATATTACGAGCCTTGCTACCCTTCCACCTGGTCTCCTGTACACACAGTATATCCACCTTCCTTCTCTCCATCATATCAGCCAGCTCTCTACCTTTCCCTGTCATAGTACCAACATTCAGAGTTCCTATTCTCAGTCCTACACTCTTACCTTTCCTCTTCTCTCTCTGTCTACGCACTCTCCTCCCTCCTCTACTTCTTCAGCCAACAGTAGCCCAATTTCCACCGGCGCCCTGTAGGTCAACGGCGCCAATGGCGGTCGTTGTTAATCCGGGCCTCGACCGATCCGATATGAAATTCAGAGTACTGACGATTCGCATGGTTAAATTTGTCAATGTTTTACGCCGGATGCCCTTCCTGACACAAACCTCTCTATTTGTCCGGGCTTGGGACCGGCACAGAATCTAGCCTATGGCTAGATTAAACATTAAAGTAGATAGTACAAAACATATTTTGCACTTAAGTAAATGCAACAGCCAGCAAAATTCCTTTTTTTGAGTGTACGATTCCTGCTTTATCTTTAATAAAGAACACTGAGTTTCCACACTTGTGTCCTGCTTTCACTCACCACACATCACACTCTATTTATAACTTATTAAACCTTTTTCTCCTTGCAGGTGCACCAACAAGATCTTCATCATCCTCACCAGACATCACAACAACTTCACCTCATCCCAGTCCAGGTACCACACACACCACTGATACACACTGGAAGGAAAAGTCTTAGTTTTAGTGTTAGTACATTAGTTCATCAGCTCACAGGAAGAACCTCACACTAACTTTATCTGCTCTTTCACTTCCTGTAGATGTCACAACAAAAGGTACAAAAGCAACCCCAGTGTTCAATGACGAAAAGATCGTTGTCCAAGGAGACTCCTGTCTGATCTCCTCTGACAACTGGTCCATCACTATAGCAAACAGGAAGGGGCTCAGAGCCGATCCCTGATGCAGTCTCACCTCCACATTGAACTCCTCTGTCTGACCTACAGCACACCTCACCACTGTCCTGCTCCTCTCATACATGTCCTGCACCACTCTGACATACTTCTCTGCTACTCCTGACTTCCTCATACAGTACCACAGATCTTCTCTTGGCACCCTGTCATATGCTTTCTCCAAGTCTGCTAACATCTGCAGGAAAAGAACTTTCTCTTGAAATTCTTCTGTGTAAATGATCTCTAGAGACTCAGCAGTTATACCAGACATGACACATTTACAATCCCTTATCAGTGATTTTACCAAACTCTTCTCTACTTCTCCACTTTTCCATCACTGTTTCATTTAAAATGTATAAAAAGTTCATTGTGACACATGTAAACAGTCTTAAGGTCATTTTCTGATTGATATTGCTGATGCCTCTCCAGATCCTCTTCCATACGTACCAGTTGCCCTGGTGACTGTGATCATTCTGCACATTATCGTGGCTGTGGTTTATTGCACCACCAGAAAGAAAGGTACAAACACTTTTAGGCTTTTTCAGAAATTCAGCATCCACTTCCCCATAATTTTAGCTGCATGACCTGAGCTTTTCTTGTTTATTTTACTCTCCAGGTCCTAGTACAGTTCATTACAGCAGAGGTGATGGAGCTGGAACAGTGAGTCTGCAGTAGAGAAGACCTCAATTTGCTGATTCATCAATAAATTAATTGATAGATTTGTTCAGAAATAGTCTTGCTTAAACAGTTCTGTAAATACTCTAGCTTTATTCCTCATACACAGATCTCTTGAACCCTTTTACACTTTCGAATCTGCATTTTACGCCTAATATTATTTTAGCTAAATCATAGAATATATGTGGTTAGATTTTAATGTGTATTATTTAGAGGTTTATATCTGATGCTCACACACTGTTGAAGAATTCTTTATATTCACAATATCATTCATATCTAAGCACATTCAATTTGTTTCCTTAGATAATGTTGTATATTTTGATAAGATTGGATTTTAACTGCTATTAAATGATAAATGATGTGTTGTGACAGTGGTAAACCTTCCTATTTTTAAATGAAACGAAATTTTAAGTAAAACAACTTTATGTATTTTTGCATTATTTCACACCAAAAATCAAGAGAATCAGTACAACTTTGTCCCATAGATGATTGTATACAACTTTTGTACCACTGACCAGCTTCATCAGTGGTGTCTATCTTCTTCTTCAAACTGGAGGCTGATCTTGCCTTCCTGTGGGTCCTTCAGTTTCTTTTTAATGTCCAAATACATGCTGAAAGATGGATTGATGACTCAAAACCACATGGCATCCTGTAATGGACTGATCTCCACCTCAAATGTACAGAACAGAGTTCTTTGATGGCCCATTTTATGGTGTTGGGCTCTCTCTCAACAACAGCATGCTTCCACGACTAGGCGCTCATCTCCTTCAATATTTTGTGACAGAATGGTGCTCAGCCCTATTTCAGAGGCATCTGTGTGGACTGTGAAAGGTAGATCACTGTCTGGATTTTACATGACAGGAGAGCTTTTGATTGTCTGTTTGAGGGTCTAGAATGCCTGGTCCACATTGCTGGTCCCTTGCACACAGTCTGGATGGTACTTTCTGGTAAGATCTGAGATGTGAGATGCTAAAGAGATGAAATTAGAGACTAACCTTCTGTAATATCCTGTCAAATTCAAAAACGGTACAAACCTTCTTCTTTGCGGTGGTCTCTGTACCCTTTCGTTGTCTCTATTTTGGCCTCATGGTAGACCCAGTGAGTCATTCCTGAAGTGAATGAAAATCAGCAAAACTGGTCATGGTTCTATGTGGAGGTGAGTTCTTCTGCTTACTGGACCAAGGTATGGATGGGGGTAGTGCAGACACCACTGGAACACATTCTTAAACCATCTGAGCCACTCTGTTGATCCAGTTTTACATGTCTTTTACATGTAATGTACTCGATGAGAGGGCAAAACAGTGAGGCCTGCTCCATGTCCCATAGGCCTGAAGGTCACTGTCCAAAGAGGAGCTAAAAAGGGAGTGAACCTGAAGTTGCCTATGGGGTTTTTTAGATGGTGAATCGGACAGAATGCATGTGGAGGTCCTTACTACCTCATGATATTTGTACTCATACTCACAAGGTCCATGTCTAACCTTTTGGTAGAAGGGGGTACCGATGATGGGGAGTTGGATGAAAGGTGCAGGGTCAGGTTTCTGTGATGTGTTGAGTTGGCACTCAGGGCACTGAAGACCTAAACGTCTGTGTCCATGTCAGGCAACCATGCATGCAGCTGTTGTTGTGCCTCTTCCTTCCATGGGGATCTGGTTCTGAGCTGCAAGGGAGCTCTATCCTGCTAATTTCCATAGTGCTAGGGCACACACTAGGGTCTTCAACATTTCTCTGGGAGTATTGGGGCCTTGCATCCCCATTGCCTTGAACTCTTTTAGTCTCAGAGCTCTCAAGATCTGGTCTCTTTCCACACTCTCAACAACCTAGGTGCACTTTTAAAACTGAAGCCACCTGAGAATCTCACCTTTGTGTATCTTGATGTTGACCACCTCCACTGGCAAGATTGTGTAGTAGGCCTGTAGTAGGCCTCAGTCAACAGAAATAAAGCAAGAATATATGCTCGGTCCTCTTTATCACATTCTAGGGTGTTCATTATGGGGGTATTTAAAATGAATAATATTTGCTGGTTTTTAGGTATGTGGAAATTTATGATGTATTAGCCTTTCGGACATACACTTATATTACACAATAGACATGAGAGACTTTATTACTACTGTCTGCTCAGCAATGAGCTGCTAAACTTACACTTCCTGTGGTGTTACTTCCTGTTTTACCAAAAAAATGAATTGTTTCATCTATAGACTATGCTCATTATGATGGGGCACGGTGCAGCAGTTGGTCAGTGTGTGTTTAGCTCTAATTCTCTCTTTGGATTAATGTGTGTGTTTGGGTCCTCAGTAAGAATGCAGGTGTGTTTTCTTCTCCTCCTTATACAGCTTCATGTCACTGAAGGTGAGTCTGCTGACCTCTCTCTCTCTCTCTTTCTCTCTCTCTCTTTCTCTCTCTCTCTCTGTCATTTTTATTGCACTTTTTACATTTTACATTACTTTTAGTTATATAAAAGCAGCATGCCTTTTAGGAAATAATTTACAGCTGGAGAAATTTGCCTCTGCGCTGAGGGGATTTCTGGACCGTGAAAACAGAAACCTACAAGAATGAAACAATAAAAATCATTCTAACAAACCCTTCTCTACTTTTCCATGACTGTTTCATTTAAAATGTACAAAGTTCATTGTGACACAGTGTCAAGGTCATGTTCTTATTGATTTTGGTTTAGTCTCTCCAGATCCTCTTCCATACATACATTGCATGACTGTGATCTTTCTGCACATTATCGTGGCTGTGGTTTATTGCACCACCAGAAAGAAAGGTCCAAAAACTTTCAAGATTTATTCAGAAATTCAGCATCAACTTCCCCACCATTTTAGCTGCATGACCTGAGCTTTTCTTGTTAATTTTACTCTCCAGGTCCTGGTACAGTTCATTACAGCAGAGGTGATGGAGATAGAACAGTGAGTCTGCAGTAGAGATGACCTCAATTTGCTGATTCATCAATACATTTTTTGAGAGATTTGTTCAGAAATAGTCTTGCTTAAACAGTTCTGTAAATACAGGTTCATCTCAATAAATTAGAATGTCGTGGAAAAGTTCATTTATTTCAGTAATTCAACTCAAATTGTGAAACTCGTGTATTAAATAAATTCAATGCACACAGACTGAAGTAGTTTAAGTGTTTGGTTCTTTTAATTGTGATGATTTTGGCTCACATTTAACAAAACCCCACTAATTCACTCTCTCAACAAATTAGAATACTTCATAAGACCAATAAAAAACATTTTCAGTGAATTGTTGGCCTTCTGGAAAGTATGTTCATTTACTGTACATGTACTCAATACTTGGTAGGGGCTCCTTTTGCTTTAATTACTGCCTCAATTCGGTGTGGCATGGAGATCAGTTTGTGGCACTGCTGAGGTGGTATGGAAGCCCAGGTTTCTTTGACAGTGGCCTTCAGCTCATCTGCATTTTTCGGTCTTATTGCACCCCAAATCATCACAGACTGTGGAAACTTAACACTGGACTTCAAGCAACTTGGGTTATGAGCTTCTCCACCCTTCCTCCAGACTCTAGGACCTTGGTTTCCAAATGAAATACAAAACTTGCTCTCATCTGAAAAGAGGACTTTGGACCACTGGGCAACAGTCCAGTTCTTCTTCTCCTTAGCCCAGGTAAGACGCCTCTGACGTTGTCTGTGGTTCAGGAGTAGCTTAAGAAGAGGAATACAACAACTGTAGCCAAATTCCTTGACACGTCTGTGTGTGGTGGCTCTTGATGCCTTGACCCCAGCCTCAGTCCATTCCTTGTGAAGTACACTCAAATTCTTGAATGGATTTTGCTTGACAATCCTCATAAGGCTGCGGTTCTCTCGGTTGGTTGTGCATCTTTTTCTTCCACACTTTTTCCTTCCACTCAGCTTTCTGTTAACATGCTTGGATACAGCACTCTGTGAACAGCCAGCCTCTTTGCAGGTGTTTTGAGTTGATTACCTGATTGGCATGTCACCATATTCTAATTTGTTGAGAATTACTGAAATAAATGAACTTTTCCACGACTTTCTAATTTACTGAGATGCACCTGTATATCCAGTATGTACAATTGAGAATGAAATAAATATTGTATACAGAAGTTTGAGTTTACAGAAGAAGTAGTGCAATTTAGAATGTGAAAATGTCGTGGTTGTCTGTAAGTTGGGGGGGGTCATCTGGGGATAAGTGGGGCACTCTTCAGCAGGCTGACTGCAGTGAGGAAGAAACTGTTCTTGTGGCATGAGGTCCTGGTCCTGATGGACCAGAGCCTTTTTCCAGAGTGGAGGGACCGAAAGAGTTTGTTTCCGGGATGAGGGGGGTCGGCTGAGATCTTGGCTGCACATCTCCGGGACCTGGGGACATACAGCTCTTGGAGAGATGGGAGACTGCAGCCAATCACCTTCTCAGCTGAGTGGATAACACGCTGCAGTTTGGCACCAGACCGTGATGGAGGATGTGAGGATAGATTCAATGAAGGCAGTGTAGAAGTTAACCAACATCTTCACAGGGAGGAGAAACTTCTTCAGCTGCTGCAGGAAATACATCCTCTGCTGAGCCTTCTTGGTGAGAGACCTGATGTTCTGCTCCCACTTGAGCTCCTTGGTGATGGTGGTGCCTAGGAAATGGAAGGACTCAACAGATGTCACCGGAGAGTCACAGAGGATGACAGGGCATCGGGCAGATCCAGACCCATGGTTTATGCTAGCCGGCTACACAAGAGAGCAAGCAACATCATCAAGGACCCAATCCACCCAGGACACAGACTGTTTGTGGTTTGTAGAAGATACATGTTTCTACTGTTTGTAGAAGATACAGGACAATCAAGACACGCACAAACTGTCTAGAAAGGACAGTCATCACGGTGGCACCACAAATGGCCGCCTCAGTGTGCAGCTCTCCACTATTTGTACACTTTGCACTATTTGTACAAAACTATTTTGTTAGTTTGTTTTTGTTTCCTGTTTTTTTGTATCTCAAACTTGATAAGTTTTACCAGGGATAAACTGCTGAACATTCGGCAGAACACACCACACAATATTCGACCAGTTTTCAATTATTTGAACGTTTTGCTGTACATTGTAGCTGGCGGAGCAGTGGCACTGTTCAAACACTTCAAGAAGCGCAAGCGGGGGAAGCAAGCTGTTTTTGACCTAGATTGACACTCTGTTTCCGTGGCTTCATTACAACATGAGACTTCTAATTTTTATGTGGTCAAGGCAATTCTGCTGAATTTGCACTTCCTGTTTTAACTGTGAGGGTGTGAATGTGATCTGTAGAGTGTGTTCATTATGATGAGGCACGGTGCAGCAGTTGGTCAGTGTGTGTTTAGCTCTAATTCTCTCTTTGGATTAATGTGTGTGTTTGGGTCCTCAGTAAGAATTCAGGTGTGTTTTCTTCTCCTCCTTATACAGCTTCATGTCACTGAAGGTGAGTCTGCTGACCTCTCTGTCTCTCTCTCTGTCTGTCTGTCTGTCTGTCTGTCTGTCTGTCTGTCTGTCTGTCTCTCTCTCTCTCTCTCTCTCCTGTTTAATACTTTGTCAGGAAATATTGTCTGTAGGAATTTATCTTTTAAAGTCATGTAACTAATCTTACTTACTATATGTAAATATAAAGTGCACATGGAACATCTGAACTTTTTGAAATGAGTTTTGAAGTTTTTGTTTCAGCCATCAAACTGAATGTAAATAGAAATATAAACATGATAAAATTCTTAACGCCTATTAATCAAGAGCTTTCTGTCAAGGCCAAATCAAGCCAATTATCATGATTGCTGTACTTGTTGATCCTTCCTCATCTCCCCACACCTTCCTCTCACTCTCACATTACCTGTTCCTCATTGTGGTTCTTACAGCATCGTACATGTGGTAACATGACAAGATTTTATATGAATCATTTCAATGAAGCTTGAAATACTGGTGCGTGCAGGCTCTTTACAGAATAGGTGGATGACGTTATTAAACTGCTTACCCATGTGGTGTGTTCACAACAGTTTTGTGGTGTTTCACTGAAACAGAAGTGGATTTTGCTGTTCAGAGTAAAATACATGCAGAGTTTCAGTGTAACATGTTCATTTGCATTCATTTGAGAAATGTTTTTTTTCTCTGCTGTTGTGGCCTGCATGAAAAGCCTCTAAACATGTTTGCCTGACTCTGTAGATACATCATGGGAGGAAACCACAGGGCTGTAGCTGTGTGTTGTGCGCTTTCAACCACACTGCAACATGATTTGACTGCAGTGTGTGATGCGGTGTGTTGCTCTGTCTGAAGTGTTTAAAATATTAAAAATAAAAAAATAAAAAGATCAACACTTTCTCTTTGACTGCCCATTTGTGGACACCAGTACGTTGTGGACATTAGTGAGTTGTGGACTTACAGGATGTCTGTAGTTCTGTAGAGTTGTTGCAGATGATGAACTGCTCATTAACAGATCATTAACTGGTGTGTTCATACAGGCTGCAGACTGAAAGGAAATAAAGAGACAGAACTGATCACTGCATACACAGGAGGGTCAGTACTGCTGCCCTGCTCCTGCACTGACCTCCACACCAAACCTGAGACATTCACATTGGAGAAATACACAAATGGAAATAACTGGGTACAGATATCTCCTGAGAGTGATCAGTACAAAGAGAGATTTCAGCTGGTTAATGATCACTCTTCAGGAAATCTCTCTCTGCTCATAACACACCTGACTGTAGAGGATGGAGGAGATTACAGGTGTGATGTTAAAGGGGCTGAATACAGATATGTCAGACTCACTGTTGAAGGTAAATGAATCATTTTTATTCACAATGCTACTTCAGTGATAATCCCATGACAGATGAATCTGATGTTTAACAGCAATGCAATATGTTGATGTTTGTTCATTCTCCAGGTTGCACACTGAATCAACAGACAGTGGATGTGACTGGAAAATAGTTGTGTAATTTCTGTAACTTCATTTCTTATTAATGTTTCTTTTCTTTTCAACTCCCTTTAGATTTTTAGCTTTCCATTATAGACTTAATACTATTTTTAGCTAAATTGTAGAATATGTGTGGTTAGATTTTAAAGTGTATTATTTATGGGTTTATATCTGATGCTGATGCTCACAAGATTTACATGATTAAACTCTATGCACAAAGTATTTTTTTCTTACAGAATACTGTATATTTTGATGAGATTGGATTGTAAATGCTATCATAGCTGATGTGATGGTGCACCACCCCTTTTTTAATGAAACAACATTTTGAGTAAAACACATTGATGTATTTTTGTATTATTTTGCACCAAATTTGAGAGAATCAGTACATCTTTGTCCCTGACACTTTTCAGAGGGATGCAGCCAGTCAGACCTAAGTGCAGGATAAAAACAGCCCTTGTGTTTATTAAGCAAAAATAACAAAAACCACACAATGTAAGAAACACGAAATAAACAAACTCAAATACCTGAAAGTGTCACTGAAAACAAAGACTCAACCTAGAAAAACCTAATAAATCCCCAAGGAACCAAACGCAACAACAAACAATGACTTGACAAAGACAGACACAAGAGGGCAGTATAAATAAGGCAACACATTAGGAGCACATTGGAACAGGTGAAAAAGACGCATGACATAACTACATGACATTCAACAAGGTGTAGCAATATACCTGCCAGCACTGCCTCTAGTGGTCAGGCAGGGAATTGTCCCTGTAGTTCCTCACAGTCTCATAGATTATTGTATACAACTTTTGTACCATTGACCAACTTCGCCAGTGAAGTTCATCTTCCAGCCAAATGGCCAGTCTTTCTTTCATTTGGTTTATTTTTACTGTCCAAGAACATGCTGATAAATGGATTGTTGACTGAAAATCACATGGCACCCTGTGGATTGTGAAGGAGTGTGTAATAGATGTGAAGAGTGTTGCTGTCACTGTTGTTTTCACTCCTTCTTCCACAGAGAAATCCAGTTCTGAGCTACAAGGGAGCTTTCTCCTGTTACTTGGCAGGGTTGTTAGGGCACACACTAGGGCTTCCAACATTCTCTAGGAGTGTTGTGGCCTTCCATCCCCAGGGATTTGCATTCTGCTGATCTCTCTCTCTCTCTCTCTCTCTCTCTCTCTCTCTCTCTCTCCCCTCTCTCTCTCTCTCTCTCTCTCTCTCTCTCTCTCTCTCTCTCTCCTGTGTAATACTATGTCAGGAAATACTGTATGTATGACTGTATCTTTTAAAGCATAAACTCATGCACTAATCTTACTTATGATATGAAAATGTAAAGGGCACACTGAACAACTGAACTTATTTTACTGAGTTTCGGAGTTTCTATTTATGGCAACAATTTAAATATGAATAGAAAAATAAACATGAGAAATTGTTCATTGTGAGACTTTAATCAAACCTGCTTAACACTTATTAAGTAAAAACTTTCTGACAGGACTTTATTAATCCCTGTCTGTGTCCTGAGTTTATGCAGAACTCTTAGTTTCCTTCATCATGTTAGCTGTGCTGGTTGTTCCTGCCTCATCCCCCTACAACTTCCTCTCACTCTCTCATTGGCTGTTACTCACCATGGTTCTTAAAGATTCGTAAATGTGGTTACATTACAAGATTTTGTACAAGTCATTCTGAAGATGTTTGAAAAACTGGGATGTATAGACTCTTCCCAGAATGGGTGGATGACGTCAAACTGACAATCAATTATCTCTTCATTTGTACAAATTTGAGAAATATTTGCTTTTTCTGCTCTTCTTTCCTGCGTCACAAGCCTCTAAACATTTTTGCCTGACTCTGTAAAAACATGTGGGGAAACCACAGGGATGTAGCTGTGCGCTGTGCGCTTGCCACCATACTGCAACATGATTTGACTGGAGTTGTGTATGATGCAGTGTGATGCTCTGTTAGAAACATTTAAATAGTGTTTAAAAATAAAGTACAATTGCACATCTGTTTCTCTTTGACTGGACAGTTGTGGATATTAAAGAGTTATTAAAAGTTGTGGACATTAGTGAGTTGTGGAGTTACAGGATGTCTGTAGTTCTGTAGAGTTGTTGCAGATGATGAACTGCTCATTAACAGATCATTAACTGGTGTGTTTATACAGGCTGCACACTGAAAGGAAATAGAGAGACAGACAAGATCACTGCATACTCAGGAGGGTCAGTACTGCTGCCCTGCTCCTGCACTGACCTCCACACCAAACCTGAGACATTCACATGGAAGAGAAACACAAATGGAAATAACTGGGTACAGATATCTCCTGAGAGTGATCAGTACAAAGAGAGATTTCAGCTGGTTAATGATCACTCTTCAGGAAATCTCTCTCTGCTCATAACACACCTGACTGGAGAGGATGGAGGAGATTACAGGTGTAGTGCTAAAGGAGGTGAATACAGATATGTCAGACTCACTGTTAAAGGTAAATGAATCATTTTTATTCACAATGCTACTTCAGTGATAATTTCATAACAGATGAATCTGATGTTTAACAGCAATGCAATATGTTGATGTTTGTTCATTCTCCAGGTTGCACACTGAATCAAAAGACAGTGTATGTGACTGGAAACGAGGGACAGTCTGTCCTTCTGCCCTGCTCCTGCTCTGAACTACAAGCCAAACCACACAATTTCAGATGGAGATTTTTAAAAGGTTCTCATCTTGAAATCTTCCCAGCGGACCAGACACATCGCTACACAGACAGAGTTCAGCTCATTAATGATCGTCCTCTAGGAAATCTCTCTCTACTCATATCACACCTGACTGTAGAGGATGGAGGATGGTACAGGTGTGAGATCAACAACTATATCAGTAAAGACATCCGACTCACAGTGAAAGGTAAACGACCTTCTATTTATAAACCATATGTGAAGTTGACTACAGTGTTTATTTATGTAAATTAAATATCTACATATGTGAACTACTTCTTTATAATAAAAGGATTTGGAGTACATTTATCAAATTTTGGTGAGAAAAGCCAAGAAACAAAATATAAAAATCAGATGTGAAAAGTTTCTGTTCCATGTTCTTCCCCTCATCTGTGTTCGTGTTCATGATTACGGATTATCAGAGTTTGTGTTCTGACCCACTTTCTCTTCTCACTACACTGAAAAAAATAATCCTTTGAATTTACTTGATTTTAATGCGCATTAATGCACATTATCAAAATGTGGCCAAATTACACAATTTTGTATTGTTTAACCAAAATATTTAATTCATGTTGTGCTAGTGTAAAAGAATCATGTTGACTTAAGATAATCTTTATAATTTACTGTAATAGCAGCTTGTGTAATTGTAATGTGTGCTTTAACTCTTCATTTGAATCTGTTCCATCTGGTAAGGTAGGATTCTGACTTTTGTGTACTATTTGTTTAATGTGATTGGTTCTAGAGTAGTTATTTGAACTATTATTGTATAGCTTGTTGATCTTTGCTTCTTAGTTGATTAATCAAGGGTGATTAATCAAGAATAGTTTCGGTCTCCCTTAAGGTGTGAATTGTGGGCAGGGCTAACTAATTTATATTGAAGGTTCTCCGCAGTTCTAGCGGTTTGCAGTTTGCCTTGTCAATACCTGTTACTCACTTAGACAGTGAGTATATTGTCATCTTTTCTTGTTCTCTTGCATCCTTAATCTCACTTTTCATACTTTGACCACAGACATGTGCCTCAAACCGATTTCTGTTGTTACCTCTTACAGACGCAGGCATTCTCATCCACGAAGCAGAGGTCATGTTTCCAGCAACCTCATCTACCCTCCCCTGTTGTCTCAGTCTCAAACAGTGGTGGTAGGTGGGCTCTGGAACTGCCAGTCTGCTGTAAGGAAGGCTGACTGCATCTCAGCTTTAGCCTCCCACTATTCCTTTAATTTTCTGGCACTAACTGAGACCTGGATATCACCACAGAACACTACTACACCGGCTGCTCTATCCTCTGCCTACACTTTCTCTCACTCACCACGAGAATCAGGCAGGGGTGGTGATACAGGTCTGCTGTTGTCACGGAGATGGTGTTCCTCACCTCTCCCCTTGTCTCATCTAACCATCTCTTCTTTTGAATTCCATGCAGTTTCAGTTACCTCTCCAATCAACCTCTTCATCATTGTCATCTACCGCCCCTCTGGTCCCCTAGGTAACTTCTTGGATGAAATGGACACACTCCTCAGTGTCTTCCCTTCTGACAGCACCCCTCTGACAGTTCTTGGAGATTTCAACCTCCCATCTGACAAGCTTCACTCTTCTGGCCTTCTGGCTCTTCTGAATTCATTCTCCTTGTCCTTCAACAGCTGCCCTCCCACACACAAGGAAGGAAACGTCCTGGATCTAGTCTTTACTCATCCTTCTCCAGCTACAGACATGACTGTTACCCCACTTCATATCTCTGATCATCACCTGGTATCCTTCACTATCACTCTCCCTGTTCTGCCTAAACGTAACTCCCAGCACCTCTCTCTCACCCGCCGAAACCTCCACTCTATCTCTCCTTCCTCTGTAGCTTCCTGCACTCTTTCATCTCTTCCTGACCATGAATCCTTCTCTTCCCTTCCCCTGGACTCAGCTATTGACACTTTGCTCTCCTCCCTTTCCTCAACCATGGACCTTCTCTGCCCTTTGTCCACTATACGCAAGAAGAATTCTTCTACTGCTCCTTGGCTGTCAGACGTGCTTCGCAACAATCGGAGAGAACTATGATCAGCAGCGAGGAAGTGGAAGAAATCTAAACTCGACACAGACCTCATCTCTTATCGCACGCTCCTGTCCAAATTCTCCTTGGACGTGACGTCTGCCAAGACCTCCTTCTACAAGGAAAAGCTTGAAACTTCTGCACAAGATCCCTGAAAGCTCCACAACATCTTCTCGTCACTACTCAACCCTCCGGCTCCACCTTCTCCATCCTCCCTGACCGCCGAAGATGTTGCCACTTTTTACACAGAGAAGATTGAGAGGATCTGCCAGACATTCACGTCTCTCCCTACTTCACCTACATCACACAGTCAGCACTCCACTACTCCTTCACTGACGCAGCTCTCAACTGTAGCATCAGAAGAGGTTTTGCAAATTACCCGGTCCTGCAATCCTACCACCTGCCCACTGGATCCAATCCCTTCAGCTATGCTCCAGACCATCTCACCTGACCTCCTACCCTTCATCACCACAGTCATCAATGGATCCTTAACATCTGGCCATGTTCCAACTGCCTTTAAGAAAGCCAGGGTCATCCCCATCCTGAAGAAAGCTGCTCTGGATCCCTCAGACATCAGCAACTACAGACCGGTATCACTTCTCTCATTCCTTTCAAAAAATTTTTGAACGCGTTGTTTGTAATCAGCTGTCTGACTATCTCATGCAGAATAACCTCCATGACCCCAACCAGTCTGGCTTCAAAGCAGCACATTCCACAGAGACTGCCCTTTTGGCAGTCACTGAGAAACTACATGCTGCTAGATCAGCCAAACTGTCATCGGTCCTCATCCTCCTCGACCTGTCTGCAGCATTTGACACAGTAAACCATAAGACTCTCTTGTCCACCCTCAGGAGTCTTGGAATTTGTGGAACAGCATGGGAATGGTTTGCTTCCTACCTGGATGGTTGCTCATATCAGGTAACATGGAGGGGATTGACATCTGCTCCACGCAGACTCTCTACTGGTGTCCCGCAAGGCTCAGTACTTGGTCTTCTCCTTTTCTCCCTCTATACTCACTCTCTTGGCAAAGTTATATCCCCACATGGATTTTCATACCACTGCTATGCCGATGACACCCAACTTATCTTCTCCTTCCCTCCCTCAGATACCACGGCTTCTGCTCGGATCTCATCGTGTCTGGCGGACATTTCATCTTGGATTATGGCTCATCATCTGAAACTCAATCCCAGCAAAACTGAGCTGCTGTTCATCCCAGGTGATCCATCCCCAGCCCAAGACCTCGCGATATCTCTGAGCAACTCTATGATTTCCCCTTCAGCCACTGCTCGCAACCTTGGGGTAACCATGGACAATCAACTATCCTTTTCCTCCCATGTCACTAATGTGACACGCTCATGTCGGTTTCTTCTGTACAGCATCAGAGGGATTCGGCCATTTCTATCCACACAGGCTACTCAGGTGCTTGTTCAATCTCTGGTCATCTCGAGATTGGACTACTGCAACTCTCTTCTGCCAGGTCTACCTCTGAACGCAATTCGCCCACTGCAAATGATCCAAAATGCAGCTGCACGACTTGTTTTCAACCTGCCCAAGTTCTCCCACACCACCCCACTGCTGCGTTCCCTCCACTGGCTTCCGGTAGCTGCACGCATCAGATTCAAAACACTAATGCTTGCTGCACATCCTTCCCATCTTGATCCCTCTGCCTAGCTAACCTGTACAAGTCTTTCTCTCCTTCTCTAGTGTCTAACCTAGTGTACAACTCGTCGTATGCCTTCTGCTTGGCCTTAGACACCTCCCTCTTCACTCTGCGCTGTAACTCCTTGTATTCCTGTCTATTCTCTTCAGTCCTGTCCATGTCCCACTTCTTCTTGGCTAACCTCTTCCTACCACCCAGAGCCTGCCTCAACTTCTGTCTAAATTCCTCACAACATTCCTCCTTTTTCAGCTTTCACCAATTGGTTTTCTTCTCTATCTCTATCTTTAACCTCTTCGTCTTACAGACCATCAAAGTCATCCTACACACCACCATCCTATGCTGTCTGGCTACACTCTCTCCCACTACCACTTTACAGTCACTAATCTCTTTCAGTTTGCCTCTTCTACATAGGATGTAGTCTACCTCTGTTCTCCTACCTCCACTCTTGTAAGTCACTCTATGCTCCTCCCTCATCTGAAAATAAGTGTTAACCACAACCATGTCCATCCTCTTAGCAAAGTCCACTACCATCTGTCCTTCAAGGTTTCTTTTCCTTAACTCCAAACTTGCCCATCACCTCCTCATCACCTGTGTTCCCCTCACCAACATGTCCATTAAAATCCGCTCCTATCACCACTCTCTCACTCGTGGGAATACTCTCCATCACCTCATCTAATTCACTCCAGAATCTCTCTTTCTCCTCCAACTCACAATCTACCTGTGGGGCATAAGGTCTTCCGGTTGAGTGAACGCTGGCGCTGTTAGCTGCCGCTACTCTCCGGAGTTGATTATCTGCTTTCTGTGCCCGTGTTTGGACTATTACCTGGATTGGATTACCTGTTTGTTGGTTCCTGGATTACCTGTTTGTTGGTTCCTGCTACATTCACCGTTGCCACTACCAGAAAGCATATGCCGGTTCATGTTTATTTCCGGAAATAATGTGGATTAATAAGCCGTTTGTGCGGACCGTGCTCATTTGGACTGCATTGTCTCTCATATTTCATCCACTGACAGCAGTAATTCAATATTCTGCGGCTGAGCTCCTGCAACTACGGTTTCCCCAGTCGGAGCTGCCACCGGCTTTACAAGCTCACTTGGACATCGTTCGTCACCCTCGTCGGAAATACATTCACTGTGGGTCCCGTAGGAGTTTTCACTATGATGACTCCAAGGCTATAAAATCTTTCTGGTCTTCAACTCGTCACCCTTCAGGAAACACTGGTCGGAAAGTTAACCACTGTGTTCTAGCTAGCCTAGCTAGGTCAGCTAATGACACTGTCAAACACGACAACGCCAATATCAACTTTGGCCTATTTAACATCCGCTCTCTTACGAACAAGGGTCATCTTGTGCAAGATCTCCTGATGGACCGTAAACTCGAGTTTTTGTGTTTGACTGAAACTTGGCAACAGCCTAATGACTTTTCACAGTTGAATGAATCTACTCCTGCTGGGTTTGTTTACATCTGTCAACCCCGTGCCTCTGGAAGAGGGGGAGGTCTCGCCATAATCTATCGCGAGAGGTGGAAAGTCTCGTCTGTGTCAGTACCGGTGTTTCCCTCGTTTGAAGCCATAGTATGTAGACTGATGGGATCTACTTGTCACCCTATCATTCTTGCTGCTATATATCGCCCACCTAAGCCAAACACCAATTTTCTGATTGAATTTGCCACGTTTCTTACTCATTTAAGTGCACTTTCACTTTCACTTCTCTTGTTGGGAGATTTTAACATACATATGGACAGTACCACCAATCTTCTCACCAGGGACTTTTTATCCTGTCTGGACAGTTTTGGTCTTCAGCAATTCATAAATTTCCCGACTCATTTGAAAGGACATATTCTGGACTTGGTTTGCTGTTCTGGCCTTGTGCCTCGTGACTGTTCTTCAATTGATCTTCCGTTCTCTGATCACGTGCTGATATCTTTCAGTATCAGTTATACCTTATCCCAACTAAAACAGTCACGTTCAGTTTCTTTCCGCAATATTAAACACATTGACTTATCTATTCTTTCTAATGAGATCAACAGCCTGCCTGGAACTGAGGATTTACTCACCACCGACGACCTCGTCTTCCACTACAACAATAATCTTCATAGCCTTCTCAATGCTCTTGCTCCTCTGAAAACCCGGACTGTCTCTTTTACTCATTCTGCACCATGGTACACACCTGAGCTCCGTCAGCTTAAAGCTAGAGGTCGTCAATTAGAACGTCTTCACTTAAAAACTGGACTTACTGTTCATAAACAAATGTATCATAACCATCTGCTTCAATATAAGGATACTATTTCTACTGCAAAATCTATCTACTATTCCAACATGATTAAGTCAGGTGCAGGTAATACAAGAGCTCTTTTCTCAACTTTTAACAGGTTATTACGGCCGCCGGATACTCTCCCACCTCACCTTTACTCAACTGCTCAATGTGATCATTTTATGACATTTTTCAGATCTAAAATTGACATTATTCATCATCAGCTAACCTCTCTGAACACCTCATTTTCCATTTCTCTTCTTACACCCTCTGCTTCTTCATTATCTAGTTTTAAACTGCCAACTATTGCTGAAGTTTCACAGATTATTCATGAATCCAAACCTTCAACTAGTCAGTTAGATCCTCTCCCAACCTATTTAGTAAAAACCTGCTTGCCTTCTTTATCCGCTTTAATAACTAACATTATACATTCTTCTTTGAATTCTGGTCATGTTCCATCATCCCTTAAAATTGCTGCAATAACACCTATACTTAAAAAACCTGGTGCGGATCCTAATAACCTTAATAATTTTCGTCCTATCTCAAATTTACCATTTTTATCCAAAATACTTGAAAAAATAGTTGCAGGTCAGATTCATGATCACTTAAATACCAACAACCTGTTTGAAGAATTTCAGTCTGGTTTTCGTCCATCTCATAGCACTGAGACGGCACTCGTAAAAATCACAAACGATCTTTTAATGGCAGCAGATTCTGGTCTTTTAACCATACTTATTTTTCTGGATCTGAGTGCAGCTTTTGACACTATCTCTCATAACATTCTCCTTGAACGGCTTGCCTCTCTTGGCATCTCTGGCACGTGTCATGACTGGTTTAAATCATATCTTTCCTACCGCTCAGAGTTTGTTCAGCTTAAAAATTTTAGATCGCAATCATCTTCTGTTATTAGAGGTGTTCCTCAAGGTTCCGTGCTAGGCCCCCTTTTATTTATCATCTATCTCCTTCCTCTTGGCAATATCTTTCGTAGACATAATATTAATTTTCATTCTTATGTGGATGATACTCAGCTCTACCTGTCCACAAAGCCTACTTCCATGCTTCCTCCTGCTGTTCTTTCGGTCTGTCTAAATGAAATTAAATCCTGGTTTTCTTGCAACTTTCTCCAAATGAATACCAATAAAACAGAAGTCCTTCTCGTTGGCTCCAAGTCCACCTTAGCCAAGGTTGATAGTTTTTCATTAAATATTGATAATTCCACTGTTTTTCCTTCCCCTCAGGTAAAGAGTTTGGGTGTCATCCTTGATAGCACTCTATCCTTTGAGGCACATGTTAATAATGTCACTCGGTCTGCATACTTTCATCTTCGCCATATTAATCGCCTCCGCCCAATCTTGACACAGCACAGTACTGCCATATTAGTCCATGCCCTTGTCACATCACGTCTAGATTACTGTAACTCTGTTCTTTTTGGCTTGCCTTCTAAAATTCTTCACAAACTACAACTGGTACAGAACTCTGCAGCCCGCATTATTACTGGAACTCCTTCTATTGACCATATCACACCAGCTCTTCACCAGCTTCACTGGCTTCCTGTGAAGTTTCGCATTGAGTTCAAAATTCTGCTATTCACTTTCAAGGCTCTTCATAATCTTTCTCCACCGTATCTGTCTGACTGTCACGACTCGCACTAGAGGTGACCGCGAGAGGGAGCCCTCGCCCGTATTTTGAGTTTACTTCCGGATTACCTGGGGATTTAAATACGGTGCGCACCACCTGCATGATGCGAAGTAATGTTCCTTGTGACTATACCGAGCGTTTACCCTGACGGATTTCTGGCCTTGACGTGGATTGTTTATTGGATTCTCTTTTGCTTGTTCTTTGATGTTGGTTTGTTTGGTTTTTGGACTTTGGACTGTTTTCGTTTCTCCCTCTTTGGATTACCCTTGTTGGACTTTATCGCTTGGATTTTGGATTACCTGTTGCCGAATTATTGCCTGTCCCCGATTTACGATACTGTGTTTTCCCTACTGCTGGCTCGGCATATGGATCCGGACACTTCCGCCTCTGGCGCAGCCCCGTTACACTGACCTTCTCCAATTATACACACCCTCCCGTACACTCAGATCTTCTTTTGCTAACCAGCTCACCACACCATCAGCTCGACTGTCCACCATGGGGCTTAGAGCATTCAGTCGCTCTGCACCCCGCCTCTGGAACAGTCTTCCTGCTGACATCAGAAGTACAGACTCTCTGATAACCTTTAAATCTAGACTCAAAACTTACATGGTTAGAACTGCATTTTATATCTGAAACTTGTCCATTATTTTTCTCTTTGTTAATTAATTTTTAAATATTTTATTATTTGTTTTCTATTTGTAAGTTTTATATTATGCTGTGTTTTTTAAATGTATTCTTGTAAGGTGACCTTGAGAGCTTGAAAGGCGCCCACAAATAAAATGTATTATTATTATTATTATTATAACCACTAACAACATTCAACATCACCCCTTCGATCTCTAACTTCAGACTCATCACCCTGTCTGACACTCTCTTCACCTCCAGAACATTCCTCACAAACTCCTCCTTCAGGACCACACCTACCCCATTTCTCTTACTATCCACACCGTAATAAAACAGCTTGAATCCTGCTCCTATACTACGAGCCTTGTTACCATTCCACCTGGTCTCCTGTACACACAGTATATCCACCTTCCTTCTCTCCATCATATCAGCCAGCTCTCTACCTTTCCCTGTCATAGTACCAACATTCAGAGTTCCTATTCTCAGTCCTACACTCTTACCTTTCCTCTTCTCTCTCTGTTTCTGCACTCTCCTCCCTCCTCTACTTCTTCGACCAACAGTAGCCCAATTTCCACCGGCGCCCTGTGGGTCAACGGCGCCGATAGCGGTCGTTGTTAACCCGGGCCTCAACCGATCCAGTATGAAATTCAGAGTACTGACTATTTGCATGGTTAAATTTGGCAATGTTTTACACCGGATGCCCTTCCTGACACAACCCTCTCTATTTATCCGGGCTTGGCACTGACACAGAAGTCACTGGACTGTGACCCCCATGGCTAGATTAAACATTATATTAGATAATACAAAACATATGTTGCACTTAAGTAAATGCAACAGCCAGCAAAATTCCTTTTTTTGAGTGTACGATTCCTGATTTATTTTTAATAAAGTACACTGAGTTTCCACACTTGTGTCCTGCTTTCACTCACCACACATCACACTCTATTTATAACTTATTAAACCTTTTTCTCCTTGCAGGTGCACCAACAAGATCTTCATCATCCTCACCAGAAATCACAACAACTTCACCTCATCCCAGTCCAGGTACCACACACACCACTGATACACACTGGAAGGAGAAATCTTAGTTTTAGTGTTAGTACATTAGTACATCAGCTCACAGGACCTCACACTAACTTTATGTGCTCTTTCACTTCCTGTAGTTGTCACAACAAAAGGTACAAAACCGACCCCAGTGTTCAATGACGAAACAACTGTACACTCTGAAACATCTTCTGATAAAGATTAATACAATACATTAACTTCTGTTCATTTAAGATGAAGTTTCACAATGTTCTCCTGTTCTAACATCTCCAGGAACAGAATCATCTCTTAAATCTACTCTTTATTAATAAACGTTTTCTAAATGCTAAAAATGATCCAGATGGTTAGTAAGAAAAGTAATAAAGCTTCAAATGAGCGTCAGATTCTGTGGAGAGTCCAGCAGAGTACTCCCTGTGAGTCTGTGAAGGAGCTGTTATTATAGAAACGCTAACCTGCTAGCACCAGCATGTTAATATAAATAGTCAGAGCTAGAAAATGATTCAACATCGCTGACCAATCAGAATGGAGAATTTAAACCCTGTGTGTCCTTTTCACTTCTCTTCTGTTCCACACAGAGACAAACCTGAATCCTCTCATCATCACCATCATCATCTGTACTGCTGTTGGAGTTCTGCTGCTGCTGCTGATACTCGGAGGAGTCATCTACTGGAAACACAGAGGTACACACACACACACACACACACACACACACACACACACACACACACACACACACACACACACACACACACTTTTCTGCATTTCACTCTGTCTGGTTTCATTCTGTAGGACAGAGACAAGGACAGACCGAGATTGATGATGGACAAACGGGACAGCAGAAGAAGCAGGTCAGAAAACATATACAGAGTGATAGCTACTGTGTGTGTGTGTGTGTGTGTGTGTGTGTGTGTGTGTGTGTGTGTGTGTGTGTGTGTGTGTCTGTTTGAGTATATTTCTAATGCAACACGTTTTTTCTACAGAATGATTCTGATGTTCTGTACACTGCCATAAATCCACCAACTATACACAACAAAGCAGAAGAAAAGGTGTGTATAATTCTGTATGTGTGTAGTTTATATGTACAGTGTGTGTGTGTGTGTGTGTGTGTGTGTAATAACATGTTATTGCTGTTCTGTTTCTGCAGGATGATGTGATGTACTCGACTGTAGTCCACAGTAACACTGTGAGAGCAGCACACACTCCAGTGACATCGGGAGATACTACAGTATACGCCAGCATTAAAACTAACTAACACACACACACAATATTTTTTGCAGTTTTTTGTTTTGCATTTTTCCAAATCATCAACGGCTTAAAAAAAATGCTATTTTTACTATATTTGCATTTTTTTCAATGTAAATGTTCAGATGCTAAAATGTTTATTGTATTTTTTACATTTTAGATGTTCATTATTTCTTTAAAGCAGTGGATTGATCCACATGCACAACCTGAATATTTCTGCTGAAACTGGCTGTAGATCATGGCATGTCTTTTAGGAAATAATTTAGAGCTGAAGAAATTGATTTCTGGGCCGGAAAAACAGAAACCTAAAATAACAAAAGTAATCTATAAAGATCTAATTTTTTAATACATCTCTGAAATAATTTAAATCCAGGTGGAAGGGTAGCAAGGCTCGTAGTATAGGAGCAGGATTCAAGCTGTTTTATTATGGTGTGGATAGTAAGAGAAATGGGGTAGGTGTGGTCCTGAAGGAGGAGTTTGTGAGGAATGCCCTGGAGGTGAAGAAAGTGTCAGACAGGGTGATGAGTCTGAAGTTAGAGATTGAAGGGGTGATGTTGAATGTTGTTAGTGGTTATGCCCCACAGGTAGGTTGTGAGTTAGAGGAGAAAGAGAGATTCTGGAGTGAATTAGATGAGGTGATGGAGAGTATTTCCACGAGTAAGAGAGTGGTGATAGGAGCAGATTTTAATGGACATGTTGGTGAGGGGAACACAGGTGATGAGGAGGTGATGGGCAAGTTTGGAGTTACGGAAAGGAACCTAGAGGGACAGATGGTAGTGGACTTTGCTAAGAGGATGGACATGGCTGTGGTTAACACTTATTTTCAGAAGAGGGAGGAGCATAGAGTGACTTACAAGAGTGGAGGTAGGAGAACACAGGTAGACTACATCCTATGTAGAAGAGGCAATCTGAAAGAGATTAGTGATTGTAAAGTGGTAGTGGGAGAGAGTGTAGCCAGACAGCATAGGATGGTGGTGTGTAGGATGACTTTGATGGTCTGTAAGAAGAAGAGGTCAAAGATAGAGAAGAAAACCAGGTGGTGGAAGCTGAAAAAGGAGGAATGTTGTGAGGAATTTAGACAGAAGTTGAGGCAGGCTCTGGGTGGTCAGGTAGTGCTGCCAGTTGACTGGGAAACTACAGCAGAAGTGATCAGGGAGACAGGGAGAAAGGTGCTGGGTGTGTCATCTGGAAGGAGGAAAGAAGATAAGGAGACTTGGTGGTGGAATGAGGAAGTTCAGGATAGTATCCAGAGGAAGAGGTTAGCCAAGAAGAAGTGGGACATGGACAGGACTGAAGAGAATAGACAGGAATACAACGAGTCACAGCATAGAGTGAAGAGGGAGGTGTCTAAGGCCAAGCAGAAGGCATATGACGAGTTGTACACTAGGTTAGACACTAGAGAAGGAGAGAAGGACTTGTACAGGTTAGCTAGGCAGAGGGATTAAGATGGGAAGGATGTGCAGCAAGTTAGAGTTATTAAGGATAGAGATGGAAGGGTGCTCACAAGTGAGGAGAGTGTACAGAGGAGATGGAAGGAGTACTTTGAGGAGCTGATGAATGAGGAAAATGAGAGGGAAAAAAGAGTAGAAGGGGTGAACTCTGTGGAACAGAAAGTAGATAAGATTAGAAAGGATGAAGCCAGGAAGGCTTTGAAGAGGAGGAAAAGTGGAAAGGCAGTTGGTCCTGACGACATCCCGATGGAGGTCTGGAAGTGTCTGGGAGAGGCAATAGTGGAATTTTTAACTAGTTTGTTCAACAGGGTTTTAGAGAGTGAGAGGATGCCTGAGGAATGGAGAAGAAGTGTGTTAGTGCCGATCTTTAAGAATAAGGGTGACGTGCAGAGTTGCAGTAACTATAGGGCGATAAAGTTGATGAGCCATACAATGAAGCTATGGGAAAGAGTAGTGGAAGCTAGGTTAAGGAAGGTAGTGGAAATTTGTGAGCAGCAGTATGGCTTCATGCCCAGAAAGAGCACAACAGATGCAATTTTTGCTCTGAGGATTTTGATGGAGAAGTATAGGGATGGTCAGAGGGAGTTGCACTGTGTGTTTGTAGACATGGAGAAAGCGTATGACAGGGTGGCAAGAGAAGATCTGTGGTACTGTATGAGGAAGTCAGGAGTAGCAGAGAAGTATGTCAGAGTGGTCTGTCTGTCTCTCTCTTTTTAGTGATACCTAATTAGTGAGATCGCTACTGAGTGAGCTATGCCCTTAAGCAGGGGGTTTGACACTGTGCGAGTGTTCAATAAAGTTTTGTTTGGTACCTGCGATGCTGTGTGATCAGTACGCTGCCTCGGCTCATCCACGAACACAACATCTCTCTCTCTCTCTCTCTGTCTGTCTCTCTCTCTCTCTCTCTCTCCTTCCCCCTCCCACTCTCTCTCTGTCTCTCTGTCTGTCTGTCTCTCTCTCTGCGCATGCGTGAGTGAGTGCGTGCGAGTGAAAACTCTATTTTCTTTTGCTATATTGTTTGTGTTGTGTTGCATGGTGTGTAAAGAGTGTGAGTGATGAGTAGTGCGTTTTTTCTTCTCTGTGTGTGTGTGTGAGAGCTTGTGTGAGCTTGTGTGAGACGCCGGCGTACGGGGCTTGACGCCGGCGCACAGGGCTTGCTGCCGGCGTCATGGCGCTTAAAATTCTAACCCAGAGGTTTAAGGTGCTAGCCACGGCGTCGTGTCCGGTAGAGGAGTGAGCCTCGGCGTCGTGTCCGGTAGAGGAGTGAGCCTCGGCGTCGTGTCCGGTAGAGGAGTGCCGATCAGCCACCGCACTCCTCTACCGGACACGCCGCTGCGGGGTGGCTAAACTGATCGGGGTGAAGAGCATTGTCACTGCAGCTCGGATGAATAAGTCTGTGGTCATGTTTGTGGACGATGTTAGCAAGGCTGAGACTGTTGTTTTGAACGGCGTGGTAATCAAAGGGACTTTGGTGAAAATTTTCCCCCTTAGTACTCCTGCTAGACGTGTGATCCTCTCTAATGTACCCCCCTTTATTGATGATGATCTCTGTACACTGTTGTCCAGGTTTGGTAAAGTAGTGTCTCCTGTTAAGAGGTTACGGACAGGCTGTAAAGACCCAGAACTCAGACATATCTACTCCTATAGGCGACAGGCCTTTATTATTCTCAATAACAGAGATGAAGATCTCAACGTAATATTAAAAACAAAGTCCGATGGGGAGGAATACACTATTTATGCAACCTCTGGGAGTCTGAAGTGCTTCGGGTGTGGTCAGGAGGGACACCTGGCTAGGAACTGTCCCGAAGAACAGGTGAACAGGAGACAGGAACAGTAACAGAGAATATTCAGGAAAGGGAACCGGGTGAAAATAAACAGGACAGTGGAGAGGATAACACACAGACAGAGGATCAGGAAAAGAACAAACAGCAAGGGACAACCACAGAAATTCAAGAAGGGCGGAAAGACACTGAGCCAGAGATGTCTCAGGGTGACATGACTAAAGACACTGAGAACAGTACACAGTTAGCTAACAGCCAAAACACAGAGGAGTGTGAAGGAACAGACATGACCATAGATGATAGTGGCTTCACTCCGGTCAGGTCAAAAAGGAAGTTAAGAGTAGGAAGCGGCGGATCGAAATCCAGAAAGAAAGGTTTAGTGGAGACAGAAGAAGAAAAGCAGATCACAACTGGTAAGGAAACTGAGACAGAACCGAGCAGCGACCCAGAGACCAATGTAGACAAAGACAGTGATGAGGACCAAGAGACCGTTAATAAAAAAACAGGAACATACAGGGATAGGGAAATCAAACAGTTTCTTCAAAACACAAAAAACATGAAAGGAGTCAAAGTAGAGCAATACTTCCCGAATAAACTAAACTTTGTGGAAGCCGCAACCACCGTAATAAAGAAGAAGAGCAAGAAGTTTACAGATCAGGAGATATACAGGCTAAAATAGTTTGTGACGAAAACTAGGCAAGATCTGGTACAGGAAGGTGAGGACAGTAGATAAACTACAGCCTGTGAATGATGACGGTTATTTTCCTCTCTCTTTTTTTATTTTTTAATCATGACTGATTTCATCATTGCTTCCTTAAATATAAGGGGAGGAAGGGACGCAAGGAAAAGAGCAGAACTTTATGATCTACTTAAACTAAAGAACATAGATATAATGTTCATGCAGGAGAGTCACAGCGATGAAGAACATGAGTCTAGATGGAGGTTAGAATGGGAAGGGGAAGCAGTCTTGAGTTCGGAGAGCTCAGTGAGTGCAGGAGTCGGTGTTCTGTTCGCAAAACACTTTTTACCCGAGTCTTACCCCAAACAGGAAGTGATTGCTGGCAGATTACTTTTAATTAATGCAAAGTATGAGCTTTTTAACCTGACATTAATCAATGTATATGCTCCAACCAGAGGTCCTGAAAGAGTTTTATTTTTAAACACACTGAGTGAACTTTTAACCAGCTGTGATCCAGATGATTATTTGTTTATTGGAGGAGATTTTAACTGTACACAAGATGACTCAGTAGACAGGAACCACATAGAGCCTCATGCAGCATCTAAGAGTACATTAACACACTCATAAAAAACTCATGATCTGGTAGATGTATGGAGAAGACTACATGGAACTGAAAGACAATACATGTGGGCACATGTTAGAGATGATTTTATTTCGTTAGCTAAATTAGACAGATTTTACTGTTTTAAACATAATTTTAATGTTTTTAAAGCTAGTGAAATAATGCCTGCTAGTTTATCAGATCATTCTTTAGTCAGATGCACAGTTTTTATTGCGAATCTTAGACACAGAAGCGCGTGCTGGCATTTTAATATCTCGTTACTGGATGATGCAAATTTTACTGAGGCTTTTAGATTCTTTTGGACCTCTTTTAGAAATGAAAAGGATTTATTCTCCTCCTGCAGACAGTGGTGGGACCATGGCAAGGTTTTAATTCAGCAGCTCTGTCGTGAGTACACTGTCAACATCACAAGGAACATCACCAAGTCGTTAAAGGACCTGGAGATAGGAATAGTGGAACTTCAGGTTTTAGCTGAGTCCACAGGAGATAGAAGGCATGTTGAGGACCTCAAAGTGAAAAAGGTGTTGATGGCGGATCTATTGGGTACAAAAGCACAAGGTGCTCTCATCCGGTCCAGATTTAAAGGAGCTAACGAAATGGATGCTCCATCAAAGTACTTTTTTGGACTGGAAAAAAAGAATGGTCAGAGCAGACTAATACACACCTTACACACCGGAAATGGACAATACATAACGCACACTGATGAAATCTGACGGTACGTCACAGACTTTTACCAAGACCTGTACAGGAGTGAACACAGGGACAGCAAGGAGCTGCTAGACATCTTCTACCAGGGACTTCCAAAGGTTTCCTCAGAGGACAACGCAGCACTAGAAGGTTCCCTGGTTCTGGAGGAGCTGCAGGTTGCGCTGAACACCATGCCAGGAGGAAAAGCACCTGGAATCGACGGCCTGCCAGTTGAGTTCTACAAGTTCTTCTGGAAAGAGCGGGGATCAGATCTGCTGGAGGTCCTCGAGGAAAGCTGCAGAGAGAGGTGTCTACACCTGAGCAGCCGGAGGGCGGTGATTACACTTCTCCCCAAGAAAGGAGACTTCCAGGACATCAAGAACTGGCGTCCTGTGTCACTGCTATGTACAGACTATAAGGTCATGTCTAAAGCGCTGGCTAACCGTCTCAGAGACATCATGGACTCTGTACTTCATGAAATTCAAACAGACCAAACATACTGTGTGCCCAATAGGTCCATCATTGACAATGTCTCCTTGATTCGGGACATTTTGGACGTCTCCAGGTCATTGGCAGTCGATCTTGGTCTGATTTCACTGGACCAAGAAGAAGCTATTGACAGGGTTGAGCATCAATACCTCTGGAAAACTCTGGAGGCGTTTGGTCTCAGCCCCAGTCTTATAGCAATGATGAAGGTGTTGTACCAGGATGTAGAAAGTGTACTCAAGATCAACGGAGGGTTAAGTACTCCTTTTAAAGTACAGGGGGGAATAAGACAAGGTTGCTCGTTATCAGGTATGTTGTACACTATGTCAATCGAACCATTTTTACACAGATTACGAGCTTCCTTGAATGGTTTTACTGTACCTAGTTTTAATGTTCCACATGTTTTATCTGCTTATGCTGATGATGTCATGATTTTAATACAAAATCAAACGGAGATCAAGATTTTGGAGAAAGTGGTTTCTGATTTTGGTTTAATGTCTTCCTCTAGATGCAACTGGAAAAAAAGCGAAGCCATAGCATTAGGAAACTGGTGGTGGGCTAGAATGGAAAAGAGGAGAATTCAAATACCTGGGTATTTACCTAAATGAAGAAAAGAAAAATTGGGAAGGAGTCAAGGAAAAGATAGAAGGCAAACTAAAAAAATGGGAATGGCTTAAACCAAATATGTCCCTCAAAGGGAGGGTACTAGTAGCCAACAACCTAGTAGCCTCAATGCTGTGGCATTGCTTAGCTTGCCTAGAGCCCCCTACTGCATTGATTGAGAAGGTGCAATCTTTACTTGTTAATTTTGTGTGGGATAAACTGCACTGGGTTCCTCAGAGTGTTTTATTTCTCCCCAAAGAAGAAGGAGGTCAAGGACTAATAGATGTTAAAAGCAGGACCACAACCTTCCATTTGCAGACCATTCAAAAGTTCCTGATTAGTTCTGAATCCTTGGTTTGGGGAGATGTCACATGTTTTATTCTGAGGAACGTTAATGACTTCGGACCCAACTGTTTTAAATGTTTCTAACATTTCTAATTTTTATAAAAGTGTTTTTAAAGCATGGACTCTGTTCAAACGTGGATCTCAAGGCCCTGCTGTCTCTCTGTACTGGATCCTAGAAAAGCCTCTAGTGGGAGGAGGACGTATGGACAGTTCTCCAGGTCTTGCACTCATCACACAATCAAAAAAGTTCACAACACTCAAGAGGCTAGTGGACACTGCAGGACCAGAGTTCAAGTACACGAGAGCAGTGGCAGAAGAACTCAGCCTGAGGTCACTACGGAATACAGAGGTCATCATGCAAAGATGGAACAACAAACTGTCAGAGGACGAGCTGAACCTGATAAAGGAATACCACGATGGAACAGAAACACCGGACAGAGGTGACCCCTTTCCTGAACTAGAGCTTTTACCCGACCTAAATGGATATGAGGGCATGTATCTTGATGCTGAAAATGACATGTTTTACCAATTTATGAAGCAAAAGGGAAAGACATTTACAAATGTTGTGTTAAAGTGATAAATAAAAGGAAACTTGACAGGCGGGTGGACACGGTGTGGAGACAGGGACTTGGGGTTTTAGATGACATTAAGCTGGTATGGAGAGTGTTTTATAAAACACCGCTCAGGAAAAGAGCTGGTGACCTGCAGTGGAGAATCTTACATGGTGCAGTGGGGGTCAATGTTTTAATCTCTAAACTGAATCCAGATGTTTTACAGACGTGTCCCTTCTGTAATGAAACAGAAACTGTGTTTCATTTTTACTCAGGATGTAAAAGACTTAACCCTCTGTTGGAGCTGCTGAAAACTATTTTTAATCTGTTTGGTGAGAAATGGACTCGGGTACAGTTTATTTTCGGTGCTGGGCACCGACGAGCAAAAAAACAGAAATGGTAGCTGATCAATTTTATTGTAGGAGAGGCGAAAATGTCCATCTACATGACTCGTAAAAACCAGGTGGAGAAGAGATGAGTGGTCAGTCCAATTTCTGTGTTCAAAGCCTTAGTGAAAGCTCGAGTTAAAGTGGATTTTTTTAAATCAATGAATGACTTAAACACTTTTAATCTAGCCATGGGGGTCACAGTCCAGTGACTTCTGTGCCGGTCCCAAGCCCGGATAAATAGAGAGGGTTGCGTCAGGAAGGGCATCCGGCGTAAAACGTTGCCAAATTTAACCATGCGAATCGTCAGTACGAATTTCATACCGGATCGGTCGAGGCCCGGGTTAACAATGACCGCCATCGGCGCCGTTGACCTACAGGGCGCCGGTGGAGATTGGGCTACTGTTGGTCGAAGAAGTAGAGGAGGGAGGAGAGTGCACAGACAGAGAGAGAAGAGGAAAGGTAAGAGTGTAGGACTGAGAATAGGAACTCTGAATGTTGGTACTATGACAGGGAAAGGTAGAGAGCTGGCTGATATGATGGAGAGAAGGAAGGTGGATATACTGTGTGTACAGGAGACCAGGTGGAAGGGTAGCAAGGCTCGTAGTATAGGAGCAGGATTCAAGCTGTTTTATTATGGTGTGGATAGTAAGAGAAATGGGGTAGGTGTGGTCCTGAAGGAGGAGTTTGTGAGGAATGTTCTGGAGGTGAAGAGAGTGTCAGACAGGGTGATGAGTCTGAAGTTAGAGATTGAAGGGGTGATGTTGAATGTTGTTAGTGGTTATGCCCCACAGGTAGGTTGTGAGTTGGAGGAGAAAGAGAGATTCTGGAGTGAATTAGATGAGGTGATGGAGAGTATTCCCACGAGTAAGAGAGTGGTGATAGGAGCAGATTTTAATGGACATGTTGGTGAGGGGAACACAGGTGATGAGGAGGTGATGGGCAAGTTTGGAGTTAAGGAAAGGAACCTTGAAGGACAGATGGTAGTGGACTTTGCTAAGAGGATGGACATGGCTGTGGTTAACACGTATTTTCAGAAGAGGGAGGAGCATAGAGTGACTTACAAGAGTGGAGGTAGGAGCACACAGGTAGACTACATCTTATGTAGAAGAGGCAATCTGAAAGAGATTAGTGACTGTAAAGTGGTAGTGGGAGAGTGTGTAGCCAGACAGCATAGGATGGTGGTGTGTAGGATGACTTTGATGGTCTGTAAGAAGAAGAGGTCAGAGACAGAGAAGAAAACCAAGTGGTGGAAGCTGAAAAAGGAGGAATGTTGTGAGGAATTTAGACAGAAGTTGAGGCAGGCTCTGGGTGGGCAGGTATTGCTGCCAGATGACTGGGAAACTACAGCAGAAGTGATCAGGGAGACAGGGAGAAAGGTGCTGGGTGTGTCATCTGGAAGGAGGAAAGAAGATAAGGAGACTTGGTGGTGGAATGAGGAAGTCCAGGATAGTATCCAGAGGAAGAGGTTAGCCAAGAAGAAGTGGGATATGGACAGAACTGAAGAAAATAGACAGGAATACAAGGAGTTACAGCGCAGAGTGAAGAGGGAGGTGTCTAAGTCCAAGCAGAAGGAATATGATGAGTTGTACACTAGGTTAGACACTAGAGAAGGAGAGAAGGACTTGTACAGGTTAGCTAGGCAGAGGGATCGAGATGGGAAGGATGTGCAGCAAGTTAGAGTTATTAAGGATAGAGATGGAAGGGTGCTCACAAGTGAGGAGAGTGTACAGAGGAGATGGAAGGAGTACTTTGAGGAGCTGATGAATGAGGAAAATGAGAGGGAAAAAAGAGTAGAAGGGGTGAACTCTGTGGAACAGAAAGTAGATAAGATTAGAAAGGATGAAGTCAGGAAGGCTTTGAAGAGGATGAAAAGTGGAAAGGCAGTCGGTCCTGATGACATCCCGGTGGAGGTCTGGAAGTGTCTGGGAGAGGCAGCAGTGGAATTTTTAGCTAGTTTGTTCAACAGGGTTTTAGAGAGTGAGAGGATGCCTGAGGAATGGAGAAGAAGTGTGTTAGTGCCGATCTTTAAGAATAAGGGTGACGTGCAGAGTTGCAGTAACTATAGGGGGATAAAGTTGATGAGCCATACAATGAAGGTATGGGAAAGAGTAGTGGAAGCTAGGTTAAGGAAGGTAGTAGAAATTTGTGAGCAGCAGTATGGCTTCATGCCCAGAAAGAGCACAACAGATGCAATTTTTGCTCTGAGGATTTTGATGGAGAAGTATAGGGATGGTTAGAGGGAGTTGCACTGTGTGTTTGTAGACTTGGAGAAAGCATATGACAGGCTGCCAAGAGAAGAGCTGTGGTACTGTATGAGGAAGTCAGGAGTAGCAGAGAAGTATGTCAGAGTGGTGCAGGACATGTATGAGAGGAGCAGGACGGTGGTGAGGTGTGCTGTAGGTCAGACAGAGGAGTTCAATGTGGAGGTGGGACTGCATCAGGGATCGGCTCTGAGCCCCTTCCTGTTTGCTATAGTGATGGACCAGTTGTCAGAGGAGGTCAGACAGGAGTCTCCTTGGACAATGATGTTTGCAGATGACATTGTGATCTGTAGTGAGAGCAGGGAGCAGGTGGAGGAAAACCTGGAGAGGTGGAGGTTTGCGCTGGAGAGAAGAGGAATGAAAGTCAGTCGTAGTAAGACTGAGTACATGTGTGTGAATGAAAGGGAGGGAAGTGGAACAGTAAGGTTACAGGGTGAAGAGGTGCAGAAGGTACAGGAGTTTAAGTACTTGGGGTCAACAGTCCAGAGTAATGGAGAGTGTGGGAAAGAGGTAAAGAAGCGAGTGCAGGCAGGTTGGAATGGGTGGAGAAAGGTGTCGGGAGTTCTGTGTGATAGGAAAATATCAGCGAGAATCAAGGGGAAGGTGTACAGGACAGTGGTGAGACCGGCCATGCTGTATGGTTTAGAGACAGTGTCACTGAGGAAGAGACAGGAGTCAGAGCTAGAGGTAGCAGAGCTGAAGATGTTGAGGTTCTCTTTGGGAGTGACAAGATTGGACAGGATTAGGAATAAGTACATCAGTGGGACGGCTCATGTTGGACGTTTGGGGGACAAAGTTAGGGAGGCCAGATTAAGATGGTTTGGACATGTTCAGAGGAGAGAGAGAGTGAGTATATTGGCAGGAGAATGTTGGACATGGAGCTGCCAGGCAGGAGGCAAAGAGGAAGGCCAAAGAGGAGGTATATGGATGGAATTAATGAGGATATGAAGCTAGTGGGTGCAAGTGTTGAGGATGCAGAAGATAGGGATAGGTGGAGAGAGATGATTCACTGTGGCGACCCCTGAAGGGAAAAGCCGAAAGAAGAAGAAGAAGAATGACTTAAACACTTTTACACTGAAATGGTGCTGTGAGAATATTATCTGTTTTATTGATGAAGGTGAACTGGTTTTTAATACCCTTTTACACTGAGACATTTCAAAGTTTTTTATGAAACAAAACAGTTAAAGTTTTGAATCTCCTTAATTTATTGAAATGGGTATTTAATATTATTTATATATTTTATTATTCACCTATTTATTTATGTATCTGCTGAGGCACTTGCACTCTACTGTATAATGTGACTGGTGTAAATAAAGGAGTGTAAAAGTCAAGTCTCTCTCTCCCCCTCCCTTTCTCTGTCTCTCTCTCTCTCTCTCTCTCTCTCTCTCTCTCTCTCTCTCTCTCTCTCTCTCTCTCTGTCTGTCTCGCTTGCTCTCTCTTCTTTCCCTCTCTTTGTCTCTCTGTCTGCCTGTCTCTCTCGCTCTCTCTGTCTCTCTCTCTCTCTCTGTCTCTCTCTCTCTCTCTCTCTCTCTCTCTGTCTGTCTGTCTCTTTCGCTCTGTCTTGCTCTCTCTCTGTCTGTCTGTCTGTCTGTCTCTCTCTCTCTCTCTCTCTCTCTCTCTCTCTCTCTCTCTCTCTCTCTCTCTCTCTCTCTCTCTCTCTCTCTCTCTCTCTCTCTCTCTCTCTCTCTTTCTCTCTCTCTCTCTCTCTGATGTACACTGAACAGTCCACCTCTAAATCCCTGCATGTGATCAGATTGGTGTTCTTTTCAGTGCTTCTTCAGGATGAAACTTCAGTGTTGAAGTAGAGATTGGTATGGAATACTGAATTAATGAGTAAATAAATAAATAAACAAACATGATAAGCTTTATTCTGGAGCACTAACCCTGAAAGACCACTAGATGGAGAAGTCAGATCAGGAATGCAGTAAACTGCTGCCAACTTTTATTACGTAATGTTCACAATAATGATCAAATGTAAGACACAATACAGAGCATGTTTACAAGGAGAAACAAAAGCTTTGTCTTGTTTAAGTCATAAATATGTATAATAGTTTAATAGATAGTTATAGATTATTTTATTGGTATAATATCTGATTAGTTTATTGCCAGCTCTGTTCTTGTCTGTTCCAGAGAGAGCCCTTGTCCAAGCTATTCCGGGTTAATGCTGCTTTCGGTTTTCTTCAGACATTTAAACAGCGTGTTGTTCTCTTAGTTTATTAGCAAACTGTGTTATTTCTGTGAATGCCTGCCTGTTTTTGACCTAGATTGACACTCTGTTTCCGTGGCTTCATTACAACATGAGACTTCTCACTTCTATGTGGTCAAGGCCATTCTGCTGAATTTGCACTTCCTGTTTTAGCTGTAAGTGTGTTCATTATGATGAGACACGGTGCAGCAGTTGGTCAGTGTGTGTTTAGCTCTAATTCTCTCTTTGGATTAATGTGTGTGTTTGGGTCCTCAGTAAGAATGCAGGTGTGTTTTTTTCTCCTCCTTATACAGCTTCATGTCACTGAAGGTGAGTCTGCTGACCTGTCTCTCTCTCTCTCTCTCTCTCTCCTCTCTCTCTCTCTCTCTCTCTCTCTCCTGTTTAATACTTTGTCAGGAAATATTGTCTGTAGGAATTTATCTTTTAAAGTCATGTAACTAATCTTACTTACTATATGTAAATATAAAGTGCACATGGAACATCTGAACTTTTTCAGTTCCGTCAAACTGAATGTAAATAGAAATATAAACATGATAAAATGCTTAAAGCCTATTAATCAAGAGCTTTCTGTCAAGGCCAAATCAAGCCAATTATCATGATTGCTGTACTTGTATCCTTCCTCATCTCCCCACACCTTCCTCTCACTCTCACATTACCTGTTACTCATTGTGGTTCTTACAGCATCGTACATGTGGTAACATCACAAGATTTTATATGAATCATTTCAATGAAGCTTGAAATACTGGTGCATGCAGGCTCAACACTTTCTCTTTGACTGCCCATTTGTGGACACCAGTACGTTTGGGACATTAGTGAGTTGTGGAGTTACAGGATGTCTGTAGCTCTGTAGAGTTGTTGCAGATGATGAACTGCTCATTAACAGATCATTAACTGGTGTGCTCATACAGGCTGCACACTGAAAGGAAATAAAGAGACAGAAGAGATCACTGCATACACAGGAGGGTCAGTACTGCTGCCCTGCTCCTGCACTGACCTCCACACCAAACCTGAGACATTCACATGGGAGAAATACATAAATGGACATAACTGGGTACAGATATCTCCTGAGAGTGATCAGTACAAAGAGAGATTTCAGCTGGTTAATGATCACTCTTCAGGAAATCTCTCTCTGCTCATAACACACCTGACTGTAGAGGATGGAGGAGATTACAGGTGTAGTGCTAAAGGAGATGAATACAGATATGTCAGACTCACTGTTAAAGGTAAATGAATCATTTTTATTCACAATGCTACTTCAGTGATAATCTCATGACAGATGAATCTGATGTTTAACAGCAATGCAATATGTTGATGTTTGTTCATTCTCCAGGTTGCACACTGAATCAACAGACAGTGGATGTGACTGGAGACGAGGGACAGTCTGTCCTTCTGCCCTGCTCCTGCTCTGAACTACAAGCCAAACCACACACTTTCACATGGAGATTTTATATAGGATCTCATCACACAAAGATCTTCCCAGCGGACCAGACACATCGCTACACAGACAGAGTTCAGCTCATTAATGATCGTCCTCCAGGAAATCTCTCTCTACTCATATCACACCTGACTGTAGAGGATGGAGGATTCTACAGTTGTGAGATCAACAACGATGTCAGTAATGACATCCGACTCACAGTGAAAGGTAAACGACCTTCTATATGTAACCCATATTTGAAGTTAATTACAGAGTTTATCTAAGAAAAATAAATATCTGTTATAAATATGTGAAGTAATAGTTTGTGTTTATGATTACAGATGATCAGAGTTTGTGTTCTGACCCACTTTCACTTCTCACTAAGATTCCTGGATTATCTTTAATAAAGAACACACTGAGTTTCCACACTTGTGTCCTGCTTTCACTCACCACACATCACACTCTTTATTTATAACTTATTAAACCTTTCTCTCCTTGCAGGTGCACCAACAAGACCTTCATCATCCTCACCACTTATGATAACAACTTCACCTCATCCCAGTCCAGGTACCACACACACACCACTGATACACACTGGAAGGAAAAGTCTTAATACACTACATTAACTTCTGTTCATTTAAGATGAGGTTTCTTGATGTTTTCCTGTTCTCCTAACATCTCCAGGAACAGAATCATTTCTTATATCTACGATTTATTCTTTATAAACACTAAAAATGATCCAGATGGTTAGTAAGAAAAGTAATAAAGCTTCAAATGAGCGTCAGATTCTGTGGAGAGTCCAGCAGAGTACTCCCTGTGAGTCTGTGAAGGAGCTGTTATTATAGAAACGCTAATCTGCTAGCACCAGCATGTTAATATAAACTGCCAGAGCTAGAAAATGATTCAACATCGCTGACCAATCAGAATGGAGAATTTAAACCCTGTGTGTCCTTTTCACTTCTCTTCTGTTCCACACAGAGACAAACCTGAATCCTCTCATCATCACCATCATCATCTGTACTGCTGTTGGAGTTCTGCTGCTGATACTTGGAGGAGTCATCTACTGGAAACACAGAGGTACACACACACACACACACACACACACACACACACACAGTTTTCTGCATTTCACTCTGTCTGGTTTCATTCTGTAGGACAGAGACAAGGACAGACCGAGATTGATGATGGACAAACAGGACAGCAGAAGAAGCAGGTCAGAAAACATGTACAGAGTGGTAGCTACTTTGTGTGTGTGTGTGTGTGTGTGTGTCTGTGTGTGTGTGTGTGTGTGTGTGTGTGGTGTGTGTGTGTGTGTGTGTCTGTTTGAGTATATTTCTAATGCAACACGTTTTTTCTACAGAATGATTCTGATGTTCTGTACACTGCCATAAATCCACCAACTATACACAACAAAGCAGAAGAAAAGGTGTGTATAATTCTGTATGTGTGTAGTTTATATGTACAGTGTGTGTGTGTGTGTGTGTGTGTGTGTGTAATAACATGTTATTGCTGTTCTGTTTCTGCAGGATGATGTGTTGTACTTGACTGTAGTCCACAGTAACACTGTGAGAGCAGCACACACTCCAGTGACATCAGGAGATACTACAGTATACGCCAGCATTAAAACTAACTAACACACACACACACACACACACACACACACACACACACACACACACACAAACATGCACACAAACATTTTTGAAGAATTTGCTTTGAGTTATTCCAAACTGTCACTGACAAAAAAATTTTTATATTAATTTACTATGTGTGTAATTTTTTTTTATTTATTGATTTATTTTTTTATTTTTATTTTTTTTATTTTTTTTTGCTTTTTAGCTGTTCGACTTTAAACATTTTTATTGCGCTTTTTACATTTTACATTACTTTTAGTTATATTAAAGCAGCATGCCTTTTAGGAAATAATTTACAGCTGGAGAAATTTGCCTCTGCGCCGAGGGGATTTCTGGACCGTGAAAACAGAAACCTACAAGAATGAAACAATAAAGATCGGATTTTTCGAAGACATCATTGAAATAATATTCCTAATATCACTGAAACAATTTAAATCCTTTAGGTCTGTTTTTCTGCCCATAAAACATATTTAGTCAAAATGATCTGATCTTCACTTAGTAAGGTTTGGATCAAACCTATTTAATTCACATGACCAGTCCAAGCAGGAAATAACTACAAGAACTTTGATGGTAGATGGTGAGTTGTGATTTTCATCACTGTAACAGAAATGTCTCAGGTTATATATCTAAACCGGTTTCCTGAGAAGGGGATGAGATGCCGCGTCATGGCTTGACACAATGGGAACCCCTGGCATGGTGGGCCCTGATATTGAGAGGCGAGGTGACCATTGGCAGAAAACCTCTACTTCAGGGAGTATAGTTTCTGCTTGAAGGAGCCCTAATGCTTCAGATTGACTGAACAACCTCAGCAGAAAAGCTAGAGCCAATGAGCCTGTCCACCTCTGGGGGCAAACCCAAAGGTACCACATGCCTGAGTGGAGGTGGTGGGGGCTATAGCCCTCCGCCTTCCCAACCCAGAGGCAAAAGGTCCCTTCTGACTGGAATTGCACAAAGAGTTATGTCAAGGAGGGACCCCAAGCCTAAGGCAGGCCAGTTCGGTGTCACTAAGAGTGAGCAGGCTTGGTCCTGGTGTATGGTGTAGCCTAGCAGGGCTTCCCAGGAGCAAAGCTACCAGGAAAAAAGTGCACAGATGAGGCCTTGGCCACGTTTGCACTAAGGTGGCTAGCTCCAAGTTAGGTATCAATCCCCAGGCCTCAGTCCCTGCCTCGGCAGGAAGCCGTCCCACAAAATATATGCAGTGACATATACATTAGCCAGAGCCAGATCTGCCGCACCAGAGAAGGCGGAACTAGTGCAGCCCAAAAGCTCTGGGCAGGACGGACCCCAAGAGTCATATCTCAGCCCATTAGATAGATGTCCATTGTGGGAAGTCTGCGACAGTACAATGTTTTGAGCACGGGACCCAAGGTGTGAAGCCCGGGGGTCTTATCCTCACAGGAATTTTGCAAAACTCGTGCCAAACAACACAGTGGATTCTGCATGAAAGGACAGCTGATGAACGCCTGTTTGAGGAACTAGAATGCCTTGGTTCCTCCCACCTGATCCGAATGGCCTTTTCTGGAAGGGTCTAAGAGGTGGAATGATAGAGATGTGAAAGTAGAGACAAATCTTATCTCATTTTTATAGCCAGTTGATGTGATGTAATTGGGTGTCTGCTCATATAGCAGGCTTTTATGTCAAATATTCACATCCTTTGCAGGACTGTTTCCGAACATATATTTTTTTTAAGTTAATTCATAGGTCTTGTGTATTTTGAAATCTTGTGTAAGAACTTTTTTCCTTCCTGTTTTCACTTGTGCTTCAGTGGCTATAAACAGTCCGACTTTCACCAGCCTCTCTTTTTACTTTGTCTGGAAGTTAAAATGAATTGTTCTCTTTATTTCCTGCCTTTATAATAAATGTCTTCGTCAATATTTTATCTCACTGTGTTGTTTAGTAAAAGCAGAGTGTTTGGGATTTGTGCGTTTCTATATACAGCATCATCACACTTTTTGTACTTCACTCTTCTGCCTTGTCAGTGGCATACTGCTAAATTTGCACCTCCTGTTAATGTATGAATGTGGTAAAGTGCTAAATCTGTAGTGTGTGTGATCAGTAGAGTGTGTGATCAGACACGGTGCAGCAGTCGGCCACTGTGTGTTTAGCTTTAATTCTTTCTTGGGATTAAACTGGGTTTGGGTTCTCAGTAAGAATAGTCATGTCACTGAAGGTGAGTAATACATGCTTGGGTGAATAATGCTGCTAGAAAACAGATATTTTTGAATAAATAGAATAAATAAAATGAAGAAATGTTGCTTATAACTGTAACGGGTGTTGAAACGGATGAAAGAGGAAGTAACAACTGAAAAAAGTAGTGGAAACTATTACTTCATTACACGTGATTGTGTGTGTGTGTGTGTGTGTGTGTGTGTGTGCGCTTTAAAGACCAAATGTAAGACTGCATTTCCACACACAGCGTCTCTGCTTATGGACATTTGTTATTAAAAATGCTGGTGTACTTTAATCTTCTCCTTCTTCTCCACATCACTGAAGGTGAGCCTCTCTCTCTCTCTCTCTCTCTCTCTCTCTCTCTCTCTCTCTCTCTCTCTCTCTCTCTGTCTGTCCTATTTACTAATCGAACCAATTTAAAAATTATGTCAAAATTTACCATTTAAAGCGTATGAGTCTTACCATCATCAATCTTTCTTATGATGTGGAAATGTAAATTGTACAAGAAACAGCTGAGGTCATGTGGTTAAGGTTTTTATGAGGTCATTACTGACCTGTGGCATTTGGGGTGTAACATGATGACACTATCTGTATCCGTATTTGTGCTCCAAAGATTCATTTCTTCATATGGGTTTAAAGTTAAATTGTATTTTTTACCGCATTTCATGGATTGCAGTGCAACTAATCAGGCAAAAAGAGCATTGGTTTACAATAAAATCCACTTCACTTTAGGCTTTAGGTAGTTTGAATGATAAAGATTCTCTTTGTGTAACTTTTTTTAATTGTTTTTCTGCCATTTGTTTTGACAATTAATTTTGGCAACCTTTGGTTACGTAAATCCTGAAATTCATTTTTAAGTGCGAGTTCCTTCTCTGGTAAAAGTTGCTGAATCAGTGTAAGCTTGATAAAGGGGACCTCTTTGGATAAAGTTGATTTACATAAAAGCACAAAGCGAATGTAATCGATTAGATCACAGTACTTTACTCTACTCTAGGATAAATAAATACTGCACCTCCAGATACTGACCCTGGACCATATTTGTATTCATATAGAGCATGTTATCTGTTAATGTTTTCTTATTCAGTTACATCCCTACTGTGTATATTAGTGAGTTGTGGAGTTACAGGATGTCTGTAGTTCTGTAGAGGTGTTGCAGATGATGAACTGCTCATTAACAGATCATTAACTGGTGTGTTCATACAGGCTGCACACTGAAAGGAAATAGAGAGACAGAAGAGATCACTGCATACACAGGAGGGTCAGTACTGCTGCCCTGCTCCTGCACTGACCTCAACAGCAAACCTGAGACATTCAAATGGGAGAAATACATAAATGAATATAACTGGGTACAGATATCTCCTGAGAGTGATCAGTACAAAGAGAGATTTCAGCTGGTTAATGATCACTCTTCAGGAAATCTCTCTCTGCTCATAACACACCTGACTGTAGAGGATGGAGGATTGTACAGGTGTAGTGCTAAAGGAGGTGAATACAGAGACCTCAGACTCACTGTTGAAGGTAAATGCATCATTTTTATTCACAATGCTACTTCAGTGATAATCTCATGACAGATGAATCTGATGTTTAACAGCAATGCAATATGTTGATGTTTGTTCATTCTCCAGGTTGCACACTGAATCAACAGACAGTGGATGTGACTGGAGACGAGGGACAGTCTGTCCTTCTGCCCTGCTCCTGCTCTGAACTACAAGCCAAACCACACACTTTCACATGGAGATTTTTAAAAGGTTCTTATCTTGAAATCTTCCCAGCGGACCAGACACATCGCTACACAGACAGAGTTCAGCTCATTAATGATCGTCCTCCAGGAAATCTCTCTCTACTCATATCACACCTGACTGTAGAGGATGGAGGATGGTACAGGTGTGAGATCAACAACTATATCAGTAAAGACATCCGACTCACAGTGAAAAGTAAAACCTTTGTGAAGTTTGAGCTTGTGTTTATGATTATAGATGATTATCAGAGTGTGTTTTTCTTCTGCCTACATTTCCTGGGTTTATTTACAATAGATTAAATCTTTCTTTACTTGCAGGGGCCACAGAAAAACCTTCAATTTCCATACCAAAGAGCAAAGCAGGTATTACACACTACTGTAACAAAACAAAACCAGGTTTCTTAGTACAGGTTAGTCCATCACATCATTTATTGTTGTCTTTTTCTTCTTCTAGACATCACAACTACTAAGCCATCCCCAGTGGTCAGTGATGAAACACTTAAAGAATCTAAAGAAGGTAATGAGCAATACACTATGTTAAGAGTCTATATAATATAAAGTTTGGTCAAATGAAACAAAAACTTTTTACATCCTGTTTTAACGTACATTCAGCCCCCACTGTCTATTCTAACATTTAAAGAAACATATTAAGTAACTAGTATTTTAATGAGCTCGTACTTTTTCATCTTAGAGTGTAGAACTAATTTGAGTAAAGGAGCGATGATGTAAAACCATGCAAACGTGTTCATTCATTCATTGTCTGCCGCTTATCCGAACTACACTCGGGTCACGGGGAGCCTGTGCCTATCTCAGGCGTCATAGGGCATCAAGGCAGGATACACCCTGGACGGAGTGCCAGCCCATCGCAGGGCACACACACACACACACTCATTCACTCACGCAATCACACACTACAGACAATTTAGAGATGCCAATCAACCTATCACGCATGTTTTTGGACTGGGGGAGGAAACCGGAGTACCCGGAGGAAACCCCCGAGGCACGGGGAGAACATGCAAACTCCACACTCACATGGCGGAGGCAGGAATCGAACCCCCAACCCTGCAGGTGTGAGGCAAACGTGCTAATCCTGTCTCACAGGTCACTGTATAAGTTGTTACTGTTAAACACAGGAATGTTGCACAGGAATGTTACACAGGAATGTTGCTGCTGTTTAATCAATACCTTTTGACCAATCAGATTCCATCGACTCACCTCCTCTTGATGATTACATCATCATCAGCATTAGTGTTGCTGGGGTTATGATGCTGCTGCTGATACTCGTAGGATTAATCTACTGGAAACACAGAGGTACACACACACACACACACACACACACACACACACACACACACACACACATACACAGATTTCTAGTCTCAAACTGTCTGATTTCATTCTGTAGGACAGAGACGAAGACAGACCCAGATCAGTGATGGACAAACAGGGCAGAAGCAGCAGGTTGATGCACACAGCCACTCTGATTCACTTGTGAGATGCTCTTTTGTAACCACGCTTATATTTGGGGTGTGTGTGTGTGTGTGTGTGTGTGTGTGTGTGTGTGTGTGTGTTTGTAGGAGCTTAATGAACATCTGAACATAACTGTAAATTCAGAGCCCACTTATGAAGCAGTAGACAAACAGGTGAGTGTGTGAAGTGTATCTTTGTGTGTGTGTGTGTGTGTGTGTGTGTGTTTCAGTTTGTGAGTTCGGTGTAATGTTCCATGTTTTCATTTTTTTCGTTTGTTTCTTTTTATCTACAGAATGATTCTAATGTTCTGTATGCAGCTATAAATCCACAAACTAAACTCAAGAAAGCGGAAGTAAAGGTCTGTATAATAATAAAAGTGAAGTCTGTATATGTGTGTGTGTGTGTGTGTGTGTGTGTGTGTGTGTGTGTGTGTGTGTGTAATAAAATGTTTTTGATGTTCCAGGATGATGTGACGTATGCCTCTGTAGTCCACAGTAACACTGTGAGAGCGGCACACACTCCAGTGGAATCGGACGATACTACAGTATACGCCAGCATCAAAACTAACTAACTAACTAACACACACACACACACACACACACACACACACACACACACACACACACATACGTTATTATATCAGTAAGGTTTTTCCATTGACTTGTGTGTTAGCTAAACAATACAACCCTTTTATCTCAAAATGTCTTGAGCCTTACATAAAAAAAAAAGCCTTTTCTGTTTGATTTTAAATGATATATAAAATAATATTTTTTTAACCAGATTAATTCATTCATTAATTATGAATATTAAAAATAATGATGATGACGATAATAATATTAACAAATTAGTACGTTTATTTATTTTTGTCTACAGTGTACGTTCTCACTTATTGCGTTTTTTAAACTTCTGAATTGTATTTTATTTTATTTTGCATTATCTTCAGTTGACCTCATTTCTGCGCTGTAGAAATGTAAACAGAAACAGTTGTAATGGAGTGTCTTTGAATATGATTAATGTAGGTGTATAAACACCTGGGAGCACTTAAAATAGATTTAATTGTTGTTTCAAGGTGTGAAAGTTAAATCTGTTAAATAAACGGTAAAGTGGGAAAAGCTCACCGTGAAGCGTCTTCTTATTACAGGGCCGTGTCTCATTGTGAAAAATGTCTCCTCTTGACTTTACCCTATTTAAATCTAGACCTTTGTTTAATAAGGAAAGGGTTCACACTGTACTCTAGCTGTCTGTAATTGTAATGTGTGTCAAAAAAATTTTTAAACTCAATAAGTCACTATATCAATAATTGTTTAATAAGTCACTTACATGCTAATACAATAGAAACCAACATAGTATCAATATACTTATAATTGAAACACAAATTTTTAGTTTATTCACGTCCGCTTCCCTTGCCCCTTTCTTTTCTCTCCATTTTCAGAGGTTTCTACCAAAAGCAGAAGTAGGTACTTTCTTGTTAACTGTAAGCCTGGAAGTTGCATCATCGACCATGTTTTTGCTGCTTAAAAGGAAGGAAGGGAAGACAGGCCCTCAAAAACAAATAGAAAAATACAGGCATGCAAATTAAAGGAGTTATATAATCATATTTTTCTGTGCTTGCTGCCACAAATGTAATTAATTCCGTCAATAAAATGTGGTATGTGATATTTCAGAGTTACTGACATCCAGTCAATAGTTGGTCAAAACTGTTGGCAGATAATGTAATAAAGGTCTGTGTTGAACTGGTGTGTAGGTTTACAACAGATGTATAGGTTGGTATCTCGTCTGCTGTAGGTTAGACATTCGTTTTACATTTGTTAGGTGTGCAGGTCAGTAGTTGGTGAGTTGGTTAGGTTTGTAGATCATTAGATGGTGAGTTGGGTAAGTGTGTAGCTTAGTAGCTGGTGAGTTTGATAGGTGTGTAGGTCAGTAGCTGGTAAGTTCTTTTGGTGTGTAGGTCATTAGATGGTAAGTTGGTTAGGTGTGTAGGTAGGTATCTGGTAAGTTGGCTAGGTGTGTAGGTCAGTAGCTGGTGAGTCAGTTAGGTGTGTAGGTCAGTAGCTGGTGAGTTGGTTAGGTGTGTAGGTCAGTAGTTGGTTAGGTATGTAGGTCAGTAGCTGGTGAGTTGGTTAGGTGTGTAGGTCAGTAGCTGGTGAGTTGGTTAGGTGTGTAGGTCAGTAGTTGGTTAGGTGTGTAGGTCAGTAGTTGGTTAGGTGTGTAGGTCAGTAGCTGGAGAGTTGATTAGGTGTGTAGGTCAGTAGCTGGTGGGTTGGCTAGGTGTGTAGGTCAGTAGTTGGTTAGGTGTGTAGGTCAGTAGCTGGTGAGTTGGTTAGGTGTGTAGGTCAGTAGTTGGTTAGGTGTGTAGGTCAGTAGCTGGAGAGTTGATTAGGTGTGTAGGTCAGTAGCTGGTGGGTTGGCTAGGTGTGTAGGTCAGTAGTTGGTTAGGTGTGTAGGTCAGTAGCTGGAGAATTGGTTAGGTGTGTAGGTCAGTAGCTGGTGAGTTGGCTAGGTGTGTAGGTCAGTAGCTGGTGAATTGGTTAGGTGTGTGGGTCAGTAGCTGGTGAGTTGGTTAGGTGTGTGGGTCAGTAGTTGGTTAGGTGTGTAGGTCAGTAGCTGGTAAGTTGGTTAGGTGTGTGGGTCAGTAGCTGGTGAGTTGGTTAGGTTTGTAGATCATTAGATGGTAAATTGGGTAAGTGTGTGGGTCAGCAGCTGGTAAGTTGGTTAGGTGTGTAGGTCAGTAGCTGGTGAGTTGGTTAGGTGTGTATGTCAATAGCTTATAAGTTAATCAGTTGTTTAAATCAGCAGATTGCTTCCTTATTTAGTTTGTAAGTCTGTAGCTGGAGAGCTGTTCTGGTGTGCATGTCTGTAGTTAGTGGGGTGTTCAAATGTGCCCATAACTAGCTGGCCTGATGATTAGTTGTTTAGGTCAGAAGATGGTGAGTTGTTCGGGCAATTATTCAGGGGTATCGGTCAGTAGCTGGTCAATTTGATCAGCTTTCTATGTCAGTAGCTGGTAAGTTGAAAAGTTGTTTCAGGTGTACAGGTCAGGTGCTAGTGAGATCATCAGTATTGTAGATTTGTTCATCATGAATCTATATAAGTTGCTGTTCTGTTCATGTTTGTTGATTTTTTTTTACTGAAGATTCACTTTCTTCAGTACAGCCATAGTGTGCTCTAGTAGGACCTGAAACAGAGGCTGAGAGACAAGAAAATAGCAAAACCGTTGAGAAAGCACATGATCATACAGGAAATACTCTTATTTTATTAATAACAGTTTAGTTGAGGTCATCTTACTTTGAGCTTTCGTTATGACATAGACAATGATGACGATGTGGAAAATGATTGCAGCAAACGTTCCAATGGGGAAGTACAGCATGCTCTTTCCATGACCTGCTGCAAACATACCAGAAACAAAGAATACAAATGCAGTGAGCTATGTGAAGGCAGCAGAATATTTCAACTCAAATGATTCCAGGTTGTAATTACCTTTAACAGTGAACCGCATGTATCTGTACTGATTTCGCTCAAGGAAACAGCTGTAAACTCCTTCATCCTCCTCAGTCAGGTGGGATATGAGTAGAGAGAGGTTTCCTGGAGACTGAGTATTAAGCAGCTGAATTCGTGTCCTGTACTTCTCACTCTCACTGGATATCACGTCCCATGTGATTTTGCCTGGATTTTTTTTCTTCCATGTGAATGCTGCAGGTTTGGTCTGTATTTCAGTGCAGGAGCAAGACAGTAGCACAGAGCTTCCTTCATGTGCGATGATGAAATCTGTCTTCATGTTCTCTATCAGAGTGCAGCCTGAAGAAAAGTTTCATTAACAAATTTCCAGATCAAATCATAACTTACCGTCAGGGGGGGCACAGTGGCTTAGTGGTTAGCACATTTGCCTCACACCTCCAGGGTTGGGGGTTCGATTCCCGCCTCCGCCATGTGTGTGTGGAGTTTGCATGTTCTCCCTGTGCCTCGGGGGTTTCCTCCGGGTACTCCGGTTTCCTCCCCCAGTCCAAAGACATGCATTGTAGTTTGATTGGCATCTCTAAATTGTCTGTAGTGTGTGAGTGAATGTGTGTGTGTGTGCCCTGCGATGGGTTGGCACTCCGTCCAGGGTGTATCCTGCCTTGATGCCCAATGACGCCTGAGATAGGCACAGGCTCCCCGTGACCCGAGAATAGTTCGGATAAGCGGTAGACAATGAATGAATGAACTTACCGTCAGTTGGAGCAACGCTGTTGGCGGCAAACATAACAGAGTTATCATCATGTCTGCTTTGTACTAAAAAAGGCACAAAAAAACTGTTCAAAATGTAGAAAGAAGATGCTTAAAGAAAATTACCGCCACCACAGCAATTTGCATCCTGCAGATTTCAATTATTAAAAATAGATATATATTTTTAACCATTTATAGTTACAATTAAAGCTGCGGAATGTCCACAGAACAGATTTGTCCCCATGTTCACATAGGTAGAGATGATTAATTGCGATATCATTTTTATCCTAATCATACTTTTTAATGAGTTCTCATGACCTGAGAAAGAGGGCAAGGTCATCCTGGAATAGACCACACACACCATAATGGAAATGTTTCTGATCAGTCGGAAGAACTTTGTATTGGTAAGTGATTTGCATTGAGGGTTCAAATTATCTTCTGCATTTATATTTCAGCCTGTAATTACAGGAAAGAAGCCTAGAACAACAATGTTAACGAGACTTACCTGCAGTAAGGTGAAACACAATAAGAAGAAAACAAGAAGCGTTCACCATTAGCGTGTCCGATCCACTCCTGTACGAGCTGAGCAAAATAAGTGAAATGCAGAGGATTGGAAAGCACCTCACGCGCTTCCACTGAGCTAAAGAAGAACCAAAGTTTCCCCCTTAACGCTAAATATAAAATGTCCACACATACAGACCTGTTTGTCATTATTTTAAAAGCGAGCTGTGCAGATTAACCACACGTTCACTACACCATGGAATTTCCTCTTTCCTCTCTTACATATCACCTAGATCTTTTTCTGGAGTCTGGGGTTTTGTCATATGACTTCATGAGGCTGGTGTAAGCTACACTGATTCCGGTTAAATCATGACTCTAAACATTCATTCATTCATTCATTGTCTACCGCTTATCCGATCTACTCTCGGGTCACGGGGAGCCTGTGCCTATCTCAGGCGTCATTGGGCATCAAGGCAGGATACACCCTGGACGGAGTGCCAACCCATTGCAGGGCACACACACACACATTCACTCACGCAATCACACATTACGGACAATTTAGAGATGCCAATCAACCTACCATGCATGTCTTTGGACTGGGGGAGGAAATCGGTGACTCTAAACAGTCCTTGCTAATGCTGTTAATTCTTGGTTTGGGTAAATGGAGTAGCTGGGGGTGATGCTTTTGTCATCAAAGCAAGGAGGTGGATTGGATCGAGTCTATAGTCAACCGGCACGGATCGGAAAGTCATATGGATCCAGGAAATGCTGTGGAATGTCGACAGATTGCCACATTCTGCAACTCTAGCAACTCTAGCTAGCTTTGCATGTGTATGTAGTCACTTATTATCTGCTTGTTTTTGCAGTGCTTTCAGATCTGCAGTCTGACTTGGCAGGCTGACCCTATTAATATTACCATTTGCTCTTCAGCATTTCCACACTCTTATACTAAAGACTATAAATAAAAAGAGTTGCATACAAAAAGAGGAAATAGTCCTACATTACGCAGCTCAGCCTGCTGAGTCTGTGACAGTGACTCAAACACGGTAAGTGAAACCATGTAAAATTACACTAGCATGATGTTGGCTTACCTCTACTGACGTCAGAATATCCACATGTCTTTAGTCATGCCTTAAATCATCGCTAAAAATTGTCATATAACCAAGTGACCTGGTATTAGTTCCTTTAACGCTTACATCTTAGGGGAATTTGGTATTTAGGAGTTTAGGGTGAGTCCAACTTACACCGATCAGGTATAACATTGTGAGCAGTGAGAGGTGAAGTGAATAAGACTGATGATCTCCTCATCATGGCACCTGTTAGTGGGTGGGATATATTCGGCAGCAAGTGAACATTTTGTCCTCAAAGTTGATGTGTTAGAAGCAGGAAAAATGGACAAGCGTAAGGATTTGAGCGAGTTTGACGAAGGGCCAAACTGTGATGTCTAGACCACTGGATCAGAACATCTCCAAAACTGCAGCTCTTGTGGGGTGTTCCCGGTCTGCAGTGGTCAGTATCTATCAAAAGTGCTCCAAGGAAGGAACAGTGGTGAACCGGTGACAGGGTCTGTCAGGTTTTGGGCTGTTTTGTTTTTGGACGCTAGAGATCCTCGGGAAGCCCCTGCGCCTGTGCAATTAGTGTATTGCTTTCACCTGTGTCTCGTTCGGGTGTGGGTATTTAAGTCTCTTTGTTTCTCGGTTTCGGGGTTGGGGGTCTTTAATTGTCGTTAGTCGGTGTTAGAGGTTATGTGGCCGGCTTTTCGGGTGGGCTTTTGGTGCTGTCTCTGTTTTGTGCTCGGGCTTCGGGATCTGCCTTCTTCTCCTCGGGAGTCTCTCCTTCTCTTTGTTTTTGTTTCGAGTCCCAAGTTTCCCTCCCGGGTTTCCCTTTCGAGTTCCGAGTTTCGAGTTTCCCTTTCGAGCTTCCCTATGTTTTGTCCTTTTCAGTGTATTTTCATCCCTCCGATGATGATCTGGATCTGAGGAGCCCTATAAGGAGCACTGAAAGAGCACTAGACACCAAAAGCCTGACAGGGTCATGGGCGGCCAAGGCTCACTGACGCACATGTGGTCTGATCCAACAGACGAGGTACTGTTGCTCAGATTGCTGAAGAAGTTAATGCTGGTTCTGATAGAAAGGTGTCAGAATACACAGTGCATCACGGGTCAGGGCTGTTCTGGCAGCAGAAGGGCGATCAACACAATATTAAGCAGGTGGTCATAATGTTATGATTGGTGTACATGTTATTGAAAGTAAAACAATTCTAGAACTGTTTATTATATAACGATGTACAAGTCTCATTGCGTTAACATAAAACATCCTCATGACTACCATCTAGAATTATGAATATCAGTTCAACATTAAGTCTGACACAGGGTTTGTTATTATTTTTTGTTTATTATGCAGGATGTTTTACTCTTACATTTGGTTCGAGATTTAATATTTAATGTGATGAACTTTAAAGGAACAAATAGCGTCTTGTCTCGACGTCATCACGCCAGTGTGTGGAAGAAGGAAATGGAAGACAGGAAGTGGATGTTCTCCGCGTGTAGTGACGTCAGACACAGGTGAACGATCAGACACGATCACTTGACAAATCGTTGTGCATTTTCTTTGTGAAGCCCTGAATTGTCTGATCATCCGTGTGCTGCGTGTCGGATGTCGATCTGAGTCCGTAGTGACCTGGATGCTGAGCGTGCACATGGTTGTGTGTGTGTGTGTTACCATAGTGATCCGAGTTACTTTCGGTTTCAGGTCAGTTTGAGTAAATGACTCAGTGGTGTTATTTGTTCACCTTTGTTTTGTTTTGTTGTGTTTTGTTTTGTTGTATTGATACGCCTCCGCCATATGTGTGTGTGGAGTTTGCATGTTCTCCCAGTGCCTTGGGGGTTTCCTCCGGGTACTCCGGTTTCCTCCCCCGGTCCAAAGACATGCTTCTAGGCCGTTTGGAGTCTCTAAATTGCCCATAGTGTGTGCTTGTGTGACTGAATGAGAGTGTGTGTGTGCCCTGTGATGGGTTGGCACTCCGTCCAGGGTGTATCCTGCCTTGATGCCCAATGATTCCTGAGATAGACACAGGCTCCCTGTGACCCGAGAATAGATCGGATAAGTGGTACAGACAATGGATGGATGATATTACTTCTACATAAAGAGAAACATTTTTTCAGCAGAAAAAAAAAAAAAAACAACCCCCGAAATTCACATTAACGACTTACTGTATGTGTGTACAGTGAATAAAGACATGTACAAGCTGAGAAAAAGAAAAGGTGCATATGTTGTGCAGACGTTTAAGAAGTCAAATGGCTGTTAATTTAATTTGATGAAGGCATATTCAGTCCTTTCATCAGTGCTGAGAGCTGTGTGTCTTTGAGTTGTATTACTGTGGACCACGGTGGTGTACATGATGACATCATCCTGCAAATAGAACACACAAACACATGTAAAAACACTGTATCTATCTATCTATCTATCTATCTATCTATCTATCTATCTATCTATCTATCTATCTATATGTATTCATGTATATAGCCAAAAGTTTTGGGACACCCCTCCAAATCATTAAATTCAGGTGTTGTTTTTCAGGGGTTGGACTCGGCCTCTTAGTTCCAGTGAAAGGAACTCTTAATGCTTCAGCATACCGAGACATTTTGGACAATTTCATGCTCCCAACTTTGTGGGAACAGTTTGGGGATGCCCCCTTCCTGTTCCAACATGACTGCACACCAGTGCACAAAGCAAGCTCCATAAAGACATGGATGAGAGAGTTTGGTGTGGAGGAACTTGACTGGCCTGCACAGAGTCCTGACCTCAACCCCATAGAACACCTTTGGGATGAATTAGAGCGGAGACCCGTGAATGTAATATGGAGTTGTCCCCGCCTTTACAGCTATAACAGCTTCAACTCTTCTGGGAAGGCTTTCCACAAGGTTTAGGAGTGTGTTTATGTTTATGTTGATGTTGGACGTGAAGATCTGGCTAGCAGTCTCTGCTCTAATTCATCCCAAAGATGTTCTATCAGGCTGAGGCACAAACTCACCACACCAAACTCGCTCATCCATGTCTTTATGGAGCTTGCTTTGTGCACTGGTGTGCAGTCATGTTGGAACAGGAAGGGGGCATCCCCAAACTGTTCCCACAAAGTCAGGAGCATGAAATTGTCCAAAATGTCTTGGTATGCTGAAGCATTAAGAGTTCCCTTCACTGGAACTAAGGGGCCGAGCCCAACCCCTGAAAAACAACACCTGAATTCAATGATTTGGAGATGATTTTTGCAATATAGTGTATATGTATGTATATATTAACTAAAATCAATGTATTAATTTGAGTACAGGTGTGTGTATTCACTTGTGTTTCCTGCTCTTTCTTCTGTCCTGTTGGTTCTGTACTGCTCGGTGTCTGCTCTCGTTTCTTTACTGCACAATAAAACAGATGGAGAGACAGAGTGAGACACTCCCTCTCTCTCTCACACACACACACACACACACACACACACACACACACACACACACACACACACACAGCAGAAAACATTTTATGTCTACATTTATGCACCTCTGTATCTCCAAAAAATGACTCCTCCGATTCCCAGCAGCAGCACAACAGGGATGAAGGAGAGGTAAGCGCTGCTCGGCGGTTTAGACGGCTCTGTAACTTTTACTTCTAGAAACATAGAGAGCAAGAACTGAAACGCTGATACAGTGTGATGAAGCACTTTTCAGTAGCAAAGTTTTTTCTTTTTAACACTGTCTCCACTACAGCACTGTTAGATTCTCTATTCTGATTGTATTGTGAGACGAATTTTTTTTTATTTATTGTGAGAAATAATGTAAATGCAGATAATGTTACGGTTGGCAAAGCTCCCCGTTGGACCACTAGGAGGCTTTCAGAAGGGGTTGTGTGTTTTGTTTGTTTATGCCATGTGTTTGTTTTAGCCCCGCCTTATCCTAATGTGTTCCCGCCTCTGTTCACCTGTTCCTAATGTTCCCAATTATTATGTTCCTTATTTATAGTGGTGTCTGTGCGTGTGTTCCTGGCTAGTCCTCGTCTTTAATGTAGTTGTGAACGTCGTTAGTATTGTCCTCGTCATTATTGTCTTTCTGTATTTAGTCTTCTTCCTCCATGTGCCTTTGTATCAGTGTTATTATTTATAGTTTATTATTTCAATAAACCCCTGTCTGACGTCTATCCCTGCGTTTGGGTTTGCTCCATCTTGCTCCATCTACCGGCCCGTGACAGATAATCCGTTCCAGCCACCAAAAAATATGACCAATATGACCAATACGAAGCATATGTAAACTGTACGGCTGCTACGTATGTAAACAAGACCTGACCCAAGCCAAGCATTCCATGTCAAGGCTCCTCACAGGAAGTTGTGCCACCAAGCTTGGGCTAAAAATAGAACAAAGCACCCATGCCACCGATCTGTCAACAAAAAAAATCACCTAGCTTTTGAGCGCATGCCGAAGGCAACACTGGTATCGTGGGTTGACTCTTTCCAAACAGCTTTTGCTGACTGAAAAAAAAAATCGTTAATTCGCTTTGGTTGGCTTTCCACTGACGCTAACAAATTTTGAACGGCTCCTGGCCGTATGCGCGACTTAACCGCCGTTCGGTTTGAGTCGGTTCATTTGTATGCTAAAAATGTTTGCATGCCGATGCGAATTTCTATTCTTAAGGTGAAAATTCATAAGGGAGAACCTCATATGCTGAGGTTTCACTGTAATAGGAAACTTGCTGTATTAGAAAAATAATAGGGATAGTAAATGTGTCTGTGCATTATCCCAGCACAGTGAAGTATGTATTATTATTATTATTATTATTATTATTATTATTATTATTATTAATAATAATAATAATAATAATAATAATAATAATAATAATAATAATAATGTGGGGCATTGGTGGTTCAGTGGTAGGTTTCTCGCCTATCATGCGCAAGGCCCAGGTTTGATTACCAGCCACTGGATGCAGTGCCGGTCCCAAGCCCGGAAAAATGGGAGGGTTGCGTCAGGAAGGGCATCCGGCGTAAAAACATCTGCCAAGTTGTTGTGCGGACCAGTTGGTCCGCTGTGGCGACCCCGAACAGGGAGCAGCCGGGACCCCGAACAGGGAGCATTATTATTAACATAATAATATTAATGATAATAATAATAATAGCAACAACAATAATTATAATGATTTTACCTGTAACTTTGATGTCGAAGTCTTTGTATATGTCCTCTTGAATTTGACACCTATACAGTCCTTTATCCTCTACAGACACCTGTAATATGAGTAGTGAGAGATTTCCTGGAGACTGGACATTACTGAGCTGAAATCTCTGTTGGTTGTTTATTTCTAAAGAATCCCAGCCAGGATTCTTGTATTTCTTCTAAGTCAGCTTCGGCCGTGCGATCTGAAGGTCCGAGCAAGTGCATTTCAGCAGTACAGTGTCTCCCATGTGTGCGTTAATTTCCTCTGTGTTTTTCAGTTTGTCGAGGTTACAGCCTGCACAACCAAACACACGACCGTACAATATACTTAACGCACATTCTCTTTATAGTATGCACACACACAAGAAAGACATACGAGGTTATCATGTCACTGCTGTGTTTCCTCGCTCTGGCACGATGTGAACACAATTTGCATGAGATTTATGTAAAACAGTGCTCTGTTGCTTTTAAGAGTCAAAAATAAACCAAAAATCTAGATTTTTACTATGAATTGTTTATATAGAACTATCATTTACAGATCAAATCAGCAGATAGACAAGGCTCATATATGTTTTTCTAGACCGTTAATGCCTTTACTTTTTAAAAATAAATAAATACATATCTTACGTAAATAACAAATTATTTAATTCACTTTTTGACTTTGTACATGCTCACACTGGGTAAGTTCAACAAACACAGCTGTAACAAATGGCTCGGTCTGGTCACTGGTCATATCTATAGTTCATTTATTACATATGTAATAAAATGTACATTAAATCCATAAATACATAACATGCTATGCTAGTTAGTAGCAAGATGCTACATTTCGGACTCACATTCAGCGATATGAAGCACAATGAGGAGAAGATGAAACCCCAGCAACATTCTTACAGATGAAACAGTGTCGACTTCACAGCAACACACACACACACACACACACACACACTCGAAGCTTTTCGAAGTATGAGACTCACAACACGCTCACAGGGATACAGCTTTGTTTGATTTCTGAGAAATGTTACTTCCTCTTTTAGTGTTGCTTATGCCACACACCCATGCTGATTTCTGCATCACACACAGACACAGACGCACACACGCACACACACACACACACACACACACACACACACACACCAGGGTGGGGGTGTCCTTTAATAGGAGGTGTCCTAGTCCATATAGTCTAGAGGGACTGGGTGACATCAACAACAAAAAAAAAAAATCTGAGAGAGAGGTTTTTACTTATTTAGAATTTTTTTCATATACACGTATGTTAATGACTCATTAGTCCATAAGATAGTCCATAAGTTTTCTGTTCATTTAAGAAGCGCACATTTCAACACACATATTCTTCACAGATGACACAGTGCATCCGGAAAGTATTCACAGCGCTTCACTTCCACATTTTGTTATGTTGCAGCCTTATTAAAAAATGGATTAAATTCATTATTTTCCTCAAATTCTACAAACAATTCCCCATAATGACAACATGACAGAAGTGTGTTTTGAAATCTTTGCAAATTTATTCAAAATGAAAAATTCACATGTACATAGTCATGCACAGCCTTTGCCATGACACTCAAAATTGAGCTCAGGTGCATCCTGTTTCCACTGATCATCCCTGAGATGTTTCTACAACTTGACCACCTGTGGTAGATTCAGTTGATTGGACATGATTTGGAAAGGCACACACGTGTCTATATAAGGTCCTACAGTTAACAGTGCATGTCAGAGCACAAACCAAGCCATGAAGTCCAAGGAATTGTCTGTAGACCTCCGAGACAGGATTGTATTGAGGCATATTCAGGCCTGTATGGTTGAGCGGCCAGAAGGAAGCCAATTGTCACGCTTCATCCGAGATCTGGCCACGAGAGGGAGCCCTCGCCCGACTTTTGATGCGCTTCCGTTTTTCCGCACGAGCATAAATACGGAGCGCACTTCCTGCTCTATGCGAAGTATCATCCCTCGTGACCTACTAAGCATTTTGGCTCGTGCTCTTGGATTACTGTTTGGATTACGCTGACTTTGGATTGTTTCTTTGGTTTACGATTTCTGCTTCTGGCCCTTTTGGATTTGTTTGACTGTCTTTGACTTTGGACTGTTTCCTGTACTTTGCCTCTGCCGCGCCCTTTGGATTTGTTTGCTTTCGTTATTCGTATTTACTGGTTACGACCTCTTCGCCTGCCCGACTACGTCTCTCTCTCTACGCCCCTCCCCGACTCCAGCCCCGCGCATGGATCTGGCTGCTGCTGCCGCTGGCGCACAACCGTCACAGCAAATCACAAGTTAATTAATGCCTTCACGAGCCTGTTTCACGTCCATGCTTATCCTCGGTGGTTGAGGATTCTGCTCCTCTAGCATCCGGACACGTTCCGCGCGTCTACAAAGACTTTCAGGAGGTGTTCAGTAGGGAGAGGGCTGCTCGCCTACCAGCGCATAGAGCCTGGGACTGCGCCATAGACTTGCTGCCAAACACCTCACCCCCCAAGGGGCGGGTTTATCCACTCTCACTGCCGGAGGCGAGAGCCATGGAGGAGTATATTGTGGAGGCCCTGGCTGTCGGTCACATACGACCATCTACGTCCCCGGCAGCAGCAGGGTTTTTCTTCGTAGGGAAGAAGGACGTGGGCCTTCGTCCGTGCATCGACTACAGGGGACTCAACGCTATCACAGTTTGTTATCCCTATCCGTCACCCTTGGTACCTGCGGCCCTGGAGCAGTTAAGGGGAGCTAGGTTTTTCACTAAGCTGGATTTACGCAGCGCCTATAATGTGGTCCGGATCCGGGAGGGAGACGAGTGGAAGACCGCTTTTCACACCACCTATGGTCATTATGAGTACCTTGTCATGCCCTTTGGACATACTAATGCTCCTTCGGTGTTCCAGTCTCTTATCAATGAGGTGTTCCACGATATCCTTGGGAAGTGGGTTATCGATTATATTGAAGACATCTTGGTGTACTTGACCTCTTTGGAAGAACACGTCTGTCACGTCCGGCACAGCCCCCACCCTGTGAGGGGCTCGAACCTGGACCTCCGTGGTGCTGCGAACACCGGCACGCCGTGGCAAGCAGACCCATATGCGGGATTCAGCGAAGTGCTGCTTAATTTAACATAAACACAATACAGGGGGAAGACGAACATAACTCCATACACCGTGGTTACACTAAAACAGAACCAAAACATAACTCACATAAACAACCCATAACCTGACATAACACCCACGGGACAGTTAGACGCTACACACTAAACATTGACTCACAAAGACATGCATGTCAGGATCCCTCTTTATAGGGAAATACATTATGGTAATTAGGGACAGGTGACACAATCAGGATAGAGAACAATAGGCAGGAAAACACAGACACTAGCAGGCTTCCAGGAACTGTCCAGCTACTCCTGACACCAATCTTCAGTAAAGGCACAAGGCACAAAATAGGTGTACCAAGCTTGTAGCATCGTACTCAAAAAGACCTGAGGCTGTAATTGGTGCCAAAGCTGCTTCAACAAAAGTACTGAGCAAAGGCTGTGAATACTCATGTACATGTCTTTTTTTGCTTTGATTTTCATTTTTAATAAATTTGCAAAATTTCAAACAAACGGCTGTAATGTAACAAATTGTGGAAAAAGTTAAGTGCTGTGAATACTTTCCGGATGCACTGTAATTTATTAGCTTTGTAGAGCACCACTTTCTTCTGTTCTTCAGCAGAGCTTCACCACTCCAGAGTCACATTTCCAACTCCGTCAGCTGTGCTGTAGAGAACTTGTGCAGGATCTGGTAAAGCTAAGAGCAAAGTGGATAAGAACTTCAAACTTTATATGGTTAGTATAATTAGCTGGATAAATTTCTGTGCATATTGTGTGTACCTTTTTTCCTGGTGGTGCAGTAGACCCCAGCGACAATCATGTGCAGAAAGATCACGGTCGCCATGGCGACGGGGATGAAAGGAAGAGGCTCTAGATTTACTGTAACAGAATTATTTTTTTTTTAATTTAATTTTTAATGATATGTTTCAGTGTTAGTTTAGTTGTACAGCTTTTTCATCAGTGACGAAGCAGAGTCACTACCGCAAAGTTGATTATTTTCCCATAACAGCACATCCTCAGGTGTTTTTTTCCAAGTAAACCACAGCAATTTGCCAAGCATTAAAATTAGAGAATGATGGATCATATACACCGATCAGGCATAACACTGTGAGCAGTGAGAGGTGAAGTGAATAACACTGATGATCTCCTCATCATGGCACCTGTTAGTGGGTGGGATATATTCGGCAGCAAGTGAACATTTTGTCCTCAAAGTTGATGTGTTAGAAGCAGGAAAAATGGACAAGCGTAAGGATTTGAGTGAGTTTGACGAAGAGCCAAATTGTGATGTCCAGACCACTGGATCAGAACATCTCCAAAACTGCAGCTCTTGTGGGGTGTTCCCGGTCTGCAGTGGTCAGTATCTATCAAAAGTGGTCCAAGGAAGGAACAGTGGTGAACCGGCGACAGGGTCATGGACGGCCGAGTCTCACTGATGCACTGTGGGGAGCAAAGGCTGGCCCGTGTGATCCGATCCAACAGACAAGCTACTGTTGCTCAAATTGCTGAAGAAGTTAATGCTGGTTCTGATAGAAAGGTGTCAGAATACACAGTGCATGACAGTTTGGAAGAATGGAAGAAGGATCTGGTTTGGTCTGATGAATATTTTCTTTTACATCATGTGGATGGCCGTGTGCGTCGCTTACCTGGGGAACACATGGCACCAGGATGCACTATGGGAAGAAGGTGACATTACCATTACCACTGCCGGCAGAGGCAGTATCATGCTTTGGGCAATGTTCTGCTGGGAAACCTTGGGTCTGCCTGATTGGTGTATCTGTTTATAATTAAGTTTAATTTCGAGGGAATGCTCATGAAACGTGTCAACTCATCATAAACATAAAAATCTCCTCATAATCTTCTCATATTACTGAGAAAAAGAAAATCATTCAAAGTCATCCATCCATAAGACTTAAATGGCAGAAAACCTGACCAACTCAGTTTATCCCAATCTGGCAACAACCTTAACATTACCATTAACTACATTGTCCCTGAATAAGCTGTTATAATAGAAATGATAACTAATAACATATGAAAACAAGAGCATTACCTGTCACATTGATGTTGAAGTCTGTGTATATTTCCTCTTGAATTTGACACCTATACAGTCCTTCATCCTCTACAGACACCTGTAATATGAGTAGTGAGAGATTTCCTGGAGACTGGACATTACTGAGCTGAAATTTCTGTTGGTTGTTTATTTCTAAAGAATCCCAGCCAGGATTCTTGTATTTCTTCCAAGTCAGCTTCGGACGTGCGATCTGAAGGTCCGAGCAAGTGCATTTCAGCAGTACAGTGTCTCCCATGTGTGCGTTAATTTCCTCTATGTTTTTCAGTTTGTCGAGGTTACAGCCTGCACAACCAAACACACGACCGTACAATATACTTAACGCACATTCTCTTTATAGTATGCACACACACAAGAAAGACATACGAGGTTATCATGTCACTGCTGTGTTTCCTCGCTCTGGCACGATGTGAACACAATTTGCATGAGATTTATGTAAAACAGTGCTCTGTTGCTTTTAAGGATCAAAAATAAACCAAAACTCTAGATCAACATCTTGGTGCCAGATACCACAACACACCTTCAGGAATCTAATGGAGTCCATTCCTCGATGGGTCATGGCTGTTTTGGCAGCATAAGGGGGACCAACACAATATTAGGCAGGTGGTCATAATGTTATGCCAGATTGGTGTATCTGTTTATAATTAAGTTTTAATTTCGAGGGAATGCTCATGAAACGTGTCAACTCATCATAAACATAAAAATCTCCTCATAATCTTCTCATATTGCTGAGAAAAAGAAAATCATTCAAAGTTATCCATCCATAAGACTTAAATGGCAGAAAACCTGAAAAACTCAGTTTATCCCAATCTGATCAACCACCTTAACATTACCATTAACTACATTGTCCCTGAATAAGCTGTTATAATAGAAATGATAACTAATAACATATGAAAACAAGAGCATTAATATAAACCTGTAAATTACTTCTCTCGGAGCTGCTGTTATTCTAGAAAACTAATCAACACCTTCTAACCAATCAGAATCCAGAATCGTGGAACACAATGTGATACGTGTTGTTTACCTTTAACTACAAGCTTTACATCTGTGTATTGATCTCTTCCGAGGTCACACCTGTAAACTCCTTCATCCTCTCGAGTCAGGTGTGATATAAGTAGAGAGAGATTTCCTGGAAAGCGATCGTTAAGCAGCTGAAATTTCTGTCCATCATTGGACATATCATCCCACGTTGCTTTGGACCTGCTGTATTTCCTCCACAGGAATTGATTAGGTTTGGTGTTTAGCTCGGTGGAGTGGCACGGCAACAGCGCTGAGGTTCCTGCGTGTGCTGTGATAGTTGATTCGTTTCTGGCGATGATTTCAGTGCTTCCTGTACAAAACATGTGTTTGCAGATGATATTTATAAAATAAAATGAAATATAAAAATAATAAAATATATTCGGGGATGATTTCAGTGCTTTCTGTACAAAATGTGTGTTTGCAGATGATATTTATAAAATAAAAATAATACAATGTATTCAGAATGCTGTAATTAATACATTGCTACCTTCTCTTATAGCAATCTGCGTAAACAAACAAAACATTGATTGATTGATTGACTGATTGATAGGTTGATTTGGTTAATTTATTGGTTGGTTCATTGATTGATTGATTGATTGGTTGATTGATTGGTTGATTGATTCATTCATTGGTTGATTGATTCATTGGTTCATTGATTGGTTGGTTGGTTGGTTGGTTGGTTCGTTGATTGATTGATTGATTAATTGATTGATCATCTCAGGTTCAGTCCAGAGAAGATGATCCATACATCACTGTGAGATTTTCCTCCCAAAAAGATTCGAGTAGGTGATAAAAAGCTTTGAGGTGTGAGTTTCCTTAGTCTCGGAATTAAGGAACGTATCTCGTTGGATCCAGGATCTCGCTCTAGGTGCAAAAATACATCCTCGATGGGAAGCCAAACACATCACAGGAAACATAAAACTGACCTAAACACAGACTGAATATGATGAACGTGAACGTGATAATAAAAATAATTGGTGATGATAAAAATAAGCGGTGACTTCATGACGTGAGGATTTTTGGAGGAATCCCACAAAGACACAGGGAGAATACTGACAACTCCACACAGACAGCATGGAGCTGTGAGAAAGAAACAGCTTAACAAAAAGAACTGAAAGAAATATACACTTTATATTACCCTTTACAATGAGACGGATGTCCGTGTAATGCCCGGCTCTGCTCTCGCATCTGTAAAGCCCCCCGTCTTCTACGGTCAAGTTTGATATGAGTAAAGAGAAATTCCCTGGAGAGCCAACTACCATCTGAACTCTCTTCCCGTCAGTGCAGTCCAGCATTTTTCTGGACGTCACGTGCATCTTCTTCCACAGGAAAGTTGTTTTTGAATCAGCGCAGTAGCACGGCAGCAGAACGGCATCGGATGAGTCTGCTTCGATTTTTAATTCACGTCCGTGGTTTGTTAGAATACAGCCTGCATGTGAAGAAACACTGATTATGTAAGAATTATTTTTCAAACTCTTCCCTGTGTCAGAAAAAAATACAGCTTTATGTCTGCTTCCACTGTACAAATCCCTGAGTAAATTGTTACTATAGAAATTAGAACATATTGGAAAGAGTATTAGAATCAACACCAATGATAAGTGCATTTTTTTCCTATAGTATAGCCTTCTTGCAAAGCAGTTAGATTTTAGATGATGGTGTCAGCCAAACCCTTAACTCGACTCATACATACATGCGGTGTTTGAGGCTTTTATAAGACTCTCAACTTATAAATGAATCCGAATTTCATCTCATTAGTAATAAAACGTTCACACTCACCTCCAGCTGCATGAAGCACAATAACATGAAGATACACACTCAGCAAAAGCTCCATTAAAGAAACAAAGCCGACCTCACACCACATGCCTAGAAAACTAGTTTAACATTAAAACCAACCACCAGGAAGAGAGGAAATGTGTCCGCATTTCTTAAGAGGTTCCAGAGAAGAGTGGCATGGCCTTGTCTGAGTCATTATATTCCACTTCCTCTTTTTAATTTCTGCTTCTGTGCCACATCCTCCTTGTACAAATGCAGGGCATTTTCTGTATTAATCTGAGCATGTATACTTTTTTTTTTAACTCACAAGTGATATATATGTGCACTTCCTTTTAAAATGAGGGTTAAAAGACATTGCTAAGTCATCATAAATACTGGTGTGTTTGAAAAACGTTCTCAGTTTATGAGATGTCAGCATTGGTCAACATTAGGTCCTGCAGTAATGGTAACAGAACCCCACTGAGGAAGGTATCACACTGCCCCATGCCCTGGACGAGGAGCAATAGCTAGGACAGTTAATGTGGTTGCCAGATTGGGTTAGTATTTTTTTTTTTGTTGTTGTTGTTAATTATTTTCCTTTTTTTCTACCAACAGTCAAGGAGTGAAGTCCTGCTCATGCAAGAACACTTTATGGATGCCGAGAAGATCATCATGCAGGTCATCACACAGCCAATCATAATGTAGGGTTTGCTCGTTCTCTTCATGTCTTGCCTCTGTGCAACAATATGTGTGTTAATTAGCATGTAAAACTCTCAAGCATGCTCTACAAGAATATAAGAATGAAGTTACTCCTGACACTGATGATCTCCTTCATCCTCTACAGTCAGGTGTGATATGAAGAGGATCAGATTTCCTGGAGCCTCACCATTAATCAGCTGAACTCATCCCCTGTTGCGGTTAGTCTCATCAGTGGTTAGTCTCATCATGTGCGAGCCAGTGCTTTATCCTGGAGATCAGTGCAGGCCCATGACAGCACCGCAGATCCTCCTGATGATGCTGTGATGACTCTTCTTTCCATGTTTATCTATATTTGTGTCTAATTTCATTATTTATTTTTATTTTATTGTAATTATTTCTATGTAAAGAACACGCATTAAATATAAAATAGAGGTGTGTGGCATAATGAATATTCAGTGTATTCTACATACATTATTTATGATAAATTCCTAATAATTTATTATAAGTATATTCTGTTTATTTTGAATGGATTACTGCAATATTTTTTATTACCATTTAAAGAGCATGTATAAAATGAAATGAGAACATGAATAAAATATATATATAGTGTGTGTGTGTGTATGTGACGGAGCTCCGCCGGAGGCGGAAGTGTTCGGATCCATTCGCCGAGCTGGCGATAGGGGACGAGCAGAGACGGAGTCGGGGACAGGCACAGAGTTCGGCAACGTGAAAACAATAATCCCAAGCGTATAATCCAAAATCGAAAGGCAGAAACGAAAGTCCATAAACAGTCCGAGGTCAGTAATCCAATTATAGCAACAACACAGATAATCCAAAGGGGTAAACGGTAAACAGTCCAGGTCATACACAAAAGATAATCCAGCCAGAAAACGCTCAGTACTCTCCATAAAGATACTTCGCGTCATGCAAACAGTGCACCCCGCTTTTATGCCCGGGGCGCAACCCGGAAGTAATCTCAAAAGGCGGGCGAGAGCTCCCTCTCGCGGTTAACTCCCGGGCGGGGCGTGACAGAGCCCCCCCCTCTAGGAACACGTCCCGGGGTTCTACGCCGTGGGCGCCCCCTGGGGCGCGGTGCCGGTCTACTCGGGTGGTCGCAATGGAAGTCCTCCGTCAGCGAAGGGTCTAGGATGTCGAGAGCGTCCACCCACGACCGCTCCTCGGCGCCGTAACCCTCCCAGTCCACGAGGTACTGAATGCGAGAACGGACCCGCCTGGAATCCAGAAGGGCCCGCACCCGATAAGCCGGAGACCCCTCGACGTCCAGCGGTGGTGGTGGCTCCTCGCCAGCCGGTGCCCTCCCCGTCGAAGGGTGAGCTGGTTTCAGCAGAGACACGTGGAACGTGGGACAGATGCGATACGTCGCAGGGAGTCGCAGCCGATACGCCACCGGATTCACCTGGCGTATTATTTCGAATGGCCCGACGAACCTGGGGCTAAGTTTGCGGCATGGCAGCTTGAGGCGGAGGTTCCGCGTGGACAGCCACACCATCTGCCCCACCCGATAAGAAGGGTGCGGACGCCAACGCCGGTTGGCCTGTATCCTCTGTCTTCTCACGGCCCGTTGGAGGCGTACATGCTCCCTCTCCCAGACCTCTTGACTCCGCTGATACCAGTCCTCCACAGCAGGGACGTCGGAAGGTTCCCCCGCCCAGGGGAATAGAGGCGGTTGGTACCCCAGTACGCATTGGAACGGGGTCATACCCGTAGAGGCGTGGGTGAGGGAGTTCTGGGCGTATTCGGCCCAGGGCAGAAACTCACTCCACCGCTGCTGCTCCCTGCTGCAGTAAGACCTGAGGAACCGGCCGATCTCTTGGTTGAGGCGCTCCGCCTGACCATTCGACTGGGGGTGGTAACCGGAACTCAGGCTAACTCCGATACCCAATCGAGCACACAGCGACCCCCACACACGGGAAGTGAATTGCGAACCCCAGTCCGACACGATGTCCTCGGGAAGGCCGAAGTTCCGGAACACGTGCAGGAACAGGGCTTCCGCAGTCTGCATGGCAGAGGGCAACCCCTTTAGGGGAATCAATTTACACCCCTTGAAGAAGCGATCCACCACCACCAGAACTGCGGTGTGACCTCCCGAGTCAGGTAAATCCGTCAAAAAATCCACTGACAGGTGTGACCAGGGGCGTTGAGGAATCGGAAGGGGCTCCAGCAGCCCCTCTGGTAGTTGGCGACTGGTGCGTGTCTGAGCACAGGTGGAGCAGCCCCGTACGTGTTCCTCCACGTCCGAGCTTAGGGAGGGCCACCAGAATCGATGGCGGACGAGCTGAGTGGATCGTTGAATCCCAGGATGTCCTGAGCTAGGAGCCTCGTGTACCCATTGCATCACCTGAAGCCGGAACTGTGGCGGCACGAAGATCCGATTCGGCGGACAACCGGCAGGAGGGGGCTCATTTGTGTGAGCGCGCTGAATCTCCTCCACGAGGTTCCACCGGACCGGGGCCAGAATAGCAGTAACCGGCAAGATGGGCTCGATTTGGGTCGGCTCACTGGTGGTCTCGAATCTCCTGGACAGAGCGTCAGCCTTCCCGTTCTTGGACCCAGGACGGTATGTCACCGTGAATCGAAAACGTGTGAAGAACAAGGCCCATCTGGCCTGCCGCGGGTTCAGACGTTTGGCTCCACGGAGATACTCCAAGTTACGGTGATCAGTGAGTACTTGAAATGGGTGGCGTGCTCCCTCCAGCCAGTGGCGCCACTCCTCAAGCGCTGCCTTAATGGCCAGTAGCTCCCTATTGCCTACGTCGTAGTTGCACTCCGCGGCCGTCAGCCTCCGTGAGTAATACGCACATGGGTGGAGCTTACCAGGTTCGCCATGACGTTGAGAGAGTACGGCCCCGAGGCCCTTACTGGAGGCGTCCACCTCCACCACGAAAGGTAAGTCTGGGTCCGGGTGTCGTAGGATGGGGGCTGACGTGAAGTTCTCCTTCAACTGCTGGAAGGCTGTACGGGCCTGGTCTGTCCAGGCCAGTCTCTTGGGCTTGCCTCGTAGTAGGGATGTCAATGGACCTGCCACAGAGCTGTAGTTCCTTATGAATCTCCTATAGAAGTTCGCGAAGCCCAAGAATCGCTGCAACTCCCGCACTGTGGTGGGAGTGGGCCAGTCGGTGACTGCCCGAACCTTGACCATGTCCATCTCTACGCCCCGTTGAGATATCACGTAGCCCAAGAAAGTTACCATAGTCCGGTGAAACTCACATTTCTCCAGCTTCACGTAAAGGTGATGACGCTGCAGGCGGGAAAGAACCTCCCGAACGTGTAACACATGTTCCTCCAGGGACTTGGAGTAGACAAGAATGTCATCGATGTACGCGATGACCCCTTTGCCCAGCAGGTCTTGAAATACTCCATTAATCAGTGCCTGGAAGACTGCGGGAGCATTGGTAAGGCCGAACGGCATAACTCGGTACTCGTAGTGACCGTGAGTGGTGTGGAACGCGGTCTTCCATTCGTCGCCCTCGCGAATCCGGACTAGGTTGTAGGCGCTCCTGAGGTCCAGCTTGGTGAAGAACCTCGCCCCCCTCAGCTGTTCCAGTGCTGCAGGTACCAAGGGCAGAGGATAGGGGTACGGAACGGTGATGGCGTACAGGCCCCGGTAATCAATGCATGGACGTAAGCCTCCATCTTTCTTACCCACGAAGAAGAAACCAGCCGCTGCGGGGGACGTGGAGGGCTGAATGTGACCTGCTGATAAGGCAGTTTCTATGTATTCCTCCATGGCCTTTGACTCGGGTAGCGAAAGGGGGTAGATCCGCCCCCTAGGGGGAGATGCGTTAGGTAGCAGGTCAATGGCGCAATCCCAGGGTTGATGCACCGGCAGGCGGGACGCCTTCTCCTTGCTGAAGACCTCTCGGAACTCTGCGTAAGCCTGCGGGAGGTGATCTTGAGGAGGAGGGGACATTTCCCTCACACGAGAGGCCCTGCAAGGCCTCGGCACCTGATTCCGAAGACACCTGTAGTGACAGGAGGGTGACCAGCGTACCAGCTCTCCTGAACGCCAGGAGATCTGGGGGTCATGACGACGGAGCCACGGGAATCCCAGGATCACGGGGTTGGCTGGTGAGGAGGTGACATAAAACGCCAGGCGTTCCTGATGAAGCAGGCCCACTCGGAACTCCAGCAGCTCTGTCTGTCGTTTGAGGTAGCCCTCCCCAATGGGCTGACTGTCGATGGCCGTGATCCTTAGGGATGGTACGCAGGGGAAGGTGGGGATCCCGAGCCTCTCCACCAATGCCCCGTCAATAAGGTTCACGGCCGCCCCACTATCGATTAGGGCTGAGACAGAGATACGATGGTCAGAAACACACAAGGACACTGGCACCAACAGACTGAAGAACTGAGAACCGCCACCCACCTTAGCCGGTGCCTCTCTTTCTGGGCAGCGAGAGCTCTGATGTCCTGAGGCCCCGCAGTGGTAGCACAGCCTCATCCGACCTTGCTGTGGGTGAGTGACGCTCATCAGTCTGGATCTCCCCAGTTGCATGGGTTCGGGAGTCTCCTCCCTGAAGCTAGGGTAGTCTGTTTGGCTGCGGTGGCGAACAGGGCCGGCTCGCGAAGTCCCTGCTTGGTGTTGGCGCCGGAGATTGTCCAGACGAATGGCTGTGGCGACGAACTGAGATAAGGTGGTAGCCTCAGTGCGACACGCTAGCTCCGTCTGGAGGTCTGGATTCAACCCAGCACGAAACACCGCCCAAAGTGAAGCGTCATTCCACCCCGATTGGGCCGCCAATGTGCGAAACGTGATGGCGTAGTCTGCGGCGGTGTCTGTTCCCTGACGCAGCTCCATGAGCTGCACGGAGATGTCCTTGCCTCCCGCAGGGTATTCAAACACCTCCCGGATTAAGCCCGCGAAGTGGGAAAATGATGACCTGATCTGAGGATCAGCATCCCAAACCGCAGAAGCCCATTCTAATGCCCGGTTAGTGAGTAATGACATAACGAATGCGCACTGCGTTTCCTCATTGCTATACATGCCTGGCTGGTGAGCGAAAAACACTTCACATTGCCGCAAAAAACCCCAGCAGCGATCAGCAGAGCCATCAAATTTATCGGGCAAAGCCAAACGTGGAGACTCACCGCGAGCTGTGGGCGGATCCCGTGGTGCAGCGGTGCTCGCGCCGCGTAGCTGGTTTTGCAGCGCTTCCACCTGATCATGATCACATGATATCGCTAAGCTCCGCTGGATCCATGATCGGCGAAGTATTCTGTGACGGAGCTCCGCCGGAGGCGGAAGTGTTCGGATCCATTCGCCGAGCTGGCGATAGGGGACGAGCAGAGACGGAGTCGGGGACAGGCACAGAGTTCGGCAACGTGAAAACAATAATCCCAAGCGTATAATCCAAAATCGAAAAGCAGAAACGAAAGTCCATAAACAGTCCGAGGTCAGTAATCCAATTATAGCAACAACACAGATAATCCAAAGGGGTAAACGGTAAACAGTCCAGGTCATACACAAAAGATAATCCAGCCAGAAAACGCTCAGTACTCTCCATAAAGATACTTCGCGTCATGCAAACAGTGCACCCCGCTTTTATGCCCGGGGCGCAACCCGGAAGTAATCTCAAAAGGCGGGCGAGAGCTCCCTCTCGCGGTTAACTCCCGGGCGGGGCGTGACAGTGTAACATAATTGTTATAAGATCAAACCTTTTTATTTGTACTGTATCCAACTTTTCATCAAAATTCTACTTTATTGTTAAATATGAATATTTAATATTATGCAAAAAAAACTTTACACTGAGGATCCAATTGTTTGTGTTTACTAATCTAGTAATTAACTGCCATAAAAAGAAAATAAAAAATAAAAATGTTGATTTGTTTGCTTTATTTTTATTCACAATTAACAGAAGCCTTTCACCAGCATGTTAATGTCCATTCCATTGTCGGTACCGCTTATCCGATCTATTCTCGGGTCACGGGGAGCCTGTGCCTAACTCAGGCGTCATTGGGCATCAAGGCAGGACACACCTTGGACGGAGTGCCAACCCATCGCAGGGCACACACACACTCTCATTCACTCACACAATCACACACTACGTACAATTTAGAGACTCCAATCAGCCCAGAAGCATGTCTTTGGACTTTGGGAGGAAACCGGAGTACCCAGAGGAAACCCACCAAGCACGGGAAGAAGCATGTTAATGTCTGCCGCTTATCCGAACTACACTTGGGTCACGGGGAGCCTGTGCCTGTCTCAGGCGTCATAGGGCATCAAGGCAGGATACACCCTGGACGGAGGCATGTTAATGTCTTAAAGTTAATTATCTTATCTGTCATATTACAAAGATAGTAATAATGATACCGTTATTAAAAATAGGTTGCAAAAACCTTTGACTAATAGTGTATCTTTATGGAAAATCACTGAAAGCTTAAAAAAAAAACAAAGGACAAATCATGGTTCTAATAGTAACTTTACAAGGATATTAGAAATGATCATGATTTTTTTCTGACAATAAAATGAGTAAACTGCTCAGTGTGAATCCATCACAGACTTTACAAAACGTTTCATTTAGCTCTGTTTGTGTTTCTCTGGTTTAAAGAGCAGTCACAAATTTACAGAAATCTAAATGTAGATTTAAATCCCTGGTCAAAAGAAACCACTAAACCTCGACTAGTTCCTCTTCCCTTTTTGAGCCTTTTATTAAGACAAAAGGCTAATAAGCTTCAGTATAGCTTGTGGTATAGTGGTTAGTGCTATGTGTAGTTCCTGGTTTGTGCCTGGTTTAGCTGCTCCTAAACCCTTCACAGGCGCTGAGCTTTTTTATTAAGACAAAAGTCCAGTAAAGAACTCTTTTCCTCAATTCTGGAGTGGTGTAGTGGTTAGTGTTGTGGACTCTGGAGTGTGAGATCCTTGTTTTGAGTCTCTGCAGCTTAACATTAGTTTTAGGTCAGGGTTAAGTAGAAGAAAGTGATAAGCTCTCTAAAGCAAATAATTTGTATGAGATTCTGTAGCTCATGTGGATGAGCATAACCTCTAGCCCAAGAGGTTGCTGGGTCAAGCCTCAACCCAGACAAAATAAAAGGACAAATAAGTGATATGGATGATGATGGAAAGTGTGAATATCACCTCTGGATTGAGAGGTTGTTGGCTTGATACCCAGGCAAAATGGGAGAATGGCAACCAATGGAATGACTAACCAAAAAGATGGTTCAGGCAGAATGAGTGTTACCTCTGGATGAAGAGGTTCTGGGCTTGGTCCTTACAAAATGTGAGTGACACAGATGGTGCTGATTGCTCTGCTTGAGCATTACCTCTAGATTGAGAGGTTTCTGGGTTGACTCTCAACCCTGACAGGCAATGGATGGTTAAGGCTGATGCTAGAAAGTGACATGTGCTGGAGCATGAAACAGTTGGTGGGCAAGCTGGTTTAGAATGAACAATGCAGTAAGTGCTAAAGTTGGGTTCTGAGGTGGGTCACAAGTTTAGCTTCCCCTAAGCATTTCATTACTGTGCACTGCACTGTGTCTTAAGACAAGAGTCCAATCTGCTACCACACATCTTGTCCTTTGATGGTGTAGTGGTTAGGACCACAAACTCTGGTTTATAAAGTTCCTGGTTCAAATTTGGGCTTCCTCCAGGTCCCCCTAAACACTTGTGCTGAGGCTTTCTTTAAGGACCAAAGTCCAATAAGCTAATTCTTTACTGGGACACTGTGAACTGTTAATTTTGATAAAAGTCTGATCAATAAGCTAAACCTATGTCCTCAGTTGGTGTAGTGGTTAGTACTACAGACTTTGGTACATAAGGTCCTGGGTTCAAATCTGTTTTTCTTTACTTTAGCTTCCCCTAAACACTTCACTGTTTCCCTTTAAGCCAATTATTTAGACAAAAGTCCAATAAGCCACATCACTTCATTGGAATGCGTTGATTTGTTCAATTAGACTGAAGTTCCATAAGTTGCACCATGGTTCTTTCCCTAATGTGGTGTCACAGACTCTGGTAAAGGAGATCTCTGGTTCTAGTCTATGTGTCTTTAGCTTTCCCTAAACACATCACTGGCTCGCACTGTGGTCTTTTTTAAAGACCTCAGTCCAATAAGCTTACAGCTTATTTCACCCTCTGTGGCATAGTGGGTAGTGTCATGAGCTTTAGAAGCTACAAGCCCTGGTTCAAGTCACTTCTAAACACTTTACTGGTGCACACTGAACTCTTTAGTTAGACAAAAATCTGAAAACTCTTTATTTAGACAAAAGTCTGACAGAAAAAAAAGCATCCTATTCTAAGTTGGTGTAGTGTTCAGTGCCATAGACTCTGGTGCATGAGGTCCTAGATTCAAATCTGTGTGCATTTACTTTAGTTTCTCCTGAATACTTGAGAGGCTCTCTTTGAGACAATTACTTAGACAAAAGTCCAATAAGCTACAGTGTTAATTCATTGGAGCACTTTGAGATGTTTATTTAGACTAAAGTCCCATAAGCTGTACCATAAGATCCTGTTTAACGTTAGTGTAGTGGTTAGCATCACAGACTCTGATACATGAAATCCCCAGTACATATCTTTACTTTAGCTTCCCCTAAACATTTCGCTGTGTCCCTTTTAGCCAATTATTTAGACCAAAGTCCAATAAGCAACAGCATCACTTCTTTGGCATGCTTTGAGATGTTTATTTAGATTAAAGTCCCATATGCTACATTAAAGCTCATGCCCTTCTGTGGTATAGGGGTTGTGCTACAGACTCTGGTGAATGACGTCTCTGTGTCTTTAGTGTCCCCTAAACATATCACAAATTGGCTTGCTGTGGCATAGTGGATAATGCCGTGGACTCTGATGCCTGACGTTCCTGGTATAAATCACTCGTTCTTTATGACTAAACACGGTGGGTCCTAAACACTTTACTGGCGCACCTTGATCTGTTTATTTAGACAAAAGTCTTATAAGTGAACATCAACATTGTTCTCAGTTAGTGTAGTGGTTAGGACCCTAGCCTTTGGTGTGTGTGGTACCTGGGTCAAGTATGTCTCTTGCTGTTTTTTTTTTCAGATTAGGGGTAATAAGACAAAGGAGAAATTGTCTATAAAGCAGATACAATGTATGAGCTCCTGTGGCTCATGTGGATGTGCATTGCCTCTGGATTGAGAGGTCACTGGTTCAAACCTGAGCTAAGGCATATGAGAACCAATAGTTCAGAACGAATACCAAAATGGTACAAACTAAGACATGAGGAAATGTCATGGGCTGAAGGGTGCCTGAAAGCACTGGTGGTCATGAAGGCTGGCTGATAGGTGAGAGAGAGATGTGAGAAGGACATGTGTGGAAGTACCAGAGGGCAAGATGGCTTGGAAGTTGAGATAAAGGGGGATAGATACAATGGAGTAGCTGTGGTGGGACAGCTAAGAAACCAAAACAAGGTTGTTGGTTTTTTTTTGAGGAGTCCAAAAAAACCTCTCACTTTTTAAAGTCACCTACTACTGCACCTCTGGCTCACACCACTCTACCCTCCTTCACCAATCACCAATCACACACTCCTCACCACCTTCTCAGGACATGTCACCCATCAGCCCCTTGACTCATTGAGACCACCACCACATCTGCCACCTTTGGAATCACTCATTCTGCACCACCTGGCATCACTCAAGCCCTCAGTACTCTCGCCCTTCAGTACCTTCCACATAACCATCCAAGCCTTGTTGTCCAAGCTGAGGTTTGAACCAGCGACCTCTCAATCCAGAGGCAACAGACATTTACATGAGCCACAGGACCTCATACATTCATACTTCTTTATAGATCTTTTCATCTTTGTCTAATTAAGCCTGAACTAAAGCTAAAGCAAAAGCACACAAAGTTGAACCAGGAACCACCTGCACCAGAGTCTGCAACACTAACCACTACACTACAGCAGGACAAGTGTAGGCACAGCTTATTGGAATTTTGTCTTAATAAATGGCTTAAAGAGCGCCAATGAAGAGTTTCAGGAAAGCTAAAGCGCCAACATACTGACTTGAACCTGGGACAGCAGGCAGTCAAGGACATGGCACTAAAAACTACACCACATTATGACAGCCTGACCCTTTGTGTATGTGTGTGTGGGGGGGTCTTTGTACCTCTGTATGTCCAGCAGAGGATACCTCTGACATCAACGGAAAAGCAACATCAGTAGAACAGGAACCAGGACAGACCATGATCAATTACACTCCATTTCTTTCCAGTGCCTTCATTCAAAAGAAGAAGAAAAAGAAGGTATTTACCATTTCATGTGCACAAAAAAGCCAGAGATCACATAGAATCTTGATTTCTGCTTGGACAGTTGTTTAATGCGCTCGTATAATCATCAAAAGAAATTTTCACAAAATGTAACTATAAACAGATAAAAAGCATATCATTTTTAATTAATGCTGATTAGCCCTGCTAAATAATATGTTATATTGTTGGTTCGTTTATATATCTTTAATATTATTTTATGATACTTTATGTGTTTATTTGCTGTTGTGAATAACGACGGCATATCAAGATTTTACGATATACATTACTGCTCAAAGGTTTGGGATCACTTGCATGTTTCAGCTTGATTTCAGCTACGGAGGAAGACTCCATTAAGCCAATCCATCTTGCGGGAGATGCTCCAGGAAGCATATGGAGTGAAATCTCATCAGATTATCTTGAAAAATTATTCTTTTGCTATATTTTCTATTCAGACTAATTTCGTGTGTGCACCGGAATAGCAACAGATCTTGACAAGACTGAGGCTGTGACCATTTAGCCCCAACCAGTAGATCTAAAATCCTGCTTTTGAATTCACTGACCCTAGTAAACAAGCTGGTATCTACATGAAGGGCCTTGGTGCTATACCAAGACCATCCTATTGTGTGGTGCCTGGTAGCGTCTTCAAGCCAAAGGTTGAGAACTTCATAAGAAAAGTACCCTATTCGTCCACTTCGTCAACTTGAATTCCTGTTTAAGCTGAATGCAACAGGTCACCAGTGGCTGGCTTCACTTGCTACATACCATTTAATATTCAGTACATTACTGGAAGGAGTCCAGGAGGTTTATGGATGAGGATGAAGCTAATAAATGGAAGGAACTACCTGTGATTGGAGTGAAATCCATCTGTCAGAGTGTGTTCTCAAAGTGGCCAATTTCAGGTAAGTTCATTTGCATAATTTGTAATTTGTCCACTGCTTCACTGATTCACATTCAAAGCATTCGTGGTGCTTCAATCTAACATGTTTAAGGGCTTAAATATTTAAAAAGTTACAGTAAAAAATGAAATGCTTATAGACTTTTTCTAAATGAAATTGCTTATGAAGTGATATGATGTTTAAAATGTTCATCCGTACACAGTGTGAATGTAACGTACAGGCAACTTAGCCACTGTTCAGTTCGGTTAGGTTCGTTCGTATGCTGAAAATGTTTCGTATGCAGATGCAAAGTTCTTGGAAAATTTCAATTCTTAAGAAAATTTGTAAGGGAGGGCTTTCATATGCCAAAGTTCCACTGTATTTGTCTTTGAGAGGTACAAATTGTATGGGTACTACCTATATTAAAGGGTACAGTTGGTGTACCTTAGGGGGTACAGTGACAAGCTGTTGTATCTCTAAAGGTATCTCATATGAAGGGTGGCGGGTATAGCCTTGCTGAATAATATGTTATCTGAGTTGGTTTGTTTACATTTCTCAAATATTGTTGTATGACATGTGTCTTGTTTATTTCTAAATGCATGTATTAAAATGAAAGATCTACCTGTTGATGAAGGTGTCGATTCGTCGGGGGGGTTGATGATGATGATGATGATGATGATGATGATGATGATGATGATGATGATGATGATGATGATGAGGAAGAGGAGGAGGAGGAGGAGGGTTGCTGATGGCAGAGAGAGCAGAGTATGTCCGTGAGCTGGTGTGTCTGGGTAAAAGCGTGGCTGTTTATCACGCAACAGAGCCAAGCAAAGTGAGAGAAACACTGGAGTTTGCGGTTGTCAATAACGCCAGCGTGAGGAAGAGCCCCACATCGCCCTGAGCTTCCAGGGATTCTCAGCGGTTCCTCTGACAATGTTGGATGTGCTCACAGATGTCATCACCTGCCGGACTGCTTGCTCTTGTTCTTTACGCGTGTTGCATACAGGACTGCTCAAACTTTCATCAGTAAGGTAGCCGTTTTATTTGATTTACTTTCTAAGCGACAAGTTACTATGTGTTCTCCTGGGAAGTCGTAATTTACGAGTAGGGAAGTCGTAATTACGACAGCAGGTGCGTTCGAGTCACTTTTCTGAATACATTTTTTCAAACTCAACTTTTAGAAAATAAAGAACAAAGAATGCACATCAGGAGTTTTGCCTTTTTAAAATGTTTTAAAACAATTTATGAAACCATTTTTTTTCTCTTAAACCTGCTTAAATATTAACCGATTTGCTTGTGTTTTAATAAATTGCTGCAAATACCAAACACATAATAGGGAAAAACACCATTTTCTTTAATTGTACTAGGCTTATTTTAGTCAAAATGGCGAAAAAGTTTATTGAGTAACACGTTGATTATTTTATTGATATTTTTAATGTTTTTTTTTACATAAAAAAAAAAACTTAAATATTCTCATTAAGCTGCACTTGTAGTACTAACCATCTGGATCATTTTAAAATATTTTTTTGAAGCCCAGATCTGAAAAGTTTATATTAAAATTCACTGTGTATAGATACATGCTTATAGTCATAACTTCCTGTGACATTTATTTATTTATTTGTTTATTTGATTGATTGATTGATTGATTGATTGATTGATTGATTGATTGATTGATTGATTGTAACAGCATGACACTGAGAGGCTGAGTCACCCAAGTGTTTTCTTGCTTACGTCTTAAACATAGAACAGATATAAAAAAAAAAGTCTACACACCCCTGTTAAATGTAATTATGTGGGGGAAAAAATGAAACCGAGATCGATCATGTCAGAATTTTTTCCTGTCTCATCTCGTCACTGAAAACTCCTTTAAAAAGAAAAAATCTAGGATATTATTCCATTTTATTTTTTATAGTATTTATACTATATATACTATATAATATATAGACTTTTCTGCTATGTGGAGAATATGTATAACATAAGGGATTTAACGTTTGTGTACATATATAATTGTGATAAACAATATTATTATTGTATTAAGACTATTTTTATGGCATTGAAATAAGTCATTTAAATGATTATTTATTTGATAATAATAATAATAATAATTTAAGTACAACCTTTCAAAGAGCAATGCATGTTTATTTCTTAACAATACTAAGACATTAAAATTAGAATGTCAAAAAAAGATCAAATATCCTGAATGAATAAAACAGAAATACACAGAGACACACACACAAACAAATAAATAAATAAATAAATAAATAAATAAATAAATAAATAAATAAATAAATAAATAAATAAATAAAATGTACTGTCTAGCTTAAAATAAATAAATAAATAAATAAATAAACACAATCCAGGTTCTTATTGGTTTGGATCTAGAAGTCTAGGTCTTTCTGTCTACATCTTTTCCCTTCCCTGACCTTCTTTTCATTGTGACTAACAGTCCACAAGAGGGCGCACCGAACAAATACAATCCAAACTGTTCTATCGTTAATATCCGTGAACAATCCTGGCTGTTAACACGTTTCTTTTTTTTTAACTAAATTATATAAAAGTATAACATCAGCATATTTAACCTTGGTTCCCAGGTTTATACGGTGAAATAGATAAAGGACATTTCTCTTCCACTCTCCATATCTTAACTACTTTTCCATTTTCTATCCTTCTCATAATACTGGACACTGGATTTTGTGACTGACATGTAGACTGTGTTTCTTTCTGTGAATTCTAATATTAAGTTTGTAGATTTGTGCGTTATTTCTTCCAGAGCTTTCCGGCAGCGTGAGACGAAGCAGGATGTTAGTCATCCTTTTCATGGAATGTGAGGCTACAGAACATGTCAAGTCAAGATTATTTATAAAGCACATCTAAAACAACAAAAGTTGACCATGTTTTTCTTTTTTTTCTTTTCTTCAATATACCCAACTGTGGACTTCTTCTCAAAAGTATTTGTATTTTAAAGACTAAAGATTTCATCTTGAGCACCAGGACCTTTTACTCTAAACATATTTTTCACAGTTCTTAGTCATTTACGTATTTCTTTTTTCCACCACCGGGTTCTAGGGGAATTTATAGTCGATGTATGAAGTTCAACACGTCTCCTAGCAAAATGAACTAAAAGTGTAGCTCATCACGTCGACTATAGACAAGTTTGTCCAACTTAAAACTATATAAAATCACTTTTTATGTTCATTTTTAAACTTTATCTCACGAACCCTGAAAGAAGCTGCATATCCATATATTCATATAATTCATATATTAATTCCAGCCCACATCCTCTGTGATAATAATGTGACAAAACATTGGCCAAAAAGCTTATATAGTGGAGTAAAAATCATTCAGTAACATCTAGCAAGATCTTTGACATGTAAAGGTCGCGCCTTAGAAATATTACTCATAAATGTTGTGAAGTTACTGTAGTACCTGTAAGTGCATTGTGTCCTATCAAATGTATTGGAAATTATATAATAAATGGAAGTGCACAAGTGTTTAGTGTATTCACGATTCAAGCCAGTTACACAACAAAATACAATTCTTACCGAAACTTCTGACTCGATTGAAACAGGACATACCCAAGGCACAAAAATCATACAGCAAGAATGAGGGACGGAGGGGGAAAAACACCAGCAAATGGGAGTGGTCCATGATTTGTAAATGTGTGTTTTAAAATATTTAAGAATATTTTAAACAAAAAAAAAAACCATGACATTTAATTTTAGAATAAAATCAACTGCTGTTGAGTATAAAAAAGGTAATACACATGAGGGAGTGTATCTGGTAAAAGTGTATTTGGTGTTGAAGATGAACGGATGCAACCAATTTCTGATGATCTTGTTTTTAAATAACTAATTTGTAATTTAGCTTTTTTATCCTATTTTGTTTTTGTGAGACTTACAAACACACTTTTCACGAAAGCAGGTGACTAATTTAAGCATCTGGTTGAGATCTCAGCTGTAGAGGCAAGGCAAGAGGAGGAAATTAATTAAACTACAATGCTAGTTTTGAACCCCCTTAACACACAGCGCAAATTTGGTGAGGATCAGACAACGTTCATTTTTTCAGAAAAGAAAAAAAAACAAAAAACTTAAAGGCTAAACCAACAGGTTTAAATGTTTTTGACCGAAAAACTCACCCGAATCTGATTTTCACCAAATTCACACTGCGCGTTAAACTTAAGAATAACATGGGAGGGTGATTAGTTTCATCTTATCATGCATATATCTTGCGATATAATGAGTAATGCCAACTGGTTGCTATAGCAGATGTTGTAGCCGCCATTTTTTATTTAGTGGTGTATATTCATAACAATATTGAAATTAAAATCCCCTTGGTGTAATTTTCAATTAGTTTCTATGAGGTTTATAATGATTAGGTTACATTTCGAAAATATAAGACAACATTAGCTGACGCTGCATCAGTTACGCTTGATCTGTTGTCTGGAGGTCTCATCCAACCTGACTTTCCTTTGCTGCTAAATAACCCAATATCTGCTTACATCTGTAGGTCGGTTCTGCCGGAACCTTGAACACATTGCTCATGGACGCAATAGTGATAACAAAAGAACAATCATGCAAATATTTAACTAGCCCAATTATCCAGCAGTATATTAAGACAAAAGTCCAATAAGCTACACTGCAGTGGTGTAGTGGTTAGTGCCCTGGTGTGTGAAGTCCCTGCTTTGAGTCTCTGTGTCCTTGTTTAGTTTTAGGTTAATTAGATGAAGATGACAAGGTCTCTAAAGCATCCTGCTTGTATGCATGTAGTTCAGAATGAATGGTCAGAGGGTGTGGTTAGTGCCATGAGCTTCCTGGTTTGAGTCTGTAGATCTTTGCTTTAGCATCCATTAAAAACTTCATTGGCACACTTTGAGCCTTTTATTTAGACAAAAATCCAATTAGCTGCAGACTTACTTGTTCCTCAGTTCCTCTGCATTCTGGTGCAAGAGGTTCTAAGTTTGAATCTGTGGATTGTTGTTTAAGTGTTTACTATGAAGTTGCTTTCGGCTGCTCCCTGTTCGGGGTCGCCACAGCGGACCAAGTGGTCCGCACATCAACTTGGCAGATGTTTTTACGCCGGATGCCCTTCCTGACGCAACCCTCCCATTTTTCCGGGCTTGGGACCGGCACTGCATCCAGTGGCTGGGGTTGAGGCATTGGCTGGGAACCAAACCCAATTAAGTGTTTACTATAATCTTATAAATTCATTGTTTACCTTCTGCTTCCCCACCTCTCATCTCATCACTCCGCTTGGGCTGTCTCACTGCTCCACCTCATTCTGAGCCATCTCACTCCTTAGGGCTTTCTGTATCATGCCCTGTCAACTGCCTTGCCCTTGCCCTCCTTCATGGAAGCATCCTCTTCCGGAACACTTATTCTGAGCCGTCTTGCCCCTCGGCACCATCCGCATTACTCACCTGAGTCATTTCACCCATTGGCAGCTTCCATATTGCTCATTCCGAGCTGTCTCACCCCTTGGGGCCGTCCATCCACAGTCATATCCTGGAGTCCAGGCTATGATTTGAACCAGCAACTCCTTGCCCCAGAGCTGAGACACAGCCTCATGTACAAGTAAGCTGGTTTATAGACCTTTTCACCTTCTAATTAACCCTAACCTAACGAATGGCACGGAGACAAAAAGACAGAAAGTGCATCCCACTTGTGGTTTGATCCGGTAAACATTGATCAAATTATTAATAACAGATTTCAAAACTAGAAAAACTCCAAGGGTAAGAACTATCACTGTCATGCTTCACAAAATCATCAGATCAGCATTGATTTAACGGAGGGCAGAGCTGTTCCTCTTTTGATGATCACACTGGGGAGTGATAATTCACTTTTTATAGATTCTTCTTAGCATTTTGTGGTGTGTAAGTCAATGTTTTGTGATTCTCCAGTAACACACCCTGACAAACAACAGCAAAAATCAATGCATACTTTTACTGACCATTTCAGCTCAGTAAACTATTTATTACTACCATGAACGCTGTCTTAAACTCAGCTTTGTTGTTTAATTTTAGAGTTTAAAAGGCTCCAAAAACCCCTCAATCCCACCCCTCCCTTAACCCAAACCCATCTGTTTTGATGTTGTGTGAGATCTGAGGGTAAAATCGATAATGAAAGACGATCCCGCTTCGGCGGCCCGAGCCGAGGAGCCTCGATCCATCACTTCCGGAGCAGCTAAGAATTTATCAGGGCTTGAAAACAGACGCAATTAAAAGCTGAACTCATTAACTCTCTGGCGGTAGTTTCCCAAGGCAAGATAAAAAATCTTTAGCGCAGTCACTGACGTAGATCATAATGAGCAGAAAGACTGATGGAATGGAGCATGAAACAGGAAGTGTGTGTGTGTGTGTGTGCGCTCAATTCGGAAACTGCCGTGCAAAGCTTTTCAGGCTTTCAGTCAGAATTGGCAACAAATCATATCAATATTTACGTGAGCGACATATTTAGCTTAGGTTCGAGTTCAGAATCGGATGAAACCAAGACGTTCCTGTATTTCAGGAAACGCTGCTTAATTATGAAGATACACATTAGGTCTGAACGCTTGTTATTTTGTCTCGATATATTCCCTTCCCACTTCTATCCTTCTCACTCTTTGATTGCTTTAATGATTGTTGAGTGTTAATGTTATTCAGCACAGTGGCTATGAGCACCTGATAAATAAATAATAATAATGACCAATCCATGCTATTACGGAAAAGCAATGTGTCACCATCAAAGCTGATCATTTTCCCATTTCTATTATTTCATATCTTTTATTCCATTTGCAACACAGCAATTTGTCAACTATAAGAATTTTTCAGTTAGGGTATGATGTAAATGTTGTGGAACATTTATCATATATGATCTAGGTTATATAGCAAAAAGAAAGTCTTTAGATGGGTTGAAAATCTTTACGAGGGGGGCATGGTTTAGTGGCTAGCACGTTTGCCTCACACCTCCAGGATTAGGGGTTCGATTCCTGCCTCCACCGTGTGTGTGGAGTTTGCATGTTCTCCCCGTGCCTCGGGGGTTTCCTCCGGGTACTCCGATTTCCTCCCCCAGTCCAAAGACATGCATTGTAGGTTGATTGGCATCTCTAAATTGTCCGTAGTGTGTGAATGTGTGTGTGCCCTGCGATGGGTTGGCACTCTGTCCAGGGTGTATCCTGCCTTGATGCCCAATGACTCCTGAGATAGGCACAGGCTCCCCGTGACCCGAGTGTAGATCGGATAAGCGGTAGACAATGAATGAATGAATTCGGCACATTTGTAAAGAGCGACTGACATTCCAGTCAGCGTGAACATATCTGGCTTTTAAACTGTTTAGAGACTACGAAAATCCCTGGAGATCTAAACCGGCACTACACTACACCCTGGTCACTGAGATCACCAATTTTTCCTATTCTGATCTTTGATATGAACATTAACTAAAGTTCTAGGCTTGCCTGCATGTGTTTTTTTTTTTTGTATTGCTTTGCAGGAAACCTCCAGTTAATAAGCGTCGTGTCCATCAATGTCAACTCAACACTTTATTTTTTCCTCTCTTTCCCAGGCTTTTACCCTTTTTTCATAATTTTCCTGTCGTTTCTGTATGTTTGAAACCTGCCTCAACATGCTGTCTCCTCAGCCCCGGGTTTGTTCACAGCCAAACAAGAAGTTGATTTCTAGTGCAGATGTGAAACTCCACACACACACACACACACACACACTGCACACACTGTGGGTCAAGCACACACGTTCTCATCCACCCAAACTATATCACCAGCCTTAAAAAGAGGATGTAGCCATGACTGTGTTTATTTCACAGAGAGACGTAGGTGAGTCATACCCATAAATATAGCATATAGTTTCCCACCTTCTACTTTTACTTTCTGAACAGCCGATTCTTTTCCATGTTTTTTTTTTTTTTTAATGTGATTCAGCGATCCAGGTTTTTTATGTAAATACACACACACCGTCATTTTGATCTGATTACTGCATTAAATTTCGTCAGACACATCACTTCTCTGCATCTCTAATGTTCTAATCGATACGTTTTATGTACGGAAATAAAATGTTCTAGACCTCACGCTAACCTTCTTCTTAAAAAATCTTTTTTTATTTTTATTTCAAATAAATTAAATAAAATCAGTGTTTAATATGTAATGGGATTAAATAAAATAAAAAAAAAAAGCAAAAATTTAAATATAGAAATAAGATCTATGACACATTTTCACTTTCTCTCTTGATTCTATAAAATGTAAAATAAATAAAAAATAAATAAATAAATAAATAAACACTTACAGTCTGTCTCTCTCTCTTCTGGACTGCTCTCTGTGTGTTCTAGACAGTCAGTCTATCTGTTTCTCTCTCTCTCTCTCTCTCTCTCTCTCTCTCTCTCTCTCTCTCTCTCTTCTGGACTGCCCTCTTGCTTTTTAGACAGTCAGTCAGTTTTTGTTTCTCTCTCTCCATCTCTTTCTCTCTTTCTCTCTCTCTCTCTTTCCCCTCTGTCTTCTGGGACTCCCTCTCTGTGTGGTTCTTATCTGTTTCTTTCTCTCTCTCTTTTTTTGTCTCTCTCTCTCTCTGCCTCAGTCTTCTGGACTGCTTCTTGCCCCTTTAGACAGTCAGTCAGTCTGTTTTCTCTCTCTCTTCTTTTTTCTCCCTTTTTTCTTCTTTTTTTTTCTCTCTCTCTCTTCTCTCTCTCTCTCCTCTCTCTCTCTCTCTCTCTCTCTCTCTCTCTTTCTTTTGTCTTCTGGACTGCTTCTTGCTCTTTAGACAGTCAGTCAGTCTGTTTCTCTTTCTCTCTCTCTTTCTCTCTTTCTATGTCTTCTGGACTGCTTCTTTCTCTCTGTGTGTTTTAGACAGTCAGTCTCTCTCTCTCTCTCTCTCTCTCTCTCTCTCTCTCTCTCTCTCTCTCTCTCTCTCTCTCCCTCCCTCGCATCTTCCTCCTGTCTCCTGCATCTTGTAGTCTCTCTCTCTTGCTGTCTCTGTCTCTGAGACAGGTGTGTGTGCAGCAGGGTTCTGCGATCCAGGGAAAGCCCACACTAAAGCCCTGCCGCGAGCAAACAGGTAGTAATCAGGAAAAGAACAGCGGGTGTGTGTACTTCTACTTTGATGTCTGATTTCAGTCCTGCTGACCGGCCTACACACATCCTCTTCTGGGTTTAAAAATAAAATGCACCAGGAGCTATAGAAAGGAATCGGACCACATGAGGTCAAGGACTGTCAGCTACGCTCTCAGAGGTTTGAAGAAACTGAAAATGTCTCAAGCTTCGAAACTGTCCACTTCATCACATCACACCGATGTTGATTCATTTCCAACAACATCACAAGACCAAGTGTTTTATTCTTTAATTTAATAACAACAAAAGTTATACTAAAAAAATCAAACGATGGTCTGCGCCAGAGAACCTGGGAGTTAAGTCTTCATCCCAACACAAACATTACCACCAACGTGTGCTGCGAGATTTCTCCTTCCTCCACTTCTACTTTTTTCCCTCTACAACATCTCTCATCTTCCCTCTGAATCTCCAGCGTCTCAGCACGTAGACCCGAAAAGCGGCGAAACACGGTCCATCTGCTCTTCCTCCCTTCAGTCTAATTGCTGCTACACATCCGGAGTAAGATCAGACAGGAGACGACGATGAGCTGTCCAAACCCGCCTGGTGTCATCTTTTCCATGACACGCCCGAGCAGCGTGCGTAAGCAAGCGAGACCGTCCTGCAGTTTAACGGATTTGCTAAAGATGGAGAACTGGCAGCTCGAACGTTCTCATCTCTCAGCACCTCATTTCGCTCTAATGGAGAGTGAATGAGTCATGCGCACACCGCAGAGCTTCATGTAGTTCCGCAAGCTGGGTTTAAATAAGAAGAAAGTAGAAATAAGAAGATGGTTTTGAACTATTCTGCTGTTGAAACTGTTTACATTTCTGACATCCAGACTCATCTGTAGTAGGTATATAAAGAATCACAGATGTTAATAATCAACTACACTCTACCCTCTTCCGCATACATCAGCTTACAGATCCTGATTGAACAGGGTAGTTTCCAGTTTTAAATTTTGAAGTCCAACTTAGTTTCTAATGCCCTGTAGCTGTTTTCTGCATTTTCAGAAAGAATTGTAATGAAACATCCATAAACGTCCATTTTTTCCCCTGCAAGGTCAAGAAGTGCTAGAGTCATTAGCGCGTGAGCAACTTTCCCCATTTCGACTGAGGTGCTAGCATGGCCTTTTAGCATAGCCGCTAGCACAGGGCAGATGCTACGTGCCTAATGAACCAATGGAACAGTGGAATGGGGAGAAAATGAGATTTACACTCCAACACACACACACACACAGATACCATTACACACTGCTCATTACACAGTGCTCAGGCTATTCACACAACTATTACAGACCTTCAACAGTGACACACTCTTTCAATCAAGCAATATTCTTCAACGTTAATGGTACAGCAACTAAATACAACACAATTAACAGGAAATGTAAATACTTTGATCATCAACTTATGCAGCTCTAGTAACATCACAAGCCGTACGTTTATTTTAATTTATTTTTTTTTACAGCTTTGTTGCCTTGTAGAGAAAAAAAATAGTGAGGCTGCTGAGAGAAATATTAGGTTCTAGCTGCTTTGAATGAAATGATTACAGACTTCCTGGATGTTACATTTAATATAATTGGCAAATTGCTATAGTATAGGATTTGAAGTGTGCTGTTATAGGACATATGTGGTTAGTATCCTGGTTTGATTCCTTACACTGAATTTATATTGTAGCTAGTTAGAACTCGGGGGCATGGTAGCTTGGTGGCTAGGTGGCTAGCATGTTTGCCTCACACCTCCAGGGTTGGGGGATCAATTCCTGCCTCCACCATGTGTGTGTGGAGTTTGCATGTTCTCCCCGTGCCTTGGGGGTTTCCTCCTCTGGTCCAAAGACATGCATTGTAGGTTGATTGGCATCTCTAAATTGTCCATAGTGTGTGAATGAGTGTGTGTGTGTGTGCGCACCCTGCAATCGGTTAGCACTCCGTCCAGGGTGTATCCTGCCTTGATGCCCAATGACGCCTGAGATAGGCACAGGCTCTGCGTAACCTGAGAATAGATTGGATAAGCAGTACACAATGAATGAATGAATAATTAGAACTCATAAACTGCACAATAGCTTCAGCGTCGGATGTTTTACCCTCAAAACTCTTAACCCTTTCCAGCAGTAGATTAGTGGAAATCTTCTTATCAGTGTAAACAAATTAATTCATTTATTTATGCAAGTCTGTTCTGAGATTATTCAGGACAACGTTGGGTTTCTGTATGTAGAGTATCATGACACATGTGTTTGTCTGCTGGTGAACAGGGTGATTGGGTGTGTGAGCCCCCTAGTGGGCAAACCATTGAAATTGGCACAAATTCCATTTTTTTGGGCCTCTGGTAAAAAAAGAATGGTTGAATATTTAAACGCATTTTTAATGTTTTCCCTTATTTACTTCTCATTCCACACTTTGTTACCTCGCCTGACACTAGTCAGGTGAAATAAAACTCCAGGGGTTCAATAACATTGAGTGGCCGTGTATCATTAGAGTGATAATTACCAAAACTGTGTGTACTGATCAATAAAGTAGATAAAGATTTGTGACTCCACAGACAACCAGATCTTTTTTTTTATCCAACGTCTTCTCAATTACACAGTATACCTCTAGATGGCATCATTAGCTCCCAGATCACAGCACTAACACCACTCTACTCCACATCCTGAGGATATTATCCAACGCAGGAGACTGCATAAATATTAATGCTACAATGAAGGTACCATTGTATTAACAGTCAGAAGAGTGAAGGCATTATACTCAGCATGCTCAGATTTGCAGATAAGTAAAGATGAATGGAAAATGGAACGGAATTTTTTTTTAATAGCTATTTTATAGTTATAAGAAGCTAAGCAACCCAAAGCATAGTGGATATACAAAGCAGCCATAATATTTATTCTTTCGCACTGCAATTCACTAATGATAAGTTTTTCATTTTCATTTATAGTTCTTCTTGTGGAACGTCCTTGAAGCAAGTTAGTTCCTGTTAGCGGTCACGATACAACCATTTCCCGCTTACATTTCCTCAAATTTATTACAACTTCTGTCTCGAAGACTTTCTTATGGTGGAAAAATGGTGCTAAAACTAGATTCCATTTACAGAATGCTTATCATATCAATAATCACACTTTTTTGTGTTGAATAATAAATCCTTTTTTCATCTGTGTACTATTAAACATAGATGCCATGTAGTGTAATTTACAGTTATTGTAGAAATAGGAACTCATGAGAACGAGCACAATGATATACATGTGGGCTTTTTCTTCAACAAGTAGTTGTAAATAAAGTGACAATCCATTTTAGCGATACAAATAATGTAAGATCTTTATCTTTTAAGCATCAAATGGTTTAAGTTAGAAGAAAAATGCGAAATGCGAACAAAAAAAACAAAATACTTTTTCCATGTTTTACCAATATAACGAGTTTTTATAGTAATTCATTCATTCATTGTCTACCGCTTATCCGATCTATTCTCGGGTCACGGGGAGCCTGTGCCTATCTCAGGCGTCATCGGGCAGCAAGGCAGGATACACCCTGGACGGAGTGCCAACCCATCACACACACACACACCTAATCAACCTACAATGCATGTTTTTGGACCGGGGGAGGAAACCGGAGCACCCGGAGGAAACCCCCGAGGCACGGAGAGACCATGCAAACTCCACACACACATGGCAGAGGTGGGAATCAAACCCCCAACCCTGGAGGTGTGAGGCAAACGTGCGAGCCACCGTGCCCCCCTGTTTTTATAGTAATATAAAAAATAAATATATTATAATATAATATACATTTATATGAATAAAAATGATATATAAAAAGTTCAAAATGTGATTCAAATCGTTTTGTTGACATACCTTTGTGTGAATATCTATAAAATGACCTAAACTTGGTAACTAGGCTTCATTCTTTTCTTTTGATGACGTTTTGAACCTATTGCCTACCATAATGACGTGGTTATGTTTTGGCCCGATTGGCGAACCACAGCACTTCTGCTCAGATGATGCTGAGGCAGTTTCGCTCCCGCTCGGAGTCGCACTCGCTTTCCTCCGCGCTCGTCACCGAGGACAACGTGGGAACGGTTGTCGTGTGTCAATAAAAAAAAACATGCCGTGTCGCAAAGGACACTTTGCCGTGGCATTTGCGTGTAGTTTCTCATTTTCACCCCCTACGGATTAAGAACGGACCGCGCAGTGACTCTGAGGAGCGAGAGATGCTCAGGTGTCGGCGCCGTTAAACAAACTTTCTGGCTAAGTGTTAAACAAGCGCGGAGGCACTGGACTTCCACCTGACAGAGACTTCCGGCGAAGCTGACAGGAGTCTTGGCGGGAAAACAAACAAACAAACGAACGAACAAACAAAAACAAAACAGCACGATCTACCAAGTTTCACTCAGCGCTAAATGAAGTTTTATCATTTTGTCAAGATGGCTGGTGACACCAAATGGGGATCATTTTGACTAAAAAAAAAAAAAATCCTTAAAGCCTTAAAGTGTTATACATTTTTAAAGTTCTAATTTGACAGGATTTGTTTTTTTATGCTGTTACAGAACCGCAAAGAAGTCCAAGTCTGTCAGTGCGGAGAATAAACAGACGGTGTGTAGATGTCAACAAAGACAGGAGCTGTAATAATTCCTCTTCCCGGTAAGAATGAAGAGTATCTTTGACCGTTATAGTTCTGAAAATGTGTTAGATGAAAGTTAGCTGCGCTTTTTCGTCGGACATTTGGAAAATGCCCCGCTTTCGGGGTTGATATCAGGAGGACGCTCTGCGTGTGAAAACCCTGAAGCGATCCGACCTACGACAAAAGTGACCCAGATGTCTTGGGAACATGAATGGAGTTCCACCTGGATTATAGCGCTGTCAAAGTTTCCTTCAGGGAATGATATTTTCTGTCTGAAACATCAGTCTGACTGACTCCGTGAAGAAAATGCTCCATCTTGCTGTGAACGACGCATGGATCTTCTCGACCGAAGCTGAAGGTTGGTTAACGTCGCACGCGCTCGAACAGGTGCGCCGCCGTCGCCCAACTTTCTCAGCGCGTTCAAAGAATTTCACACACCGTTTCATGCAATTTCCATCACCTTTGTTACCGTGTCACTTCTCAGCTGCGAGCTGCAAACGGGATATGGCGCCTTGCAGGTTTATTTCACGCATGAGCTGAAATTTTCTTGCTTTATACTCCTCATAATTTCCATAGAAGCACATTTCATCTAATGCTATTTAAAAGGAAGGCAAACCACTCGTGATGTTTTAAAGTATATCGGTAGAAAGTTAAACTTCATGCAGCATCCCTAGTGTTGAATTAGCACACAGAGTGAGAAGCTGTACACAAATAAATGACTGTAGAGCTTAATTCTATGTTGCAAGATTTATTTCAGTACTAAAGGTATTAATTCAGCACAGGGATTTTGTCTGTTTTTTTTTTTTTTATGTGGTTCTAAGTCTGTAAATGTTATGCACAGAATTATTTAGAAAAAATGCCTCAGGACTAGTGCATGCAGATCATCTTTCCATCTTTTCCATATTTAATTTTGCTAGCAAAATGAGCCTTTCTTGATTTAAGGCTAATCTGTGTGTGTGTATGCGTCTGCTCACAGCGGCCCATACGCTGGCGCTATGCTCTAGCGCCAATATGAGAGTCTTCGTGGCGCGTTGAGCTTCTCCGTGCCAGTCCACATGCAGGCCAAGAAGCGCTACGTGCTAGCGTTGGCGGCAGTCTGCGCCATGCTGCTCGCCTACATCTGCACTCTACATACCACAGAGCTTCAAACGCACAGCGGCGAGCCGCATTTTCACGCCCTTCTTCAGCATGCTGAGCAACCCTACCTGTTTCTGGAGGAAGTAGAACCCGAAGAGTACGGACCGCTGGTTCTGCTACGGCGCGAGATCCAAAACAACATGTACAAGAGCCGCCGCTGTCGCATGGACACATGCTTCGACTTCGGTCGGTGTCAGGGTGCCTTCCGTGTCTATGTGTACCCGCCAGGCACGAGTGCGGTCACAGGAATTTCTGAGAATTACCGTAAAATTCTGGCAGCCATTGAGGACTCTCGGTTCTACACGAGCGATCCAAGTGAGGCCTGCCTTTTCGTGCTCAGTGTGGACACACTGGACCGGGACAGGCTCTCACCACAGTATGTGCAAGATGTTAGAACTCAGATCCAGAACCTTCCACTGTGGAATGATGGCAGGAACCACCTGATCTTTAACCTGTATTCTGGGACGTGGCCTGACTATGCCGAGGATTTGGGTTTTGATGTAGGCCAGGCCATGTTGGCCAAGGCCAGTGTCGACGTTCAGAACTTCAGGCCCCATTTTGATGTGTCCATACCACTTTTTTCCAAAGACCACCCCCAGAAAGGTGGGGAGAAAGGATATTTGACATCCAACAATGTCCCACCTTCACGGAAATACCTTCTGGTGTTCAAGGGGAAGAGGTACCTTACAGGAATTGGTTCAGAAACCAGGAACGCTTTGTATCACATACATAACGGGGAAGATATGATTTTGTTAACCACCTGCAAGCACGGGAAAGACTGGGAGAAACACAAAGACGCCAGGTGTGACCAGGACAACGAAGAATACTCAAAGTAAGTCCACTACTACACTTTTATCACCTTGCTACTGGGCCAAGCCTGGTTTGTGCTGCAGTTTTTCTCATGGAAAATCGGATACACCTGTTTGGGAAAATGAAATGAATCCTGAGGAAGGAATGATGGCTTGCTGTCATGGGAAAAGACCTTGCATGGTAATAAGCATTGTGTCACAGAGTTAGCTCAAATGGCAAGGGACAGGGAACGCCATTAAAAAGCTATAAAATTATTTTAAGATGGAACATGCTTTCAGCGGAAATGAATGCTGTGATTTATAATATCTGGTGCTAACAATGGATGCCTCAGTTTAGGCAACATATGTTCCGTTTGTACAGAAAACTCAGCCGTTTTGTGGCTGAAAAGCTCGCCGTTTTCTGTCCTTTGGTAACCCTGTTAACCGAACGAAACTGAATTGAGACGCGTTACTTTTTTTGAGCCGTACAAAACACATTCTCTCACACATACACAGGCTAAATGTCGAGCACCGTAATCTCAGTAATCCATTGCGGATGAGTGGAATGGTGTGTTTGCTTTAGCGCCCCATGGGAAGACTTGGCCTTCATTGTCCTGGGCTTTTCACATTACATGTGTGTCACAGGCTTTTCTCACTCATGCTTTGTTACAGAGTGTGTATTTCTGTCACATCATTTGAAAAGCCCTTTCCCACCCAGACAGGGTGCACCACAGACTAATTATCAAGACTGAGTCTCAGACCTCCTTCTCTGAAGGGTTGTATTTGTTGATAATCAAATTCCTTTAGAAATGAATGATGTGTTAGGCAGCAAGCAACACTCACATCGGTTTATGCTAATTTCTTTTTTTTCGTTTTTTTTGTTTTTCTTTTAGACGGTCAAAGGAGTTTTAACTAAAACTTCTCTGGCCAGCTGACCTCAATCCTGTATAAACATGGGATTATACACCAAATGTATTCAGTAGAAGAGTGGGCTAAATTTGAGAAGCTTTCTAAAGTAAACGATTAAGGGTTAGGGTTAGGTGATTCCTGACGGATTCAGGCATAGCCAAGTACTTGGGATCATGCGACTAATATTTCATCTAAGGAAAGTATAAAGACGCCGCTGTAGGAACAAATGGATTGTACTGAAGTGAACAGTGTGCTATTGAGGCCTGTGATGTGTTCCAAATAGAGTCTGGTTACTTTCAGTCTAGTGCACATAGAGTCAGCCATGTTATAAGAATGTCACCCTTTTGTGGCATAAAAATACCTTGTCCAGATTACCAGATCCCTGGTGTGGCTTGGTGCGTGGGATACTGGATCAGAGCATCTCCAAAACTGCACCTCTGCAGTGGTCAGTATCTATCAAAAGTGGTCCACAGAAGGAACAGTGGTGAACCGGAGACAGGGTCATGGGTGGCCAAGGCTCACTGATGCACGTGGGGAGCGAAGGCTGGCCCGTGTGGTCCGATCCAACAGACGAGCTACTGTTGCTCAAATTGCTTTTAAAAAGTTAATGCTGGTTCTGATAGAAAGATGTCAGAATACACAGTGCATGACGGGTCAGGGCTGTTTTGGCAGCAAAACGAGGACCAAAAAAATATTAGGCAGGTGGTCATAATGTTATGGATGATTGGTGTATTTCCCGCCTAGATTTCTTATTAAGTGTTTAACCTGAATCAATTTCAGTAAAAATATTAATACAGTGTGTTCTGTCCACTCAACAACATAGAACTGATATAGACTTAGTTTGGATTATGAATTTACACAGCTCATAATATTTTAGCGTGTGAGGAAATCAAAATGATAATATAAAACATATAACAAATAAAACAGAATAATAATAATAATAAGGAAAAAAAAGTATTCACACCTGTTTCTTTTAAAGGTGCAACCAGCTGCCATTAGAAGACATTATAATTAGTTATTTCTAAAATACATTTAACGGCATTAAGCCTATTATGTTTCCAAAAATGTAAAGAATTGTTGCCTTGTGATAGACTGGCATCCTGTCCAGGGTGTACCCTGCTTTGTGCCCAGAGTTTCCTGGGGTGGACTGTTTACCTAAAACTGTCCATAAAAATCAGTGACTGGTTAAAGAGGGAGACGGACTACATAGGCAGAAGGACTACCAGACCTTGGGCATTGAGAATGTTAAGACATATGAATCTTGTTTGTTAAAAGTCATGGCAGGTATGTGGAAAAAGGGATGAAAAGAAAGTGAAGCATTGTGGTGGTAGCATCACGTCTAACGGTACCTGCTTCTCATAGTAATCCCGTCATAACCAGGTCACCACTGGATGCCCTTCAACTTGTGATTGTGCCATATCGAAAGCTTTCCTTTTATGATGTGGGACAAAAACAGCACAAATGACGTTATGAAAGGTGTGTTACGTACAATCGTGTGTAATTCATAGGCTAATTGAGTCAGCATGGGATGACTATTCCAGACATTTCTTACTCCATTCCCTGGACAATAAAGCACATAAATAACCCTCATTTTGTATTAGAGGGCTATAAGCGTGCTCTAATAGGGGAACACTCATCTGTAGTTTAAGTGGAGTAATATATGATCCACTAGCCTGCAAATTAAAGCCTGAGGTCTTGGCCAGCACACACTTACAGTTTAAATAAATTGGAAAGGATTTCAAAGTGGCGGTGCGGTCAATAATTGGCGCTCTGTTAAATTAAGTAGGAGCTCAGAGCCAGAGGAAGAGAGCATTCCTTAAACACACACACACACACACACACACACACACTTACACTTCCCGCTGTGCCGGGGTGGATTAAAAATGAGCCTCGCATAATTCTGCTACGACAGCCCAGGCTGGGCACAGCACACACGCTCACTCATAGTCGATGCTTGATTTCATTATCGAGCGACTCCAAGTCAATGAGAGGCCCGATTCAGAATGCTGTCAGATGTCTTTGTCAGTTTCCTGTTCATTTGCGCCTGCGGGAGAAGGAAGGAGAGACGGATGGAGGGATGAAGGAAGGAGACAGAAAAGGGAACCCTGCTGATAAGATGTATCGGCTGACTCTAAATTAGAGATGTTCACGACCTGCAGATTCATCACAGAGAGAGAGAGAGAGAGAGAGAGAGAGAGAGAGGGAGAGGGACAAGCAGAGAAAAAGAGATGGAGTGATGGAGGGGGATGTTGTAATGGAGGTACAGTATGACAAAATGCAAGAGGCAGGAAATGGTGAGAAAATGCTTTAATTAGCGAGTGATTAATGGAACGTATGCTTCTTCAGTAAGGGATAAATTCATCTACGTATCTAATATTCATAGATGTTCATAAATTTGTTTAGACTACCTGAGGAACGTATAATACAGTAGAGTTTCAACTGAATATGAAATGAATTTATTTTGGAATTATTAAAAAAGAATTGATAAGGAGTTCTATTAAAGCTTCCATGTATTTAAAGAAAAAACAAACAAAAAAAAAATTGTTTCTTGGTGTTTTTGTGTGCTGATTATTTCCCTGTAATATAATCCAGAATGTTTTATTCCCTTTATACCACAGCAATTTTCCTGACTTTCCTGAATCTTTTTTTTATACAGACACACACACACACACACACACACACACATATATATATATATATATATATATATATAGATATATATATATATATATATATATATATATATATATATATATATATATATATATATATAAAGAACTCCCTGGAGACTCAAAATTAAAAAAAAATTTTTTAAATCTTACAGAAAATAAATCGCTTTGTAGTAAACAAGCTAGATTTCAGATGCTTAGTAATACAAGACCTGTTTAAAACGTTGATCTTAAGCCCTATTCGGACTGGATGAGTTTAATCAGCAGGACTTTATTGTTGTGAGGAAAATCTCACATCCGGACAACAATAAAGTGACCACAGGATGAGTTTGTAGTAGGTTGTGTTTTCTACAAACCTGAATGTTTGCATCATGATCAGTGCATCAGTGTGGGGGGAACTCCAATTGTTTCTAGAACAAAAGTCCAGTTTTAAAATACAACAAAACAACAACCACAAAGTATCCAAGAAACATCTAGTTTTCGTCCTATGTTTAGGGAAGTGCTGAATATCTGCGTGAGCATCACCGATTATTTAGACGGGACTACACTGACCAGACGAGCACTGAGCTTTGTTAGAAAAAAAAAAAAAAAACAGTAGATAATGAGATAGAGGTCTGTAACGTTCTCGAAGGAGGATGAAGAAAAACTACTGACATGGCCAATCCAGATGGACCTGAACTCACAGAGGAGCAACCTTTGACACATTTACTCCTTTTCAGATCCAGGGATTCTTTCATCGTGCAGATCTGGCAACCCAAATCATAGCATAGCATCAGGGACACAAATCAAACAGAATTTTTTTTCCCTAAATGTTATAGAAGCTACAAACAACCACAATAATGTCAGGTCAGTGAATTTCTGGTACACTAATCTTTAACGTTCTAATTTAAACTCCTTTGCAAACACGTTTATAATAACCTTAGGCATTTTTCAACCATTTCCATAGCATCTAATATCATCATATCATATCACCCATATCATATAATTAAAGTGTGTATTGGAATCCCTCCATAGAAGTGTACACTTGATGACTCGATCATCTTATGAGTATAATTATAGGAGATGAAAGCACACAATTCGCACGGTCTTTCCTGTCTTTTGGAGAAAACGGCAGGTGAAGAAACGGAGCAACAGTTGAGCCGCAGAGAGAGAGAGAGAGAGAGAGAGAGAGAGACGTGAGGGAGAGTGTGACAGGATGAGATTGGAACAGGCCCACCTGCTGTGATGTGTTCAGTAACAGTGTAATGTGTCAGTAGGAGTCACACTTTAAACCTCTGTAATGAGGAGCCATGAGGAGAAACACCACCTTCACTCTGCCACGATGCGCTTACTGGCCTGGAAATAATGGTCTTCAGTTGAATTTGTATCTGCCATAGAAGATATTTTCCATCACGCTCGTTTCACATCGAGAATATATTTACGAGGACTGAGCGTATGTTCGGGGATACAGCGAGGTTTTCAATAACGTCAAATAGTTGTTCAGCATTCTCCCCAGGAAGAGGCAGTCTGGGGTTTGTTTGTCTTTTCTTTTTCTTTTTTTTTTCCTGAGATGAAGCCTGTCCCATTTGGAAGGTATCAGTAGACAGCTGTCATCTAAACAGAGTCCTTATTTTGGAAGAATTTGTAGGCAGCATCCTAAGCTGAAGCATTCACAAAAGTCTGTTCACCAAGAAAAAAAAACAGTAAACAGAACTGGATTTTTTTTTTATATATATATTACATAATATATAAAATAATATATCGCACAATATACCATAGAGCTGTTGCTTATTCAAATCTGACTGGTCAGAAGGCATTGATTAATTTCCTTAGGGACTCCATGACTGATAAATTATTATTTATTTCATTTCATTTATTTTCTTCAAAATATTATTTCACAAATTAAAAAAAATATATAGTTAGTTATTAGATATTGTTTTAATAATTTATTTTAATATTTAAGTCAATAATGATTAATATAATAATAATAATAATAATAATAATAATAATAATAATAATAATAAATGGATGGAATGTATCCTTTCTAGAATGTTATACTTTTATTTATTTATTTATTTTGTAATTATGAGCAAACTGGTGTACTATAAGACGAACAAACCTTTAGCGATCGTACTGTTACAGTAAAAGACTCCGCCTCCTCACACCGCTCTGTCATTGATTATTTTCCCATAGCAGCACGTCTTGAACGTTTTATTCCTGTAATAATATTGTAAATCACGGTCAGTTCACCTCACTGTACTCAGTGCAGCAGTGCTAACCCAGGCTTGCCCTTAACCCTCGGGTCATACGCTCGATGCTTGGATTGGATACAACCCTCTTTGGATAACAGCTTTAAATCACTCAGACACTTTATTATCATTCGGTCTCTTGGCTTCTTCAGCATTACAAGCAGTTCCTGAAGGCTTTACTCGCTGCTTTTGAAAGCCAGGGCTAATTAATATGAGCACTGTATTAACTGACACTCTGTGCTACATTATCACCAAAAAGCCTTCATCCAGCTGGATTTTCAACCCTGCCACTGCCAGCAAGCAGCTCCCGACTTCACAGCCAGGGATATTGTTTTTTTGTAGTACATCACAAGCAAAGCTTACCATCACACAAGTCTAGCTGATCAACCTGCATTTACTACAATATATCGATCAACCATAACATTATGGCCTAAAATTGTGTTGGTCCCCCTTTTGCTGCCAAAACAGCCCTGACCCGTCGACTCCACTAGATCCCTGAAGGTGTGCCAGGTGTATCTGGCACCAAGATGTTAGCAGCAGATCCTTTAAGTCCTGTAAGTTGCAAGGTTTGGCCTACATGGAATACTTACAGGACTTAAAGGATACTTTTGATAGATACTGACCACTGCAGACCGGGAACACCCCACAAGAGCTGCAGTTTTGGAGATGTTCTGATCCAGTGGTCTAGACATCACAATTTGGCCCTTCATCAAACTCGCTCAAATCCTTACGCTTGCCCATTTTTCCTGCTTCTAACACATCAACTTTGAGAACAAAATGTTCACTTGCTGCCGAATATATCCCACCCACTAACAGGTGCCATGATGAGGAGATCATCAGCGTTATTCACGTCACCTCTCAGTGGTCATAATGTTATGCCTGATCGGTGTAGATTGTATTTTATTTTATATTTTGTCAGAAGTAGGTTTTTTTTTTAACTTGTGTGCTGTAATGGCTATTAAATTCAGTCATGCTAATCATAATGCCACTCTTATTTGCAGCAAACTTCATACTTCTGTGGTATTTTAACATTGTGTGTGTGTATGTATGTGTGTGTGTGTGTGTGTGTAGGTGTGTAGAGCCAAGTTCTGCACTAATAACTCACCTGCACTTGTATGACCTTACACCACACACACACACACACACACACACACACACACACACACACACACACACACTGTCTCCGTCTCAGTCTGTTTCCTTTTCGTTCCTCTCTGTCAAACTGACACACAGTGACACACACACACACACACACACACACACACACACACACACACACACATGGCTCAGTATAATGAGCGAATATTATTATTGTTTTATGTAAATGTCTGGAATGACACATTAGACAGTCTGCAGCAGGTGGCCTCCTGGGCTTGATTGACATTTCAGCTAACACATTTCTCCACAGGAGGGACCTTGTATACGTGTGTGTGTGTGTGTGTGTGTGTGTGTTTGCGTGTGTGGAATTTGGCAGTGCTCTTGTAAGCACAGTGACACCATCCGTGCATCTATTCAGTGTATTTTTATTTCAGATGTACATTAAAGATGTGTGGAAGTACTTAAATGCTCACAGGAGACAGGGGTGTGTAAACGAACCTGCTTTTTAAAATTTATTTATTTGCAACAAAACCCAAAACCTGAATCAAGCTCTATAGGATTTCTAATTTAATATTTTGGACAGGCTGTAAATTCTAGTCTTGGAAGTAGACATGTCTTTGAGCATGTCTTATAATGTACACTATATTGCCAAAAGTTTTGGGACACCCCTCCAGATCATTGAATTCAGGGGTTTGGCTCGGCCCCTTAGTTCCAGTGAAAGGAACTCTTAATGTTTCAGCATACCAAGACATTTTGGATAATTTCATGCTCCCAACTTTGTGGGAACAGTTTGGGGATGACCCCTTCCTGTTCCAACATGACTGCACACCAGTGCACAAAGCAAGCTCCATAAAGACATGGATGAGTGAGTTTGGTGTGGAGGAACTTGACTGACCTGCACAGAGTCCTGCCCTCAACCCCATAGAACACCTTTGGGATGAATTAGAGTGGAGACTGCGAGCCAGACCAAAACTAGGACGTCTGCCTTTACATGCACGTGAATGTGATATGGAGTTGTCCCGCCCTTTGCAGCTATAACAGCTTCAACTCTTCTGGGAAGGCTTTCCACAAGGTTTAGGAATGTGTTTATTGGAATTTTGGACCATGGATGTGAAGGCCTGGCTCACAGTCTCCGCTCTAATTCATCCCAAAGGTATTCTATCGACTTACACACTCTGTTCATATAATAACAACAAATAAAAATACAAGAAAAAATACAGCATAAGAACTGAACAGTTAACACACGTAATTATGGTCAGCTGCCGTAAAGGTTAGGTTTTGTTATTGACCCGCCCCCAATCTGAAAAGTCAAAGCTCTTGAGTAGTAATTACAACACTTTTGACTGCAATTGATATTTATGTATGTGAAAGAAAACGAAACTCTTGTCAATTTACCTAAAATTAGCTAGCTAGCATATTATCCCACATTTTCCAGCAATACAATTGTACCACATTCATGTTACAGTCAACGTCAGTTATGTCTCGCCACTAGTTCTTATTTCATATTCGTTACAGAAGCTACAAGCGACAAGTTTATTTAGTGTCATGCTGGAAAAATCTGATTTTTCATTTCTGCTATAAAAGAAAAAATAAAGAGCTGGGAGTTTGGTGTCATATCAAATCCTCTCAGGATCTGCGCCACACCAAAAGTAATAACTCAAGGTGAGTCAGTCACGAGCTCCTTCTTGTTTCCCTTCTTTCTTTCTTTAGCAGGAAATGTAATATACATGGTGTAACACTGTTGGTCAGCTAAGATTGATGACATCCCAAGGAGGAGGAGGAGAAGGAGGAGGAGGAGGAGGAGGAGGAGGAGGGGGGGGGGGGAACGCAGGAAAGATCTGCTTGTGGCGTTATTGATCTCCGATATGAATAAATCATGTGGCTGCCTCTGATATTTCCACCTTGTACTTTAGTTGTGTTGCCACTGGCGATGAATGCAGGATGTGTTCGTTTTCAGCTGGAGATAAGCAGGGTTCATATTTATGCTCTCAGCTCTGAGGAAACAAGTCTTGCAGAGTTAGCATCTGTAAAAGGCCACGTTTCATTTGTTCCAGTTGCTGTTTGGTATAACAGGGACGCGCGGGAGGGATTACTCAATTCATTCTTTGCTCCTCTTTTCGTGTCTTGAAAGTATCGAACCCATTAAAGACTCAAGAAATGAAAATAAGTGAAGCGGAGTTAACGAGTTTATCAAATAACTTCCAGAGGGTCTCCTGGCTCATGCTAACTGTATCATTTAATAACGCCTGCACTCCCTTTAGAAGTGATTTGAAGCAGGGACACGCCCATGGCAGCCATGTCTAGTGTTGTTCCAGACAAAATATTTACTTTAAAACGCCTTGAAACTAGCTATACAGGTGGGTTTACCTTTAAAAGCAGGCTTTTGTTTATCTATAAATGAGGGTGGGGTTATTCTCACCTGTAAATGTGGATTGTGCTGTTCTTACTTTTAAATGTAGGTGGGATTATCTTTAAATGAGGGTGGGGTTATTCTCACCTGTAAATGTGGATGGGGCTATTCTTACTTTTAAATGTAGGTGGGATTATCTATAAATGTGGGTGGGGTTATTCTCACATGTAAATGTGGATGGGTCTATTCTTACCTGTAAATGTGGGTGGGTCTATTCTTACCTGTAAATGTAGACAGGATTATTTATGTGTAGGTGGGGTTATTCTCACCTGTAAATGTGGGTGGGGCTATTCTTACCTGTAAATGTAGACAGGATTATTTATAAATGTGGGTGGGGTTATTCTCACCTGTAAATGTGGGTGGGGCTATTCTTACCTGTAAATGTGGATGGGACTATTCTTACCTGTAAATGTGGGTTGGGCTATTCTTACCTGTAAATGTAGACAGGATGATCTATAAATGTGGGTGGGGTTATTCTCACCTGTTAACATGGGTGGAGCTATTCCTACTTGTAAATATGGGTGTGGTTATTCTTACCTGTAAACGTGGGCGGGGTCTGTAAAAGGTGGGGTTTAAGCTTTCATATAAATGTAACCAGACTTATCTACATTCTACCTATACTTGTTTAAGATTTTACCTAATAAAAGTGGGTGGGGCTAACTAAATGTGGGTGGGCATACCCAGAAATGTAGTCAGAGTTGCCTATTTTCGCTTAGTCTTTAAAAGTGTTAAATGTTACCGTCTTTTTAGGATATTAAATAAAACTTTTTTTTTTTAACCCAACATTTTTGCTGCCTGTTTATTTACAAATATCATACAAATACCGTGTCTTCAGGTATTATGATACGACTGTGCATTATGTCGATATCACCCCGAGTTACATCGTCATCTCTGTTCCTCTCTGCCCCTTTAAAACTGCCTGTGTCTTTAATGATTATGGATCCAGAGCATGCGGTACTCAGTTAAAGGACACAAATGTGTTCTGGTAAATTCTCAGATAGGTGTTGTGCGCCGAACGAGGCAAAGCCGTGACCGGCGTATGTTAGGACAAATCTTTGCAAATCAGTGTGTGCCATGCAACCGAGGAGAACGACGGTTATGGAAATTAGCGAACGATGCTAGAGCATTGCAAATTGGCGGAAACACGCAGGGAAGAAAAAAAAGAAGTGTGTGTAGTGTTGAGAAGAATGGCTAAGAAAACCAAGGCCGCTGTGTGTACGGAGGCAAGTGCTTTCTTTTTCTTAGATTTGAGTTTGGATGACACACCTGTGCGTGAAATAGATGTAATAGTGTGTGTGTGTGTGTGCGTGTGTGTGTGAGCACCGTGCCTACGTACCGTTAAGCAAACAAGGTCACAGCTTTGATTTGTGACTCCATCTGGCAGGTCAGTCATTTTTACGGCTGTGTTTATGAAAGGTGACATCAATGTGAATAACCCTTCCATTCTGTTCACACTGTCATTTAATATCCATCCACCTATCTAACACTCCTCTCTCTCTCTCTCTCTCTCTCTCTCTCTCTCTCTCTCTCTCTCTCTCTCTCTCTCTCTCTCTCTCTCTCTCTCTCTGTCTCTGACACACACACCTATTATCATGGTCTATACTACAGTACTACAGCGCAGATGAATACTCAAACCCGATTGGTTCATTGGCCACCGTTTCTATAGTAACACGCCACCGTTTCCATAGTAACGGCTCATCAAAGGTTGAAGCATGACGCAATCAAAGCCGTCATTAAAAAACAGCGCGTTGTTATTAAACAAATTACAAGATAGTGAAATTTAACGCTTGTGGAAGGAGTCTCCAGTATCAGTGTTACGTACGCAAAACACACACAGATCTACCTGGTAGAAAAAGAGTGGGCGGAGTTACAGGGAGTTCTCTATTAGAGATGCGTGATGAGGATATTATCAAGGGACCATTTTTAAAAAAATTAGGAAGTTCATTATAAGCGCTCGGACACCAGATTTCCAACAGACCTCCCTTTAATTGGATGCTTGTTTGCGGTAATAAATTCACAAGGTAGCAGCAGTGACCGGACAAATTAGAGTCTGCTTTAAATTCAGGATATCAATGTCGGAGTGGAGATCAGGTGTGTGTGTGTGTGTGTGTGTGTTTGTGTTTGAATGAATCAGAATAAATATCAGAAAAACAAAAAGAACCAACCTGTGAGCAGAAAGCACTTTGGAGCCACGAGCTCCTCATTCGTTACCTCACAAGACATTATACAGATCCATAACCATGGCCAAATTAATTGTTTCCACTAACCCTAATTATGAAAAAGCATCCAGAAGAAGCGTGGTAAGCATTTGGAAGCGTCGCTACTTTTCAGTTTGATAAATCTCCAGCTGCGTAGGCTGTCTCGCTTTCAGGAGCCGAGCATTCATTTTAACAAAAACTTGATTTACTGCAACATCAATACCGACTTTCCCAGAATTTTCTGGCTGAAAACGTGAAGCGGCCAGCGTGAGCTCGGCATTCATTACATCGCAGCTGATATTTACCACGACTCGTCATCGATCAGCCGGAGTCAGACGTGGTTTTTTTTTTTCTTTGCTTTAATTTAATTTGACCTTCACAGGTCCTGACAGCAGGTAAGATCACATTCTTACAGATGTGCATTCACATCAGTGTTTATTCTCACGTAAAACTTCAGAACAGTTCACCTTAGGATTTTCCGTTTTCCTTGTGCTTATCAGAGCAAAATAGACACGTCGTTTTTTTGTAGCTGTTGTGACATAAGCAATCCTTATTCATGAATATTCACGCTAAATTAATTAAAAACATAAAAAGTTCGAACATTACTAAAAACACTACTAAAAATCTGAAGAATTTTCTTAAGAGGAACAAAGCCATACGAATTTATACAGTGGAACCTCGCCATACGAATTTAATTGGTTCTGGGGGCGGGTTCGTAAGGTGAAAATTTGTATTGAAATGAATTTTCCCGTAAGAAATAATGTAAATGCAGATGATCCGTTCCAGCCACCCAAAAATATTAGCAATATTACCAATAGGAAGCGTATGCAAACTGTATGGCTGCTTACAAAGAACTGACCCAAGCCAAGAATTCCATGTCAAGGCTCCTCTTGGGCTAAAAATAGAACAGACCACCCACGCCACCAATCTGTCAACAAAAAATCGCCCGAAAAATCGCCTAGCTGTTGAAGGCATGCCGAAGGCTACGTTGGTATCGTGGGTTGACTCTTTTGAAGCAGCTTTTACTGATTGAAAATAAAAACTCGCTTCACTTGGCTTTCCACTGACACAGACAAGTTTTTAATGGCTCCCGGACGTACGCGCAATTTAGCCGGCGTTCGGTTCGGTTCTTTTCGTCCGCATGCCAAAATTGCAAAAGGCTCCGCTGTAACAGCATTTTAACAGTTCATTATCTGAAGCAGCTACATTTCAAATACGCCCATCCCCCTCGTACTTTACTAAAACGTAAAGAAAAAAGTAAATAAATACATTTACATCAAAACGCATATCATTTCCTCACATCTACGCTGTATTTCACCTTCCAGCAACAACAACGTGATAAATACTGACAGTTGAATAAAAACCAAAGTCTAAATATATTATTTATTTATTTATTTAATTTTTTTTTGGGGGGTGTTAAATCTAATTATTAACTCCTTTAGCAGGTTACTTATATATGCGATTACGCATAAGTCAGTAAAACATGGCTGTTTGTGGAAAGGATACACACAGGATCTTTTTTTACATACACCTAAACCTAAAGGATGTGCAGTGAGACGTTTGGGTAAAGACTTCCTCATAAATATTCCGTTGTGTTTTTTTAAAAAAATCAAACCGATTTTTAGAAATTTCACTTGTCTGAAAAGGTACGAGGTGAACTGATGAACGCTGAAGGAGGTGGAAGGTTTGGCCTTTTTGGTAAACTCCGAGAACTGGATCATGCTCCAAATCTATTTATGAGCAAATCAGCAAAAAGCAAAACTCCAACCTTCTAGACCTAGAATACGACCCTGAGGTTCCCCTATATGTCTGCATCATGGTTTCATTCGCTTCTCTTTTTGATTTTACTGAGTAAACATGTCTATTCTTTGTGTATGGGGGGAGGAGTGAAAGGAAGAGAAGGAAGAGAAGAAAAAGCAGGAGCGATAAAAAGAGAGAGATAGATAGAGAGAGAATGAGAGATAGAGAGAGAGAGAGAGAAGGGGGATCGATTTATCCTACAGTGATGCCTCGGAGCACGACCTTCTCTGGGACTTAAATATGGATTCGATCATACAGTGATGGAGTGAGAGAGAGAGCAATGGAGTGATTGAATGATAGCTGGAGGGATGGATGGATGGATAGATAAAGGTACTCATTTGATATGGGCTGTTTTTATTGAGTGCTGGGGCTCACAAGCGAACCTACGCTCAAGGGTCAAGAGATTTTACTGACAGCGTGTCCTGAATATTTGACGAGTTTTAGACTTCTCGGCTAACTCCGTCTGCTTAACGATGTAAGTAACCTTATAATCACTGATTAACGATTTAAATAAATCCACCTGCTAGCCTACGATTCTGATCACAGCATATCCGATTCATCTAACACACTGTGACTGATGAGAAAATTGGAATTGTAGTTCAATTCAATTCCCTGTGTACACTGTTGCCATAGAAACCTATCATATAATATACAGTATTTGAATCAGTGTGTTACTAAACAAACCTGTGAGTCGTAGCTAAATCTTCCGACCAATCAGATTTGAGTGTTTCAAAATCCTGCTAAATTCTCACTAAATGTCCCATACTGTATATACACACATTAAACAAACATATTCTGGTCTGCTGAGGACTTTTCCGGAACCTTCTTCTCCTTCCTGAGACTACAACCGAGCTAGCAAAGGCGCGTTTGAAGTGGCGCTAGTCTCCTTTCTCCTCTCTCGTTTCTCGCTCTGTGTGTAATTTCAAGATGCTTCAAGAAGTTTCAGCCACAGGAGTACGTTGCTATCAATCCTGCTCCCTCTCTCCGGAGTGAAAGAAAAGTTAAAGTTGTTCAGAAATGTGGGTTGTGCTAAATAAAGACACGCTAGTACAGAAAAAGAGCTCGGTTTTCACTGCTGGGTTTTTGGCACTACAAGATTTATTTCTTTTATTATTATTATTATTATTATTTTTAAGAAATGTATCTAATACAGTGGCAGGGATTGTATGGTGGATTAGCAGCTAGCACAAACACACACACACACCATGGTCTTCGATCGTAATACACAGTAGTAAAAATTCCTGCCTGCATTTTTAGGTCGTTATGCCCTTAAAGAATCTGATGACACAGTGGATTGTTAGATAATTGTGTGTGTGTGTGTGTGTGTGTGTGTGTGTGTATGTGTGTGTGTGTTGTAACAGATGGCGAGCAGTGTGTTTAGAGGCGCTCCAAATAACAGCGCTGAAAACAAGGCCCAGCTGGAAGAGAACACGCAACTAGACAATCACAGAACAAAGTCTCCGTGTCTGTCACACACACACACACACACACACACACACTTTGATAAGGATGTGGTTATTTGGTTAAATTTTTTTGGTTTCTTTTGGTATGTTTGATCATATGAACACTGTCTGATCACAGAGCACGATGAAATTAAAAGAATTGAAACTTATTCAGAGTTTGTAAAAGTGTTGCTAATTTTGTTTTTCTAGACATTTTTCAGGTAAAAGATGAAGTACAGCTTTAAAATTCTTCACTCCAGACAAAGCAGGAGATGTATAAACTTTCGATGATATAAACAGCACGTAAATGGAAAGCAAAAGCACGAGAACATTCTAGAAAAGAAAAGCAAAATATTAGCTAGCTAGCAACAGCGTTATTCCTCTTCTCATGAACTAGCATGCTAATAACTCTGACCATATAAACAATGCTCATGCTAGCTAGCATGAGGGATACAACGTGGATGTAGCAGCAGATAGAGACTTTTGATATAAAAATATATAATAAAAATAAATAAATAAATAATCTGGTCTTCGCTTGTCCAGTTTCGGTGCTTGGTGTACCGTCAGTCTCCTGTCCCGGTGCAGGACTGGAACCCGAACTGATTCTCGTCAAGGTTCCTGTATGTTCTGAGATGCTTTTCTGCTCAACACGGTTGTAAAGAGTGATTATTGAGTTTCTTTTTTGGACCACAGTCAAAGTCACAGCTCTGCATCACGCCTCTAGCTACTACACACTCTCCCTCTGGACATGAGTGTGTGTGGTGATTCCCTGTCATCTGTTTTTCCTCACACACACACACACACACACACTCACACACACGTGCTCTAATGTAATTCACACCTCTTTGTCGTCCCTGCAGAGTCACGCAAGAATGTGATAAACACCGACTCCAGGTTCATATTAAACCTCAGTGCTGCTCAGTTCTCCACTCTGATTGGTCAGAATGTGTTGAAGCTTTTCTGATATTTATTCTGATTCATTCAAACACACACACACACACACACACACACACACACACAAGCTTTTCTACTTGAAGGAAGGATGTAATCATTGAGTCTGATTAACTCTATGCTCAGGTCACTCTGTGTGAGAATAAAGAACAGATTATTCTTTCTTTCATTTGTTCTTTCCTTTTTCCTTCCTTTTCTGTCTGTCTTTCTCTTTCTTTCTTTCTTTCTTTCTTTCTTTCTTTCTTTCTTTCTTTCTTTCTTTCTTTCTTTCTTTCTTTCTTTCTTTCCTTCCTTTTCCTTCCTTCCTCCCTTCCTTCCTTCCTCCACCCTTTCTTTCCTTTTCCTTCCTTCCTTCCTTCCTTCCTTCCTTCCTTTCTTCCTTCCTCCACACTTTCTTTCCTTTTCTTTCCTTTCTTCCTTCCTTTCTTCCTTCCTTCCTTCCTTCCTTCCTTCCTTCCTTCCTTCCTTCCTCTCTCCCTACTTCCCACTACATCGACAAACATTGTTTTTTTCTAGCGAAGAAAATTCTGTAAAAACTCTGTTACAGTGACGATGCTGACAATCTCCCTCTGATCACAACAGGAAACGTCCAGGAAGTGTCCAAAATGCTCCCCATCCATCCCGATGTATCCCAGTGATAATTAGAAGCTACACTCCAGAAACTCACTAAAACACACACACACACAGAGGAAACCAGCACCTCGCTGTGCAACAGCTTCACTTGAAGAAGTCTGTGTCATCTTATATCTGACACACAGACACACACACACCAGACACCTGACACACCAACACTAAATAAGCTTAAGAGATGAACTTATCGGTATTTTCCTGATTTTAATCACTTTGTTGCGGAATTACACACACTATAAAATCCACCACATGCCGGATATGTGCCAGTGTGTGTGTGTGTAAGAGAGAGAGAGAGAGAGAGAGAGAGAGGAAGAAAGAGAGAGGGGGGTTTAGAAAGAAAGAGGGAGGAGAGAGAAGAAGAGAGAGAGAGAGAGAGAGAGAGGGAGAGGGAGGAAGGGAGGGGGTAGAAAGAGAGAGGGAGGAAGAAAGAGAGGGAGAAAAAGAGAGGGAGAGAGTGGGAGAGAGATGGGAAGAGAGGGAGGAAGAAAGGAGAGGGGGGGTTTAGAAAGAGAGAGAGGAAGAGAGAGAGGGAGAGGGGGAGAGAGAGAGAGATGAAGAGAGAGATAGAGAGACAGAGAGAGAGACAGAGAGAGAGAGAGAGACGTGGGTCTTTGTATAAAATCCTACATTTTGTGTTTTGATTGCACTTTTACCGCTAATTAAAAAAAATCCGATATCACAGAAGAGATTGTGTTACCTAACCTCACACACACACACACACACACACACACACACACACACACACACACACACACACACACGCCATGTGTGCGTTCATATTTCAGTTGTGGTGCAGGCTGTTCCGCAGTTTTTCGCTGCATGTATCTTCCTTTTGCTTGAAAACCAAATCAGTCACAGCATGGAAGAAGGAAGCGTTGCGTTTTCATTAACACTCCTTCCTCTGCAGGAACAAACCGTTCATGTGATTTTTCAGGTGGAAAAAAAAGAAATGCTGTGAAACTTAATAATTAATGACTTATTCTTTGTAGCATGGATTTTCTGTCGGTCTCGAGTTAACTTATGAGGCAGCACTTTACTGTAGTGTATAAGAATAAACCTGCGCTGATATCGAGAATAAATACTTCATTAAATATCACCTAATCAGGAGTAAAAGAGTTATTAATCATCAACTAATTAAGATCTCCTTAAGTACATGTTTGTTGGTTAATATATTAATTAACACGTAGGGCTGTTCAGAAACCTTGGCTGTTCAACGTCTTCCAGATTCCCTTCCCTTTCCTTTCCTTATATTCTTCCCTTCCCTTCCCTTCCCTTCCCTTCCATGTTTTCCTTTCATTCCCTCCCTCATTTTCTTTCTTTACTTCTGTCCTGTCCTGTCTTGTATTTCCCTTCCCTTCTTTTCCCTTTACTCCTTTCCTCCCTCTTTTCCCTCTTTATGTCTTTCAATTCCTTTCCCTTATATCCTCCCCTTCCCTTCCCTTCCCTTCCCTTCCCTTCCCTTCCCTTCTCTTCCCTTCCCTCCCCTTCACTTATTTCCTCCCTCTTTTCCCTCCTTATATCCTTCCCTTCTCTTTCCTCCTCTTCCCCTCTTCCCTTTCCTTCCCTTTCCATCCCTTTCCTTCCCTCCCCTCCCCTTCCCTTCCCTCCCCTCCCCTTCCCTTCCCTCCCCTCCCCTCCCCTCCCCTTCCCTTCCCTTCCCTCCCCTCCCCTTCCCTTCCCTTCCCTCCCCTCCCCTTCCCTTCCCTTCTCCCCCTTCCCTTTCCTTCTCTTCTCTTCTATTCTTCCTTTCCCTTCCCTTCCCTTATATATTTCCCTTCTGTTTCCTCCCTCAGTTTCTTTCCTTACTTCTGTCCTGGTTTCCCTTCCCCTTCCCTTCCCTTCCCCTTCCCTTCCCTTCTTTTCTCTTCCCCTTCCCTTCCCTTCCCTTCCCTTCTTTTCTCTTCCCCTTCCCTTCCCTTCTTTTCCCTTCCCTCCCCTCCCCTCCCCTTTCCCCTTTCCCCTTCCCTTCCCGTCCCTTCCCTTCCCCCCCCTTCCCTTCCCTTCCCTTCCCTTCCCTTCCCTTCCCTCCCCTTCCCTTCCCTTCCCTCCCCTTCCCTTCCCTTCCCTTCCCTCCCCTTCCCTTCCCTTCCCTTCCCTCCCCTTCCCTTCCCTTCCCTTCCCTCCCCTTCCCTTCCCTTCCCTCCCCTTCCCTTCCCTTCTTTTCCCTTCCCCTTCCCCTTCCCTTCCCTTCCCTTCCCTCCCCTTCCCTTCCCTTCCCTTCCCTCCCCTTCCCTTCCCTTCCCTCCCCTCCCCTTCCCTTCCCTTCCCCCCCCTTTCCCCTTCCCTTCCCTTCCCTTCCTTTCCCTCCCCTTCCCTTCCCTTCCCCCCCCTTTCCCCTTTCCCCTTTCCCCTTTCCCCTTTCCCCTTTCCCCTTCCCTTCCCTTCCCTTCTTTTCCCTTCCCCTTCCCTTCCCTTTCCTTCCCTCCCCTTCTCTTCCCTTCCCTCCCCTTCCCTTCCCTCCCCTTCCCTTCCCTTCCCTTCCCTCCCCTTCCCTTCCCTTCCCTTCCCTCCCCTTCCCTCCCCTCCCCTCCCTCCCCTTCCCCCCCCTTCCCTCCCCTTCCCTTCCTTCCCTTCCCTTCCCTTCCCTTCCCTTCTTTTCCCTTCCCCTTCCCCTTCCCTTCCCTCCCCTTCTCTTCCCTTCCCTTCCCTTCCCTCCTTTCATCCCTCATTCCCTCCTCATCCCTTCCTGTTGGCTGTATGGGAATCGGCACGTGGGCAAATTGTGGAGGAAGAAAAAGAACTCTGAACTCCATCTGTATACAAAATGTATAAAAAGTACTGCACGTTGTGTAACATTCATCCATTCTGTTTGTGTGTGTGTGTGTGTGTGTGTGTGTGTGTGTGTGTTTGAGTGTTAGACCAGGAATCACTATCTAGAATCATTCATTGTCTACCGCTTATCCGAACTACACTCGGGTCAGGGGGAGCCTGTGCCTATCTCAGGCGTCATTGGGCATCAAGGCAGGATACACCCTGGACGGAGTGCCAACCCATCGCAGGGCACACACACACTCTCATTCACTCACACAATACGGACAATTTAGAGATTCCAATCAAACCCACCATGCATGTCTTTGGACTGGGGGAGGAACCCGGAGTACCCGGAGGGAAACCCCCCAGGCACGGGGAGAACATGCAAACTCCACACACACGGCAGAGGCGGGAAACGAACCCCCCAAACCCCGGAGGTGTGAGGCAAACGGCTAACCACCAAGCCACTAAGCCACCAAGCCCCCCCCTATCTAGAATCACTTGATTTTATATGACTAACTGTCATTTAAAATCAAGATGACTGATTCTATGATATGATGATAAGTCAAATAATAATGATAAAAATAATAATAAAAATAAAAATTAAACAGATAAAAAAATAGACTGAAATTAATAATAATAATAATAATAATAATAATAATAATAATAATAAAACAAAACAATATGACTATGATAAAATTGATGAAAAAAGCGGTACATCATAAAATATAGAACACACAGATGCCTGATTTAAAAGGAAACAAGAAACAGGTGCAACTAATCAACTAGCAAGCCAATAGCTGACAAGAACTGGAAGTGATGACCATGTAAGGAAATTAGAGCATCAGAATGAGAAATGGGGCAGGAAAAGAAAAGAGGGGAAAGGGTATGACAAGGAAAGATTACACCCCACTCCACACTATATGGAGTTTTAATCCTTTTCTTCTACAGTAATTTGCCAACAATTACTTTTAAAAAATTAAAGAAAAACCCTTC
>JAUCMX010000030.1:6782708-6815150 GCA_033459395.1 Hemibagrus guttatus | reverse complement strand
AGGTTCCCAGGTTTTGTTTTTTTTCCTTTTAGCAGCACCGTCTTGCTGCACTTCCGCTTTTGTCGCTACTCTCCGGCCACCGGCATGGGGCGACGCCCAGGACTCAGGGCCTGGTCTCCGCAGCAAGCCAAGATTGCAAAGGCTTTTCCGTAGTTCATAATGCATGTTGGCTGGTGCATGATTTCCAAACTCTAATAGTGTCTAGCGGCCGTACACATGAACACCGTTGTATCTGGTGTCCATATGCTGCAGTAGTATATGAGGACAATAGCACCATTTTGGATCTGGAGTGGCCACTGCATGCTACTGCTGCGCCACCAACTTAGATATATATCTAAGTCTAACCTCATGTCTTCATTTACTTTTTGAGAGCTTTATCCTGGTCTAAGATATGGTGGATATGCAGTGTCCACAGATCAGTCCGTCACAGGTTGTTTCTTGATTTAGAGTCAACAATCTACCACCATGTTTTTGGACAGTAAGGAGAAGCAAAAACCCACACAGAAACAGGAGATCATGGAAAACATTACACTGACAGTAATATGAGCTCAGGGTCAATCCAGAGACCCTGAAGCTGTAAGGGACTGGAATACTTAGCTTCAATATTTAAAAGGTGAAAAGATTTCATTGAGAATGCTAGAGGAAAATATACTGAGCAGAAAGAACCTGAAACTGCTGAAAGACAGCAAAAGAAAGAGATGAAATTTAATTCTTCATCCAGTTCCTTCAGGTACCAGGTGATTTAAGGGCAGCTCTGTAGCTAAGGGAGGTGGAAGAAGGTTTTGGGAGATGGACCAGGCATCCAGCTTTGCAGAGGAAGATGGATTTTAGGTTGCTTACAGTAATCTTTGTGACAAAGATGTATTTATTCTCTCTGATGAATATTTAATTTCTGATATCATTTACATTTGAGAACGAAGAACATTACAATATTTTGTGAAGAAATAATACAGTGTGTTGATTTTTTAATGATGTAAATATTGTGAAAGTGAAGCAGGCATCAAAAGCATGTGAGCGTCAGATAGAAAGCTATAAATCATACACTTTAAAATCTAACCACACAGATTTGTTTTTCTTAGCAAAATATTATTAGGTTTTGGGAGAACAAACCGTGAAAAAGAAATGAAGCTAGAGTATTTACAGAACTATTTATGCCAGACTAATTCTGAACAAATATCTTGATTAATTTATTGATGGATCAGCAAATTGAGGTCTTCTTTACTACAGACTCACTGTTCCAGCTCCATCACCTCTGCTGTAATGAACTGTACCAGGACCTGGAGAGTAAAATAAACAAGAAAAGCTTAGTTCATGCAGCTAAAATGGTGGAAGGTGGATGATACATTTCTGACAAAGGCTTGAAAGTGTTTGTACCTTTCTTTATGGTGGTACAATAAACCAAAGCCACGAGTATGTGCAGAAAGATCACAGTCACCACGGCAATGGGGATGTAGGGAAGAGGATCTGGAGCGACATCACCAAAAGACAATTCAGGATTCGTAGTGAGAAGTCAAAGTGGGTCAGAACACAAACTCAGATAATCCATATTCAGAAACACAAATATTATCAATTGGCAGAACACAGAATAAAATCTGATTTCTACATTTTGTGTCTCATGCTATAATACACTTTTTATCACCAAGATTTGATAAATGTACACTACATCCTTTTATGAAGTAGTACTTCACATAGTAGTTAAAAATATATAATTTCCTTGTACAGTCTACAGAAGGTTGTTTTACCTTTCACTGTAAGGTAGATGAATGTTTTCATTTCACTGATCTCACACCTGTACCATCCTCCATCCTCTACAGTCAGGTGTGATATGAGTAGAGAGAGATTTCCTGGAGGACGATCATTAATGAGCTGAACTCTGTCTGTGTAGCGATTTGTCTGGTCCGCTGGGAAGATTTCAGGATTAGAACCTTTTAAAAATCTCCATCTGAAAGTGTGTGGTTTGGCTTGTAGTTCAGAGCAGGAGCAGGGCAGAAGGACAGACTGTCCCTCGTTTCCAGTCACATCCACTGTCTGTTGATTCAGTGTGCAACCTGGAGAATGAACAAACATCAACATATTGCATTGCTGTTAAACATCAGATTCATCTGTCATGAGATTATCACTGAAGTAGCATTGTGAATAAAAATGATTCATTTACCTTTAACAGTGAGTTTGAGGTCTCTGTATTCACCCCCTTTACCATTACACCTGTAATCTCCTCCATCCTCTACAGTCAGGTGTGATATGAGCAGAGAGAGATTTCCTGAAGAGTGATCATTAACCAGCTGAAATCTCTCTTTGTACTGATCACTCTCAGGAGATATCTGTACCCAGTTATTTCCATTTGTGTATTTCTCCCATGTGAATGTCTCAGGTTTGGTGTAGAGGTCAGTGCAGGAGCAGGGCAGCAGTACTGACCCTCCTGTGTATGCAGTGATCAGGTCTGTCTCTCTATTTCCTTTCAGTGTGCAGCCTGTATGAACACACCAGTTAATGATCTGTTAATGAGCAGTTCATCATCTGCAACAACTCTACAGAACTACAGACATCCTGTAACTCCACAACTCACTAATGTCCACAACGTACTGGTGTCCACAAATGGGCAGTCAAAGAGAAAGTGTTGATCTTTTTTTTTTTTTTTTTAATATTTTAAACACTTCAGACAGAGCAACACACCGCATCACACACTGCAGTCAAATCATGTTGCAGTATGGTTGAAAGCGCACAACACACAGCTACAGCCCTGTGGTTTCCTCCCATGATGTATCTACAGAGTCAGGCAAACATGTTTAGAGGCTTTTCATGCAGGCCACAACAGCAGAGAAAAAAAAAAACATTTCTCAAATGAATGCAAATGAACATGTTACACTGAAACTCTGCATGTATTTTACTCTGAACAGCAAAATCCACTTCTGTTTCAGTGAAACACCACAAAACTGTTGTGAACACACCACATGGGTAAGCAGTTTAATAACGTCATCCACCTATTCTGTAAAGAGCCTGCATGCACCAGTATTTCAAGCTTCATTGAAATGATTCATATAAAATCTTGTGATGTTACCACATGTACGATGCTGTGAGAGTGAGAGGAAGGTGTGGGGAGATGAGGAAGGATCAACAACTACAGCAATCATGATAATTGGCTTGATTTGGCCTTGACAGAAAGCTCTTGATTAATAGGCTTTAAGCATTTTATCATGTTTATATTCAGTGACATGAAGCTGTATAAGGAGGAGAAGAAAACACACCTGCATTCTTACTGAGGACCCAAACACACATTAATCCAAAGAGGGAATTAGAGCTAAACACACACTGACCAACTGATGCACCGTGTCTCATCATAATGAACACACTTACGGCTAAAACAGGAAGTGCAAATTCAGCAGAATGGCCTTGACCACATAAAAATTAGAAGTCTCATGTTGTAATGAAGCCACGGAAACAGAGTGTCAATCTAGGTCAAAAACAGGCAGGCATTCACAGAAATAACACGGTTTGCTAATAAACTAAGAGAACAACACACTGTTTAAATGTCTGAAGAAAACCGAAAGCAGCATTAACCCGGAAGTAGTTCATAACTCGGACAAGGGCTCCCTCTGGAACAGACAAGAACAGAGCTGGCAATAAACTAATCAGATATTATACCAATAAAATAATCTATCTTTAAACTATTATACATATTTATGACTTAAACAAGACAAAGCTTTTGTTTCTCCTTGTAAACATGCTCTGTATTGTGTCTTACATTTGATCATTATTGTGAACATTACGTAATAAAAGTTGCAGCAGTTTACTGCATTCCTGATCCGACTTCTCCACAGGGGGGGGTTATCTCCAAATAAATATGTTCCTGTTTTTTTATTAACGGTCTCTTGGTCCTCATCACTGTGTGTCTACATTGGTCTCTGGGTCGCTGCTCGGTTCTGTCTCAGTTTCCTTACCAGTTGTGATCTGCTTTTCTTTTTCTGTCTCCACTAAATCTTTCTTTCTGGATTTCGATCCGCCGCTTCCTACTCTTAACTTCCTTTTTGACCTGACCGGTGTGAAGCCACTATCATCTATGGTCATGTCTGTTCCTTCACACTCCTCTGTGTTTTGGCTGTTAGCTAACTGTGTGCTGTTCTCAGTGTCTTTAGTCATGTCACCCTGAGACATCTCTGGCTCAGTGTCTTTCCGCCCTTCTTGACTTTCTGTGGTTGTCCCTTGCTGTTTGTTCTTTTCCTGATCCTCTGTTTTGTGTGTTATTCTCTCCACTGTCCTGTTTATTTTCACCCTTTTTCCCTTTCTTGAATATTCTCTGTTACTGTTCCTGTCTCCTGTTCACCTGTTGCCTGTTCTTCGGGACAGTTCCTAGCCAGGTGTCCCTCCTGACCAAAACCCGAAGCACTTCAGACTCCCAGAGGTTGCATAAATAGTTTTACTCCTCCCCATCGGTCTTTGTTTTGAATATTACGTTGAGATCTTCATCTCTGTTATTGAGAATCATAAAGGCCTGTTGCCTATAGGAGTAAATATGCCTGAGTTCTGGGTCTTTACAGCCTGTCCGTAACATCTTAACAGGAGACACTACTTTACCAAACCAGGACAACAGTGTACAGAGATCTTCATCATTAATAAAGGGGGGTACATTAGAGAGGATCACACGTCTAGCAGGAGTACTAAGGGGAAAAACTTTCACCAAAGTCCCTTTGATTACCACGCCGTTCAAAACAACAGCCCTCAGCCTTGCTAACATCGTCCACAAACATGACCACAGACTTATTCATCCGAGCTGCAGTGACAATGCTCTTCACCCCGATCAGTTTTGCCACCGCCGCGGCGCACTCCTCTACCGGACACGCCGCTGCGGCGCACTCCTCTACTGGACACGCCGCCGTGGCGCACTCCTCTACCGGACACGACGCCGTGGCTCACTCCTCTACCGAACACACCGCCGTGGCTCACTCCTCTACCGGACACGACGCCGTGGCTAGCATTTTTAAACCCCCGTATCTCCGGGTTAGATTTTTTAAACGCCATGGCGCCGGCAGCAAGCCCCGTGCGCCGGCGTCTCACACAAGCTCACACACACACACGCACCCGCACACACACACACACACACACACACACACACACACACACACACACACACACACACACACACAAAAGAGAAGAAAAAACGCACTACTCATCACTCACACTCTTTACACACCATGCAACACAACACAAACTGAGCGAACTGAAAACTCTCACACACGAGCAGGAGTTGGAGGAGAAGTCGAGTTTTGGTTTTGTGCAGTCGTGAGGAGAGAGAGCATGATGAGATTTTGAGAGAGGAGAAGCTTTGATCAAGGTGGGTAATGTTTTGTGTTGGAAATCACAACACACCATAAGTTATTATATTTATTATTGAGTTCTTAGAGGAGGCATTGGTGGCTCAGTGGTAGGTTGCTCGCCTATCATGTGGAAGACCCGGGTTCGATCCCCAGCCACTGGTTGCAGTGCCAGTCCCAAGCCTGGAAAAATGGGAGGGTTGCGTCAGGAAGGGCATCCGGCGTAAAACCTGTGCCAAGTTGTTGTGCGGACCAGTTGGTCCGCTGTGGCGACCCCGAACAGGGAGCAGCCGAAAGCAACTTCTTCATTGAGTTCTTAGAAATATTATTACCCTTGACTGGTCAGGTGAATTACAAGGGACAGATCCAAATCTCAGAAACAATGACCTCCATTCCATTGTCTACCGCTTATCCAATCTATTCTCGGGTCACGGGGAGCCTGTGCCTCAGATCATCTCAGGCATGATCGGGCATCAAGGCAGGATACACCCCGGACGGAGTACCAACCCATCGCAGCGCCAATCAACCTACAATGCATGTCTTTGGACCGTGAGAGCAAACCGGAGTACCCTGATGTAACCCCCGAGGCACGGGGAGAACATGCAAACTCCACACACACGGTGGAGGCGGGAATCGAACCCCCAACCCTAGAAGTGTGAGGCAAACTTATTAGCCACCAAGCCACCGTGCCCCCAGACAATTAACTCCATAAATATTAAATAAATTTGAACAAAAAGGTAGTAGCAGGAACTTAAGGAATAAAAACACTCCAATGAATGATCAATATATCATTCTATTAAACTTGGGAAATTGTAAATTTCCCTTTGGGATGAGTAATGTAAGTGTGTATCTAAGTATCCATAAATCCATCCATCCATCCATCCATCTATCTTTAAATACTGTGGCTGATATTTAAACAAACAGGATTATTGTCATGTAAAATTTGTGCAGTAAAACTTTTGGTCCAGTCGACTAACCTGTTTTGGTGATGCCTTTGCTATCTGATTCACTACATCTTTTACTAGAACAGATTTTGGAATTTCATTCATTTTGGGAGTGCGAGGATTATTTTTCTATTTTGAGTTACATCACCAAATGCCTCCACACATGACTTAGTTCATACGCACTAATAACTTTAATCAGAAGTATACACGAGGGTAAATGAGGTTCAACATGGTTTCTATCAAAGTTGAGCCCTGTACAGTTAAAATCACCTCCAAGAAATAAAAATGTGTCATTAGAACAGTTCTGCAGTGTTGAACATAATGAGTCCATCACTGAGGTTAGAACATGTACACAAATAAAAACATAAAACATAAGACACAGAACTAAAACTTTTTGTAAATAAAACACCAACTCCCCCACTAAGCGTGGTGTTATGGCTAAGGTCAGAGACCCCTTCCCATTCTGGTGTCCAGTTTGTAGCATTTTAAAATCACTATGTGTTTCCTGGATAAAAGAGACATCTAATTTTTTCTGCTTAATGACTTCATACAACCGAGCTCTTCTTCTAAAAGCTCTTCAGATCTTCACAGTCTTCTAAGTCGGCTTTCTTAGTCTACAGTCATTAACTTTTTTTAGTGGCGCTTTAAATACTGCATGATCCGTCTCCATTTCACTGCCATCATCCCCTGTTTATTTTCTAGTTTCTCCAAGTCGTATTTTAACAGTTTATTTTCGGTGCTGTGTGATGTAGTGTTAGCGCTCATACCTGTGTTTGCCGACTCCCCTGAAGACCATTCAGTCTCCACATGTCCAGGAACATCCTCCTCTTCCCCGACAGGTTCCTCCTCCGCAGTGGGCTCTGCCTCGGCCGAACAGACCCCAGACGGCTCTACACTAACCGGTTCAGCTGCACTATTCTCGTTTTCTGCATCCGTTTTATCTCCATTTTTATTAGGACATGCACATATAGCTGTCTTCTTTTACGGCATCGGAAATATTAAATTTTCTCAGTGGTAACAAAGACCACACAATCAAAATAATCCAAATGAAAATTTGGCACAAGGTCTAGTTCCGCATCGTCTTTTAAGATCAAATTAACAAGACTTCTGACAGACATGACATGTTTTAGTAACGGAGATTCACATCTGATTGGGATTTTTTTGTTTAATGAAACCAGTTTTCCGTAGCAAGAAAAAGTGTTTGCGTTAAAATTTTGTCGCTAATAAATGGAAGTGCCTTTGAGATCGTAACTGTTTTAGATGGCAGTGAAAGAGGGAGAATGAGAGTTTCTTTTTTTTCCACAAAGCTAAGACTCTGATATAATGGATTGAGGACTCACCATCTCCCTTACAGCTAAACAACAACTACAGTACTACAGTCCACACTCGTGACTGACACAACCTTCACCCCATGTAGCAGTGTGAGAAACCCTTAATACCCCTCACCTCAGGCTGCCATGCTTCTGTGTATCATGCTGTAGCTCTGTACAACTGATCACCTGATAATGATCTAGTGCACTGCCTCCCAAAGTGGGCTTTATTATAACAGTTTATTATATTACAGTGATGAAAATCACAACCTAACATTAACCATCAAAGTTCTTGTAGTTATTTCCTGGTCATGTGAATATTAAATGAGTTTAATCCAAACCTTAATAATGAAATATCAAACAATTTGGACCAGATATGTTTTGTAAGCAGAAATTTTAATCAATAATAAAGAATAATTAAAAAAAAAAAATGTAATGCTAGTTACAAAGAATCTGTTTAAAGTAGAGTAAATTTTATTTGAAAAGTAAAATATTTTTGAAATAGAAATAAAAATGCACAAACTCTTACAGCTACAAACAAAAAAGTCTATCATATCTAAAGTTGTGAGCTTTTGTCATTTTTACAGGTGTTTACAGACCTTCTTCTTCTTTCGGCTTTTCGCTTCAGGGGTCTCCACAGCGAATCATCTCTCTCCACCTATCCCTATCTTCTGCATCCTCAACACTTGCACCCACTAACTTCATATCCTCATTAATTCCATCCATATACCTCCTCTTTGGCCTTCCTCTTTGCCTCCTGCCTGGCAGCTCCATGTCCAACATTCTCCTACCAATATACTCACTCTCCCTCCTCTGAACATGTCCAAACCATCTTAATCTGGCCTCCCTAACTTTGTCCCCCAAACATCCAACATGAGCTGTCCCTCTGATGTACTGTCCAATCTTGTCACTCCCAAAGAGAACCTCAACATCTTCAGCTCTGCTACCTCTAGCTCTGACTCCTGTCTCTTCCTCAGTGACACTGTCTCTAAACCATACAGCAGGGCCGGTCTCACCACTGTCCTGTACACCTTCCCCTTGATTCTCGCTGATATTTTCCTATCACACAGAACTCCCCACACCTTTCTCCACCCATTCCAACCTGCCTGCACTCGCTTCTTTACCTCTTTCCCACACTCTCCATTACTCTGGACTGTTGACCCCAAGTACTTAAACTCCTGTACCTTCTTCACCTCTTCACCCTGTAACCTTACTGTTCCACTTCCCTCCCTTTCATTCACACACATGTACTCAGTCTTACTACGACTGACTTTCATTCCTCTTCTCTCCAGCGCAAACCTCCAACTCTCCAGGTTTTCCTCCACCTGCTCCCTGCTCTCACTACAGATCACAATGTCATCTGCAAACATCATTGTCCAAGGAGACTCCTGTCTGACCTCCTCTGACAACTGGTCCATCACTATAGCAAACAGGAAGGCGCTCAGAGCCAATCCCTGATGCAGTCCCACCTCCACTTTGAACTCCTCTGTCTGACCTACAGCACACCTCACCACTGTCCTGCTCCTCTCATACATGTCCTGCACCACTCTGACATACTTCTCTGCTACTCCTGACTTCCTCATACAGTACCACAGCTCTTCTCTTGGCACCCTGTCATACGCTTTCTCCAAGTCTACAAACACACAGTGCAACTCCCTCTGACCATCCCTATACTTCTCCATCAAAATCCTCAGAGCAAAAATTGCATCTGTTGTGCTCTTTCTGGGCATGAAGCCATACTGCTGCTCACAAACTTCCACTACCTTCCTTAACCTAGCTTCCACTACTCTTTCCCATAGCTTCATTGTACGGCTCATCAACTTTATCCCCTTATAGATGCTGCAACTCTGCACGTCACCCTTATTCTTAAAGATCGGCACTGACACACTTCTTCTCCATTCCTCAGGCATCCTCTCACTCTCTAAAACCCTGTTGAACAAACTAGTTAAAAATTCCACTGCTGCCTCTCCTAGACACTTGCAGACCTCCACCGGGATGTCATCAGGACCAACTGCCTTCCCACTTTTCATCCTCTTCAAAGCCTTCCTGACTTCATCTACTTTCTGTTCCACAGAGTTCACTCCTTCTACTCTTTTTTCCCTCTCATTTCCCTTATTCATCATCTCCTCAAAGTACTCTTTCCATCTCCTCTGTACATTCTCCTCACTTGTGTGCACCCTTCCATCTCTATCCTTAATAACTTTAACTTGCTGCACATCCTTCCCATCTCGATCCCTCTGCCTAGCTAACCTGTACAAGTCCTTCTCTCCTTCTCTAGTGTCTAACCTAGTGTACAACTCGTCATATGCCTTCTGCTTGGCCTTAGACACCTCCCTCTTCACTCTGCGCTGTAACTCCTTGTATTCCAAGTCTATTCTCTTCAGTCCTGTCCATGTCCCACTTCTTCTTGGCTAACCTCTTCCTCTGGATACTATCCTGAACTTCCTCATTCCACCACCAAGTCTCCTTATCTTCTTTCCTCCTTCCAGATGACACACCCAGCACCTTTCTCCCTGTCTCCCTGATCACTTCTGCTGTAGTTTCCCAGTCATCTGGCAGCACTACCTGACCACCCAGAGCCTGCCTCAACTTCTGTCTAAATTCCTCACAACATTGCTTCTTTTTCAGCTTCCACCACTTGGTTTACTTCTCTATCTCTATTTTTGACCTCTTCTTCTTACAGACCATCAAAGTCATCCTACACACCACCATCCTATGCTGTCTGGCTACACTCTCTCCCACTACCACTTTACAGTCACTAATCTCTTTCAGATGGCCTCTTCTACATAGGATGCAGTCTACCTGTGTTCTCCTACCTCCACTCTTGTAAGTCACTCTATGCTCCTCCCTCTTCTGAAAATAAGTGTTAACCACAGCCATGTCCATCCTCAAAGCAAAGTCCACTACCATCTGTCCTTCTAGGTTCCTTTCCGTAACTCCAAACTTGCCCATCACCTCCTCATCACCTGTGTTCCCCTCACCAACATGTCCATTAAAATCCGCTCCTATCACCACTCTCTCACCCGTGGGAATACTCTCCATCACCTTATCTAATTCACTCCAGAATCTCTCTTTCTCCTCTAACTCACAACCTACCTGTGGGGCATAACCACTAACAACATTCAACATCACCCCTTCAATCTCTAACTTCAGACTCATCACCCTGTCTGACACTCTCTTCACCTCCAGGACATTCCTCACAAACTCCTCCTTCAGGACCACACCTACCCCATTTCTCTTACTATCCACACCATAATAAAACAGCTTGAATCCTGCTCCTATACTACGAGCCTTGCTACCCTTCCACCTGGTCTCCTGTACACACAGTATATCCACCTTCCTTCTCTCCATCATATCAGCCAGCTCTCTACCTTTCCCTGTCATAGTACCAACAGTCAGAGTTCCTATTCTCAGTCCTACACTCTTACCTTTCCTCTTCTCTCTCTGTCTGCGCACTCTCCTCCCTCCTCTACTTCTTCGACCAACAGTAGCCCAATTTCCACCGGCGCCCTGTAGGTCAACGGCGCTGATCGCGGTCATTGTTCACCTAAGTTTTGCTTGAAATTCAACTGCTTAGCTTTCACTTGATTCAATTTTGTCAAAATAACAAGAAACCTTCATGTACCCACGTGCTTCCTGGAAAATGATTACCTTTATCGCGATAACACGTCCCGAGATGAGGATTTGAAATAGTGTAAAGAAGACACCTGACGGAAGCCGTTGATGAGTGCACACATGGAAAGGTGAGAGCAAATCCTTTATCATCTACTTGTGAAATTAATTAAAATGCAAATAAAAGTACTGTGCCTTAATAATATCATCTTATGAGTGGCAAATTTCTCATATTTAATTTTATATTATTTGACCTAAAATAATATTTTACTCGGTGTTAAGAGATGGCAACGTGGTCTACATAGGACAGTGCTAGGGATGAAACGATTCATTCAGTATGTACAGTCCTTTTGGCGCAAATTAACATCATTGCTAAATGAGATGTATGCTTGTTTTCTGTATTTAACAATTGCAACATCTGCCGATGTGGGTGTGATATGCTAGTTAACTAACATGTAGCTGACGCTAACAATTGAAACCTATACATTGTTCACTATATGTGAGAGACATAATGAAATTACTGTTAAATTAGATTATACATCTGAATAATGTTAGCACTAAGAAATTATTTTAGACTTGTCAGTGATAATGGAGTATCATGGATTAAAATACATTACAATTACACAAGCTGCTATTACAGTAAATTATAAAGATTATCTTAAGTCAACATGATTCTTTTACACTAGCACAACATGAATTAAATATTTTGGTTAAACAAGACAAAATTGTGTAATTTGGCCACATTTTGATAATGTGCGTTAATGCGCATTAAAATCAAGTAAATTCAAAGGATTATTTTTTTCAGTGTAGTGAGAAGTGAAAGTGGGTCAGAACACAAACTCTGATAATCCGTAATCATGAACACGAACACAGACGAGGGGAAGAACATGGAACAGAAACTTTTCACATCTGAGTTTTATATTTTGTTTCTTTGCTTTTCTCACCAAGATTTGATAAATGTACTCCAAATCCTTTTATTATAAAGAAGTAGTTCACATATGTAGATATTTAATTTACATAAATAAACACTGTAGTCAACTTCACATATGGTTCATAAATAGAAGGTCGTTTACCTTTCACTGTGAGTCGGATGTCTTTACTGATATAGTTGTTGATCTCACACCTGTACCATCCTCCATCCTCTACAGTCAGGTGTGATATGAGTAGAGAGAGATTTCCTGGAGGACGATCATTAATGAGCTGAACTCTGTCTGTGTAGTGATGTGTCTGGTCTGCTGGGAAGATTTCAAGATAAGAACCTTTTAAAAATCTCCATCTGAAAGTGTGTGGTTTGGCTTGTAGTTCAGAGCAGGAGCAGGGCAGAAGGACAGAATGTCCCTCGTCTCCAGTCACATCCACTGTCTGTTGATTCAGTGTGCAACCTGGAGAATGAACAAACATTAACATATTGCATTGCTGTTAAACATCAGATTCATCTGTCATGAGATTATCACTGAAGTAGCATTGTGAATAAAAATGATTCATTTACCTTTAACAGTGAGTCTGAGGTCTCTGTATTCATCTCCTTTAACATTACAGCTGTAATCTCCTCCATCCTCTACAGTCAGGTGTGTTATGAGCAGAGAGAGATTTCCTGAAGAGTGATCATTAACCAGCTGAAATCTCTCTTTGTACTGATCACTCTCAGGAGATATCTGTACCCAGTTATGTCCATTTGTGTTTCTCTTCCATGTGAATGTCTCAGGTTTGGTGTGGAGGTCAGTGCAGGAGCAGGGCAGCAGTACTGACCCTCCTGTGTATGCAGTGATCTCGTCTGTCTCTCTATTTCCTATCAGTGTGCAGCCTGTATGAACACACCAGTTAATGATCTGTTAATGAGCAGTTCATCATCTGCAACAACTCTACAGAACTACAGACATCCTGTAACTCCACAACTCACTAATGTCCACAACTTTTAATAACTCTTTAATATCCACAACTGTCCAGTCAAAGAGAAACAGATGTACAATTGTACTTTATTTTTAAACACTATTTAAATGTTTCTAACAGAGCATCACACTGCATCATACACAACTCCAGTCAAATCATGTTGCAGTATGGTGGCAAGCGCACAGCACACAGCTACATCCCTGTGGTTTCCCCACATGTTTTTACAGAGTCAGGCAAAAATGTTTAGAGGCTTGTGACGCAGGAAAGAAGAGCAGAAAAAGCAAATTTTTCTCAAATTTATCTAAATGAAGAGATAATTGGTTGTCAGTTTGAATGTAAAGGTCTTTCAAAAGAGGCCAACTGCTGGTGCAGGAAGTGACAGTGTGAACACACCACACGGGTAAGCAGTTTAATGACGTCATCTACCCATTCTGGGAAGAGTTTACATGCCCAGTGTTTAAAGCATCTTTAAAATGATTGGACCAAATTATTGTGGTGTAACCACATGTACAACGCTGTGAGGACCTCGATGAGTAACAGCCAATGAGAGTGCGAGAGGAAGGTGCAGGGGGATGAGGAAGGAACAACCAGAACAGCAATCATGATGAAGGAGACTCAGCGTTCTACATGAACCCAGGACATAGACGGGGATTAATAAAGTCCTGGCAGAAAGTTCTTACTTAATAAGTCTTAAACAGGTTTGATGAAACTCCCCATAATGAACATTTTCTAATGTTTATATTTCTATTTACTTTCCCGTTTGGTGGCAAAAACAAAAATTCTAAAACTTACATAAATAATTTCATTTGGTCCGTGTGAGTTTTATACTTCCATATCATAAGTAAGATTAGTGCATGACTTTTTGCTTTAAAAAATAAATTCTTACATACAGTATTTCCTGACATAGTATTAAACAGGAAAGAGAGAGAGAGAGAGAGAGAGAGAGAGAGAGAGAGAGAGAGAGAGAGAGGTCAGCAGACTCACCTTCAGTGACATGAAGATGTAGAAGAAGGAGAAGAAAACACACCTGCATTCTTACTGAGGACCCAAACACACACATTAATCCAAAGAGAGAATTAGAGCTAAACACACACTGACCAACTGCTGCACCGTGTCTCATCATAATGAACACACTCTACAGATCACATTCACACCCTCACAGTTAAAACAGGAAGTGCAAATTCTGCAGAATGGCCTTCGCCACATAGAAGTGAGAAGTCGCTCATGTCTTTTGCACAGCAGAACTGAGTCAAAGTCCTGAATCCTTATTAATCATCTAATACTGATAAACTGATCAACTATTATACATTTTAATGCATGAAACAAACCCAGTGTGATTTTGCATCTCTCTTTGTAAACATGCTTTTTATTGTGTGTTGTATTTTGCATGAGTTTTTAAATGACGTAGTCACAGGCAGCAGCAATCTCCTGTATTACTGATCTGACTTCTCCATCTAGTGGCCTTTCAGCATTAGTGTACAAGAAAAAAAAACATTATAAGTGATTGATTAATTGATTGGTTGATTTTTCATGTAGTCTCCTAACAGACAATTTGCTTAAAACAAATTACTCATTTACAAACGGCTGTAATTTCAATGTTTCACCTTAAAACTGTGTGTCATTAAACACAAGGAAAGAGAGCATCCATTGCAAAGAGCTGGATAAAAAGTCGTAGAGCACTAGTCCATACTCTTCAGTATTCAGTGCAGTGTATAATAAGAAGTTGAAAAAGGAGGTATATATGGACGAGATTTTAAACTCAAGTAATGATGACTCTGGACATTTCTCCTTTCTACCAGCAGAGGTCACACGCACCAGAGTGCTACTCAAGTAAAAAAAAAAAAAAGTCAAAGAAGCTTTATTGTCACTTCAACCATATATAGCTGATGCAGTACATGGTGAAATGAAATAACGTTCGTCCTGGACCAGAGGTGCTACACATAACAAAAACAAAATAATGTTTGTCCGCGTTACCCTGTAAGTTAAACTAAGGTACAGAATTTTTAAACTAAACCTACAACGTAAGTGCGGGGAATGACAAGACAGTGCAGACAAACAAGACACATAACGCTGACTGTGCAAAAAAAGAATGGTGTTGTACAGGGAGTGCAAGAATAGCAGCAGAGATAGTTAACACAGTTATAATATTTAAAGTTATAGTACAAATTTTAAAAAGTGACGTGTGCATGTAAACAATATCAGGTGTGTGTGTGAGTTCTGTTCAGTTCAGTTCTCAGCTCAGAGTGTGTGCGTGTGTGTCCATGTTCCTCAGTTTAGCTAAGTTCTCTATTGAGACACCTGATTGCCTGAGGAAAGAAGCTTTTAAACAGTCTGGTTGTGTGGGTCTGAATGCTACAGTACCTCTTTCCAGATGGCAGGAGGGTGAAGAATGAGTTATGCAACGTGTGGAGTAAATGTCCGTAAAAGAGGGAAGAGAGACTCCGGTGATCTTCTCAGCTGTCCTCACTATCCGCTGCAGGGTCTTGCGATCCGAGACGATGCAATTTCCAAACAAGGCAGTGATACAGCTGTTCAGAATGCTCTCGATGGTCTCTCTTTAGAAGGTGGTCAGGATGAGCGGTGGAAGATGAGCCTTCCTCAGCCTTCGCAGGAAGTAGAGATGCTGCTGGGCTTTCTTGGTGATGGAGCTGGTGTTGAGCGACCAGGTGAGGTTCTCTGCCAGGTGAACACCGAGGAATTTGGTGTTCTAAACGATCTCCACGTTGAACCCATCGATGTTTAGTGAAGAATGGTCACTCTGTGCTCTCCTGAAGTCAACAACCATCTCTTTCATTTTCTCCACGTTCAGAGACAGGTTGTTGGCTTTACACCAGGCTGTTAGCCTCTGCACCTCCTCTCTGTTTGCTGACTCGTTGTTCTTGCTGATGAGACCCACCACTGTCGTGTCATCGGCGAACTTAATGATGTGGTTGGAGCTGTGCATTGCTGCACAGTCATGAGTCAGCAGGGTGAACAAAAGTGGACTGAGCACGCAGCCCTGAGGAGCTCCAGTGTTCAGTGTGGTGGTGCTGGAGGTGCTGTTCCTGATCCGGACTGACTGAGGTCTCCCAGTTAGGAAGTCCAGGATCCAGTTGCAGAGGGAGGTGTTAATGCCCAGCAGGCTCAGCTTCTTGGTGTGGTGCTGAGGGATGATTGTGTTGAACACTGAACACTGAACAGTCAATGAACAGCATTCATACATAAGTGTCCTTATTTTCCAGGTGTGTGAGGGACACCTGGAGACTTGTGCTGATGGCATCGTCCGTGGAGCGATTTGGACGGTACGCAAACTGCATGGGGCCTAGTGATGATGGCAGCAGGTCCTTTATTTGCATCATGATAAGCCTCTCGAAGCACTTCATGATGATAGGTGTGAGTACAACGGGACGGTAGTCATAGAGACAGGACACTGGAGACTTCTTCGGCATGGGGATGATAGTGGTGGTCTTTAGGCACGTTGGGATGACGGCACTGCTCAGGGAGATGTTGACGATGTCAGTGAAGACATCTGCTAGCTGTTCTGCAGATTCCCCGAGCACTCTGCCAGGAATGTTGTCTGGTCCAGCAGCTTTCCGTGGGTTAACTCTGCATAGAGTTTTCCTCACATCGGCCATGGTGAGACAGAGCACCTGGTCCTCTGGAGAAGGAATGGTCTTCCTCGCTGTCATGTCATTCTGTGCCTCAAACCGAGCATTGAAGCTGTTCAGTGCATCTGGAAGGGAGGCATCACTGTCTCAGGCAGGTGGAGCTGGCCTGTAGTTGATGATGGACTGGATGCCTTGCCACATGTGCGGAGTGTCACCGCTGCTCTGGAAGTGGCCGTGGATTCTCTGGGAGTGTGTACGCTTTGCCTCCCTGATGGCTCGAGACAGTTTAGCCCGTGCTGTTCTTAGGGCATCCTTGTCTCCAGCTCTGAAGGTAGAGTCCCTGGATTTTAGCAGCGCATGCACTTTTGCGGTCATCCACAGCTTCTGGTTGGAGCGTGTGGTGATGGATTTCGAGATGGTCACGTCATCAATGCACTTGCTGGTGTATATTCCTCCAAATCTGTGGTATCGCCGTTGGTTGCAGTTACCCAGTTTCTGAACCGGTTTAGAACGTGTGACAAGTGGTTTGTATGATGGAATCAACATAAAAGAGATGTGGTCTGAGTAGTTGATACGTGCCGAGAATGTTTGTATAAACAAGATCCAGCACGTTCACTCCTCTGGTTGCAAAGTCCACATACTAATGGAATTTAGGGAGAACAGACTTGAGATTTGCATGATTGAAATCTCCGGCGATAATAAACAGTCTGTCGGGGTGAGCATTCTGCAGCTCACCAATAGCTCCGTAGAGCTTACACAGAGCCTCTTTAGCGTTAGCGCTAGGGGAAATGTACACTCTGACATGGAATACGGTGGTGAATTCCCATAGTAAATAAAATGGTCTGCATCTAACAGTCACAAACTCCACTAGCGATGAACAGTAACTAGAAACAAGCACAGAGTTCTTGCACCATTCCATGTTGATGTAAACACATAACAACGCCACCTCAGCGAGTCTTACTGCAGAGAGCTGCATTTCTGTCAGCACAAAACATGGTTAGCCCATCTAGTTGAATGGTGGTGTCCGGAACTCTGTCGCTGAGCCATGTCTCCGTAAAAACAAAGATGCAGCAGTCCCTCTACTCACGCCATGTAGTTCGCTGGAGTCGGATGTAGTCCAGTTTATTATCCAGGGAGCAGACATTGGAAATAAGAATGGAGGGTGGCCGGCTAGGGTTTGTTTTTAGCCTAGCATGGACACCCGCCCTCTTGCCGCGCTTCAGCTTTCTCGCGCACCGATTTTGTCGACTACTCTCCCGGCCACCGGCATCGGGCGACGCCGAGGACTCAGGGCCTGGTCTCCGCAGCAAGCCAAGATTGCAAAGGCTTTTCCATAGTTCATAATGCATGTTGGCTGGTGCATGATTTCCAAACTCCAATAGTGTCTGGCGGCCGTACACATGAACACCGTTGTATCTGGTGTCCATATGCTGCGGTAGTATATGAGGACAATAGCACCATTTTGGATCTGGAGTGGCCACTGCATGCTACTGCTGCGCTGTCAACTTATCTATCTATATCTAAGTCTAACCTCATGTCTTCATTTACTTTTTGAGAGCTTTATCCTGATCTAAGATATGGTGGATATGCAGTGTCCACAGATCAGTCCGTCACAGGTTGTTTCTTGATTTAGAGTCAACAATCTACCACCATGTTTTTGGACAGTAAGGAGAAGCAAAAACCCACACAGAAACAGGAGATCATGGAAAACTTTACACTGACAGTAATATGAGCTCAGGGTCAATCCAGAGACCCTGAAGCTGTAAGGGACTGGAATACTTAGCTTCAACATTTAAAAGGTGAATCTAGCCATGGGGGTCACAGTCCAGTGACTTCTGTGCCGGTCCCAAGCCCGGATAAATAGAGAGGGTTGCGTCAGGAAGGGCATCCGGCGTAAAACATTGCCAAATTTAACCATGCGAATCGTCAGTACAAATTTCATCCCGGATCGGTCGAGGCCCGGGTTAACAACGACCGCCATCGGCGCCGTTGACCTACAGGGCGCCGGTGGAAATTGGGCTACTGTTGGTCGAAGAAGTAGAGGAGGGAGGAGAGTGCGCAGACAGAGAGAGAAGAGGAAAGGTAAGAGTGTAGGACTGAGAATAGGAACTCTGAATGTTGGTACTATGACAGGGAAAGGTAGAGAGCTGGCTGATGTGATGGAGAGAAGGAAGGTGGATATACTGTGTGTACAGGAGACCAGGTGGAAGGGTAGCAAGGCTCGTAGTATAGGAGCAGGATTCAAGCTGTTTTATTAGGGTGTGGATAGTAAGAGAAATGGGGTAGGTGTGGTCCTGAAGGAGGAGTTTGTGAGGAATGTCCTGGAGGTGAAGAGAGTGTCAGACAGGGTGATGAGTCTGAAGTTAGAGATTAAAGGGGGTGATGTTGAATGTTGTTAGTGGTTATGCCCCACAGGTAGGTTGTGAGTTGGAGGAGAAAGAGAGATTCTGGAGTGAATTAGATGAGGTGATGGAGAGTATTCCCACGGGTGAGAGAGTGGTGATAGGAGCGGATTTTAATGGACATTTTGGGTGAGGGGAACACAGGTGATGAGGAGGTGATGGGCAAGTTTGGAGTTAATCAAAGGAACCTTGAAGGACAGATGGTAGTGGACTTTGCTAAGAGGATGGACATGGGTGTGGTTAACACTTATTTTCAGAAGAGGGAGGAGCATAGAGTGACTTACAAGAGTGGAGGTAGGAGCACACAGGTAGACTACATCCTATGTAGAAGAGGCAATCTGAAAGAGATTAGTGACTGTAAAGTGGTAGTGGGAGAGAGTGTAGCCAGACAGCATAGGATGGTGGTGTGTAGGATGACTCTGATGGTCTGTAAGAAGAAGAGGTCAGAGATAGAGAAGAAAACCAAGTGGTGGAAGCTGAAAAAGGAGGAATGTTGTGAGGAATTTAGACAGAAGTTGAGGCAGGCTCTGGGTGGTCAGGTAGTGCTGCCAGATGACTGGGAAACTACAGCAGAAGTGATCAGGGAGACAGGGAGAAAGGTGCTGGGTGTGTCATCTGGAAGGAGGAAAGAAGATAAGGAGACTTGGTGGTGGAATGAGGAAGTTCAGGATAGTATCCAGAGGAAGAGGTTAGCCAAGAAGAAGTGGGACATGGACAGGACTGAAGAGAATAGACAGGAATACAAGGAGTTACAGCGCAGAGTGAAGAGGGAGGTGTCTAAGGCCAAGCAGAAGGCATATGACGAGTTGTACACTAGGTTAGACACTAGAGAAGGAGAGAAGGACTTGTACAGGTTAGCTAGGCAGAGGGATCGAGATGGGAAGGATGTGCAGCAAGTTAGAGTTATTAAGGATAGAGATGGAAGGGTGCTCACAAGTGAGGAGAGTGTACAGAGGAGATGGAAGGAATACTTTGAGGAGCTGATGAATGAGGAAAATGAGAGGGAAAAAAGAGTAGAAGGGGTGAACTCTGTGGAACAGAAAGTAGATAAGATTAGAAAGGATGAAGTCAGGAAGGCTTTGAAGAGGATGAAAAGTGGGAAGGCAGTTGGTCCTGATGACATCCCGGTGGAGGTCTGGAAGTGTTTGGGAGAGGCAGCAGTGGAATTTTTAGCTAGTTTGTTCAACAGGGTTTTAGAGAGTGAGAGGATGCCTGAGGAATGGAGAAGAAGTGTGTTAGTGCCGATCTTTAAGAATAAGGGTGACGTGCAGAGTTGCAGTAACTATAGGGGGATAAAGTTGATGAGCCATACAATGAAGGTATGGGAAAGAGTAGTGGAGGCTAGGTTAAGGAAGGTTGTGGAAATTTGTGAGCAGCAGTATGGCTTCATGCCCAGAAAGAGCACAACAGATGCAATTTTTGCTCTGAGAATTTTGATGGAGAAGTATAGGGATGGTCAGAGGGAGTTGCACTGTGTGTTTGTAGACTTGGAGAAAGCGTATGACAGGGTGCCAAGAGAAGAGCTGTGGTACTGTATGAGGAAGTCAGGAGTAGCAGAGAAGTATGTCAGAGTGGTGCAGGACATGTATGAGAGGAGCAAGACAGTGGTGAGGTGTGCTGTAGGTCAGACAGAGGAGTTCAATGTGGAGGTGGGACTGCATCAGGGATCGGCTCTGAGCCCCTTCCTGTTTGCTATAGTGATGGACCAGTTGTCAGAGGAGGTCAGACAGGAGTCTCCTTGGACAATGATGTTTGCAGATGACATTGTGATCTGTAGTGAGAGCAGGGAGCAGGTGGAGGAAAACCTGGAGAGGTGGAGGTTTGCGCTGGAGAGAAGAGGGATGAAAGTCAGTCGTAGTAAGACTGAGTACATGTGTGTGAATGAAAGGGAGGGAAGTGGAACAGTAAGGTTACAGGGTGAAGAGGTGAAGAAGGTACAGGAGTTTAAGTACTTGGGGTCAACAGTCCAGAGTAATGGAGAGTGTGGGAAAGAGGTAAAGAAGCGAGTGCAGGCAGGTTGGAATGGGTGGAGAAAGGTGTCGGGAGTTCTGTGTGATCAGAAAATATCAGCGAGAATCAAGGGGAAGGTGTACAGGACAGTGGTGAGACCGGCCATGCTGTATGGTTTAGAGACAGTGTCACTGAGGAAGAGACAGGAGTCAGAGCTAGAGGTAGCAGAGCTGAAGATGTTGAGGTTCTCTTTGGGAGTGACAAGGTTGGACAGGATTAGGAACGAGTACATCAGAGGGACAGCTCATGTTGGACGTTTGGGGGACAAAGTTAGGGAGGCCAGATTAAGATGGTTTGGACATGTTCAGAGGAGGGAGAGTGAGTATATTGGTAGGAGAATGTTGGACATGAAGCTGCCAGGCAGGAGGCAAAGAGGAAGGCCAAAGAGGAGGTATATGGATGTAATTAATGAGGATATGAAGCTAGTGGGTGCAAGGGTTGAGGATGCAGAAGATAGGGATAGGTGGAGAGAGATGATTCGCTGTGGCGACCCCTGAAGGGAGAAGCCGAAAGAAGAAGAAGAAGAACATTTAAAAGGTGAAAAGATTTCATTGAGAATGCTAGAGGAAAATATACTGAGCAGAAAGAACCTGAAACTGCTGAAAGACAGCAAAAGAAAGAGATGAAATTTAATTCTTCATCCAGTTCCTTCAGGTACCAGGTGATTTAAGGGCAGCTCTGTAGCTAAGGGAGGTGGAGGAAGGTTTTGGGAGATGGACCAGGCATCCAGCTTTGCAGAGGAAGATGGATTTTAGGTTGCTTACAGTAATCTTTGTGACAAAGATGTATTTATTCTCTCTGATGAATATTTAATTTCTGATATCATTTACATTTGAGAACGAAGAACATTACAATATTTTGTGAAGAAATAATACAGTGTGTTGATTTTTTAACGATGTAAATATTGTGAAAGTGAAGCAGGCATCAAAAGCATGTGAGCGTCAGATAGAAAGCTATAAATCATACACTTTAAAATCTAACCACACAGATTCGTTTTTTTTAGCAAAATATTATTAGGTTTGGGGAGAACAAACCGTGAAAAAGAAATTAAGCTAGAGTATTTACAGAACTATTTATGCCAGACTATTTCTGAACAAATCTATCAATTAATTTATTGATGAATCAGCAATTTGATGTCTTCTCTACTGCAGACTCACTGTTCCATCTCCATCACCTCTGCTGTAATGAACTGTACCAGGACCTGGAGAGTAAAATAAACAAGAAAAGGTTAGTTCATGCAGCTAAAATGGAGGAAGGTGGATGATAAATCTCTGACAAAGGCTTGAAAGTGTTTGTACCTTTCTTTATGGTGGTGCAATAAACCAAAGCCACGAGTATGTGCAGAAAGATCACAGTCACCACGGCAATGGGGATGTAGGGAAGAGGATCTGGAGAGACATCAGCAAAAGACAATTCAGGATTCGTAGTGAGAAGTCAAAGTGGGTCAGAACACAAACTCAGATAATCCATATTCAGAAACACAAATATTATCAATTGGCAGAACACAGAATAAAATCTGATTTCTACATTTTGTGTCTCATGCTATAATACACTTTTTATCACCAAGATTTGATAAATGTACACTACATCCTTTTATGAAGTAGTACTTCACATAGTAGTTAAAAATATATAATTTCCTTGTACAGTCTACAGAAGGTTGTTTTACCTTTCACTGTAAGGTAGATGAATGTTTTCATTTCACTGATCTCACACCTGTACCATCCTCCATCCTCTACAGTCAGGTGTGATATGAGTAGAGAGAGATTTCCTGGAGGACGATCATTAATGAGCTGAACTCTGTCTGTGTAGCGATGTGTCTGGTCCGCTGGGAAGATCTTTGTGTGATGAGATCCTTTATAAAAGATCCATGTGAAAGTGTGTGGTTTGGCTTGTAGTTCAGAGCAGGAGCAGGGCAGAAGGACAGACTGTCCCTCGTTTCCAGTCACATCCACTGTCTGTTGATTCAGTGTGCAACCTGGAGAATGAACAAACATCAACATATTGCATTGCTGTTAAACATCAGATTCATCTGTCATGAGATTATCACTGAAGTAGCATTGTGAATAAAAATGATTCATTTACCTTTAACAGTGAGTCTGAGGTCTCTGTATTCATCTCCTTTAACATTACACCTGTAAACTCCTCCATCCTCTACAGTCAGGTGTGTTATGAGCAGAGAGAGATTTCCTGAAGAGTGATCATTAACCAGCTGAAATCTCTCTTTGTACTGATCACTCTCAGGAGATATCTGTACCCAGTTATGTCCATTTGTGTTTCTCTTCCATGTGAATGTCTCAGGTTTGGTGTGGAGGTCAGTGCAGGAGCAGGGCAGCAGTACTGACCCTCCTGTGTGTGCAGTGATCTCTTCTGTCTCTTTATTTCCTTTCAGTGTGCAGCCTGTATGAACACACCAGTTAATGATCTGTTAATGAGCAGTTCATCATCTGCAACACCTCTACAGAACTACAGACATCCTGTAACTCCACAACTCACTAATGTCCACAACGTACTGGTGTCCACAAACGGGCAGTCAAAGAGAAAGTGTTGACATTTTTTTTTATTTTTAATATTTTAAACACTTCAGACAGAGCAACACACCGCATCACACACTGCAGTCAAATCATGTTGCAGTATGGTTGAAAGCGCACAACACACAGCTACAGCCCTGTGGTTTCCTCCCATGATGTATCTACAGAGTCAGGCAAACATGTTTAGAGGCTTTTCATGCAGGCCACAACAGCAGAGAAAAAAAACATTTCTCAAATGAATGCAAATGAACATGTTACACTGAAACTCTGCATGTATTTTACTCTGAACAGCAAAATCCACTTCTGTTTCAGTGAAACACCACAAAACTGTTGTGAACACACCACATGGGTAAGCAGTTTAATAACGTCATCCACCTATTCTGTAAAGAGCCTGCACACACCAGTATTTCAAGCTTCATTGAAATGATTCATATAAAATCTTGTGATGTTACCACATGTACGATGCTGTAAGAACCACAATGAGGAACAGGTAATGTGAGAGTGAGAGGAAGGTGTGGGGAGATGAGGAAGGATACAAGTACAGCAATCATGATAATTGGCTTGATTTGGCCTTGACAGAAAGCTCTTGATTAATAGGCGTTAAGAATTTTATCATGTTTATATTTCTATTTACATTCAGTTTGATGGAACTGAAAAAGTTCAGATGTTCCATGTGCACTTTATATTTACATATAGTAAGTAAGATTAGTTACATGACTTTAAAAGATAAATTCCTACAGACAATATTTCCTGTCAAAGTATTAAACAGGGGAGAGAGAGAGAGAGAGAGAGAGAGAGAGAGACAGACAGACAGACAGACAGAGAGGGAGAGACAGAGAGAGATAGAGAGAGAGAGAGACAGACAGACAGACAGAGAGAGAGAGAAAAAGAGAGAGAGAGTGGGGGGTGGCGGCTGAGCGAACAGAAAGCTCTCACACACGAGCAGGAGTTGGAGGAGAAGTCGAGTTTTGGTTTTGTGCAGTCGTGAGGAGAGAGAGCATGATGAGATTTTGAGAGAGGAGAAGCTTTGATCAAGGTGGGTAATGTTTTGTGTTGGAAATCACAACACACCATAAGTTGTTATATTTATTATTGAGTTCTTAGAAATATTATTTCCCTTGACTGGTCAGGTGAATTACACGGGACGAATTCAAATCTCAGAAACAATGACCTCCATTCCAATCTATTATCCAATCTATTCCCGGGTCACGGGGAGCCTGTGCCTCTCAGGCATGATCTCAGGCATGATCGGGCATCAAGGTAGGATACACTCTGGACGGAGTACCAACCCATTGCAGGCCACACACACACACACACACACACACACACAACGGGCAATTTAGAGACGCCAATCAACCTACAATGCATGTCTTTGGACCGTGAGAGGAAACCGGAGCACCCTGAGGAAAACCCCGAGGCACGGGGAGAACATGCAAACTCCACACACACGGCGGAGGCGGGAATCAAACCTCCAACCCTGGAAGTGTGAGGCAAACTTACTAGCCACCAAGCCACCGTGCCCCCAGACAATTAACTCCACAAATATTAAATAAATTTGAACAAATGGTAGTAGCAGGAACTTAAGGAATAAAAACACTCCAAAGAATGATCAATATATCATTATATCATATATCAGGGAAAATTTTGTCTAACATCTAGGACTGTTTGTTTGTATGTTTATTGTTTCTTATGTTCTGTAAAGCTGCTTTGAGACAATGCTCTTTGTTAAAAGCGCTATACAAATAAAATTGAATTGAATTGAATTGAATTGAATTCTATTAAACTTGAGATATTTTCATTTCCAATTGTGTAAATTTCCCTTTGGGATGAGTAATGTAAGTATGTATCTAAGTATCTATCCATCCATCCATCCATCCCTCCATCCATCCATCCATCTATCTATCTATCTATCTATCTTTAAATACTGTGGCTGATATTTAAACAAACAGGATTATTGTCATGTAAAATTTGTGCAGTAAAACTTTTGGTCCAGTCGACTAACCTGTTTTGGTGATGCCTTTGCTGTCTGATTCACTACATCTTTTACTAGAACAGATTTTGGAATTTTATTCATTTTGGGAGTGCGAGGATTATTTTTCTATTTTGAGTTACATCACCAAATGCCTCCACACATGACTTAGTTCATACGCACTAATAACTTTAATCAGAAGTATACACGAGGGTAAATGAGGTTCAACATGGTTTCTATCAAAGTTGAGCCCTGTACAGTTAAAATCACCTCCAAGAAATAAAAATGTGTCATTAGAACAGTTCTGCAGTGTTGAACATAATGAGTCCATCACTGAGGTTAGAACATATACACAAATAAAAACATAAAACATAAGACACAGAACTAAAACTTTTTGTAAATAAAACACCAACTCCCCCACTAAGCGTGGTGTTATGGCTAAGGTCAGAGACCCCTTCCCATTCTGGTGTCCAGTTCGTGGCATTTTTAAAATCACTATGTGTTTCCTGGATAAAAGAGACATCTAACTTTTTCTGCTTAATGACTTCATACAACTGAGCTCTTCTTCTAAAAGCTCTTCAGACCTTCACAGTCTTCTAAGTCGGCTGCATGATCCGTCTCCATTTCACTGCCCTCATCCCCTGTTTATTTTATAGTTTCTCCAAGTCGTATTTTAACAGTTTATTTTCGGTGCTGTGTGATGTAGTGTTAGCGCTCATACCTGTGTTTGTCGACTCCCCTGAAGACCATTCAGTCTCCACATGTCCAGGAACGTCCTCCTCTTCCCCGACAGGTTCCTCCTCCGCAGTGGGCTCTGCCTCGGCAGGAAATATTTAATTTTCTCAACGGTAACAAAGACCACACAATCAAAATCATCCAAATGAAAATCTGGCACAAGGTCTAGTTCCACATCATCTTTTAAGATCAAATTAACAAGACTTCTGACAGACATGACATGTTTTAGTAACGGAGATTCACATCTGATTGGGATATTTTTGTTTATTGAAACCAGTTTTCCGTAGCAAGAAAGTGCTTGCGTTAAAATATTGTCGCTAATAAATGGAAGTGCCTTTGAGATCGTAACTGTTTTAGATGGCAGTGAAAGAGGGAGAATGAGAGTTTCTTTTTTTTCCACAAAGCTAAGACACTGATATAATGGATTGAGGACTCACCATCTCCCCTACAGCTAAACAACAACTACAGTACTACAGTCCACACTCGTGACTGACACGACCTTCACCCCATGTAGCAGTGTGAGAAACCCTTAATACCCCTCACTTCAGGCTGCCATGCTTCTGTGTATCATGCTGTAGCTCTGTACAACTGATCACCTGATAATGATCTAGTGCACTGCCTCCCAAAGTGGGCTTTATTATAACAGTTTATTATATTACAGTGATGAAAATCACAACCTAACATTAACCATCAAAGTTCTTGTAGTTATTTCCTGGTCATGTGAATATTAAATGAGTTTAATCCAAACCTTAATAATGAAATATCAAACAATTTGGACCAGATATGTTTTGTAAGCGGAAATTTTAATCAATAATGAAGAATAATTCAAAAAAATTTTTTTAATGCTAGTTACAAAGAATCTGTTTAAAGTAGAGTAAATCTCACTTAATGCTTTTTTTATTTTTGAAATAGAAATAAAAATGCACGAACTCTTACAGCTACAAACAAAAAAGTCTATCATATCTAAAGTTGTGAGCTTTTGTCATTTTTACAGGTGTTTACAGACCTTCTTCTTCTTTCGGCTTTTCCCTTCAGGGGTCGCCACAGCGAATCATCTCTCTCCACCTATCCCTATCTTCTGCATCCTCAACACTTGCACCCACTAGCTTCATATCCTCATTAATTCCATCCATATACCTCCTCTTTGGCCTTCCTCTTTGCCTCCTGCCTGGCAGCTCCATGTCCAACATTCTCCTACCAATATACTCACTCTCCCTCCTCTGAACATGTCCAAACCATCTTAATCTGGCCTCCCTAACTTTGTCCCTGATATTTTCCTATCACACAGAACTCCCGACACCTTTCTCCACCCATTCCAACCTGCCTGCACTCGCTTCTTTACCACTTTCCCATACTCTCCATTACTCTGGACTGTTGACCCCAAGTACTTAAACTCCTGTACCTCCTTCACCTCTTCACCCTGTAACCTTACTGTTCCACTTCCCTCCCTTTCATTCACACACATGTACTCAGTCTTACTACGACTGACTTTCATTCCTCTTCTCTCCAGCGCAAACCTCCACCTCTCCAGGTTTTCCTCCACCTGCTCCCTGCTCTCACTACAGATCACTATGTCATCTGCAAACATCATTGTCCAAGGAGACTCCTGTCTGACCAACTCTGACAACTGGTCCATCACTATAGCAAACAGGAAGGGGCTCAGAGCCAATCCCTGATGCAGTCCCACCTCCACTTTGAACTCTTCTGTCTGACCTACAGCACACCTCACCACTGTCCTGCTCCTCTCATACATGTCCTGCACTACTCTGACATACTTCTCTGCTACTCCTGACTTCCTCATACAGTACCACAGCTCTTCTCTTGGCACCCTGTCACACGCTTTCTCCAAGTCTACAAACACACAGTGCAACTCCCTCTGACCATCCCTATACTTCTCCATCAAAATTCTCAGAGCAAAAATTGCATCTGTTGTGCTCTTTCTGGGCATGAAGCCATACTGCTGCTCACAAATTTCCACTACCTTCCTTAACCTAGCTTCCACTACTCTTTCACATAGCTTCATTGTACGGCTCATCAACTTTATCCCCTTATAGTTGCTGCAACTCTGCACGTCACCCTTATTCTTAAAGATCGGCACTGACACACTTCTTCTCCATTCCTCAGGCCTCCTCTCACTCTCTAAAACCCTGTTGAACAAACTAGTTAAAAATTCCACTGCTGCCTCTCCCAGACACTTCCAGACCTCCACCGGGATGTCGTCAGGACCAACTGCCTTTCCACTTTTCATCCTCTTCAAAGCCTTCCTGACTTCATCCTTTCTAATCTTATCTACTTTCTGTTCCACAGAGTTCACCCCTTCTACTCTTTTTTCCCTCTCATTTTCCTCTTTCATCATCTCATCAAAGTACTCCTTCCATCTCCTCTGTACACTCTCCTCACTTGTGAGCACCCTTCCATCTCTATCCTTAATAACTCTAACTTGCTGCACATCCTTCCCATCTCGATCCCTCTGCCTAGCTAACCTGTACAAGTCCTTCTCTCCTTCTCTAGTGTCTAACCTAGTGTACAACTCGTCATATGCCTTCTGCTTGGCCTTAGACACCTCCCTCTTCAATCTGCGCTATAACTCCTTGTATTCCTGTCTATTCTCTTCAGTCCTGTCCATGTCCCACTTCTTCTTGGCTAACCTCTTCCTCTGGATACTATCCTGAACTTCCTCATTCCACCACCAAGTCTCCTTATCTTCTTTCCTCCTTCCAGATGACACACCCAGCACCTTTCTCCCTGTCTCCCTGATCACTTCTGCTGTAGTTTCCCAGTCATCTGGCAGCACTACCTGACCAGACCATCAAAGTCATCCTACACACCACCATCCTATGCTGTTTGGCTACACTCTCTCCCACTACCACTTTACAGTCACTAATCTCTTTCAGATTGCCTCTTCTACACAGGATGTAGTCTACCTGTGTGCTCCTACCTCCACTCTTGTAAGTTACTCTATGCTCCTCCCTTTTCTGAAAAGGGATGTCCATCCTCTTAGCAACGTCCACTACCATCTGTCCTTCAAGGTTCCTTTCCTTAACTCCAAACTTGCCCATCACCTCCTCATCACCTCTGTTCCCCTCACCAACATGTCCATTAAAATCCACTCCTATCACCATTTTCTCACCCGTGGGAATATTCTCCATCACCTCATCTAATTCACTCCAGAATCTGTCTTTCTCCTCTAACTCACAACCTACCTGTGGGGCATAACCACTAACAACATTCAATATTACCTCTTCAATCTCTAACTTCAGACTCATCACCCTGTCTGACACTCTCTTCACCTCCAGAACATTCCTCACAAACTCCTCCTTCAGGACCACACCTACCCCATTTCTCTTACTATCCACACCATAATAAAACAGCTTGAATCCTGCTCCTATACTACGAGCCTTGCTACCCTTCCACCTGGTCTCCTGTACATACAGTATATCCACCTTCCTTCTCTCCATCATATCAGCCAGCTCTCTACCTTTCCCTGTCATAGTACCAACATTCAGAGTTCCTATTCTCAGTCCTACACTCTTACCTTTCCTCTTCTCTCTCTGTCTGTGCACGCTCCTCCCTCCTCTACTTCTTCGACCAACAGTAGCCCAATTTCCACCGGCGCCCTGTAGGTGAACCGCGCCGATGGCGGTCATTGTTCACCTAAGTTTTGCTTGAAATTCAACTGCTTAGCTTTCACTTGATTCGATTTTGTCAAAATAACAAGAAACCTTCATGTACCCACGTGCTTCCTGGAAAATGATTACCTTTATCGCGATAACACATCCCGAGATGAGGATTTTAAATAATGTAAAGAAGACACCTGAAGGAAGCCGTTTTAGTGCACACATGGAAAGGTGAGAGCAAATCCTTTATCATCTACTTGTGAAATTAATTAAAATGCAAATAAAAGTACTGTGCCTTAATAATATCATCATATCATATCATATCATATCAAATTAGTTTTGCCACTAGTTAACTAACATGTAGCTGATGCTAACAATTGAAACCTATACATTGTTTACTATATGTGAGAGACATAATGAAATTACTGTTAAATTAGATTATACATCTGAATAATGTTAGCACTAAGAAATTATTTTAGACTTGTCAGTGATAATGGAGTATCATGGATTAAAATACATTACAATTACACAAGCTGCTATTACAGTAAATTATAAAGATTATCTTAAGTCAACATGATTCTTTTACACTAGCACAACATGAATGAAATATTTTGGTTAAACAAGACAAAATTGTGTAATTTGGCCACATTTTGATAATGTGCATTAATGCGCATTAAAATCAAGTAAAATCAAAGGATTATTTTTTTCAGTGTAGTGAGAAGATAAAGTGGGTCAGAACACAAACTCTGATAATCCGTAATCATGAACACGAACACAGACGAGGGGAAGAACATGGAACAGAAACTTTTCACATCTGATTTTTATATTTTGTTTCTTTGCTTTTCTCACCAAAATTTGATAAATGTACTCCAAATCCTTTTATTATAAAGAAGTAGTTCACATATGTAGATATTTAATTTACATAAATAAACACTGTAGTCAACTTCACATATGGTTTATAAATAGAAGGTCGTTTACCTTTCACTGTGAGTCGGATGTCTTTACTGATATAGTTGTTGATCTCACACCTGTACCATCCTCCATCCTCTACAGTCAGGTGTGATATGAGTAGAGAGAGATTTCCTGGAGGACGATCATTAATGAGCTGAACTCTGTCTGTGTAGCGATGTGTCTGGTCCGCTGGGAAGATTTCAGGATAAGAACCTCTTAAAAATCTCCATGTGAAAGTGTGTGGTTTGGCTTGTAGTTCAGAGCAGGAGCAGGGCAGAAGGACAGACTGTCCCTCGTCTCCATTCACATCCACTGTCTGTTGATTCAGTGTGCAACCTGGAGAATGAACAAACATCAACATATTGCATTGCTGTTAAACATCAGATTCATCTGTCATGAGATTATCACTGAAGTAGCATTGTGAATAAAAATGATTCATTTACCTTTAACAGTGAGTTTGAGGTCTCTGTATTCATCTCTTTTAACATCACACCTGTAAACTCCTCCATCCTCTACAGTCAGGTGTGTTATGAGCAGAGAGAGATTTCCTGAAGAGTGATCATTAACCAGCTGAAATCTCTCTTTGTACTGATCACTCTCAGGAGATATCTGTACCCAGTTATGTCCATTTGTGGTTTTGTTCCATGTGAATGTCTCAGGTTTGGTGTGGAGGTCAGTGCAGGAGCAGGGCAGCAGTACTGACCCTCCTGTGTATGCAGTGATCGCTTCTATTGCTCCATTTCCTTTCAGTGTGCACCCTGTATGAACACACCAGTTAATGATCTGTTAATGAGCAGTTCATCATCTGCAACAACTCTACAGAACTATAGGAGATGTGTTGAAATGTTTCTGAACATTCTCCTCATTTTCATAAATCTAATTCTAATCTACTTTAATCACTAAATCAAAAGATCATTTTGAATTCTAAAGGCTAAATCGATTCTAATCCATAATCCAGAGTTAATTTTTGTTTTATTCTTTATTTATGTTGTCATATATTAATCTCACTTATCTTAATCTGTGCTTAAGCAATATAATTATGAGTTATCAGCTATGGCAAAAGTTAACCATATAATGAGAAGTAGCTTAAAATAGTATATATAATGACCACATCTAATATCCATGTTTCTAGTGTGGCAGGATGAGTCACGTCATCTTATTGGTTGGTTGGAGTATAGTTGGTAGACCAATCAGGTGATAGTAGTTGTTTTATTTAAGGACCCTTATTTTGACAGGTCTCTCCCTGGCATTTCTATTTCCGTTCTGACTCCCTTTCAGTTTAATTTAGAGCGGGCTGGTGGCGTGTGGCGGGTTCACTAGCAGGTATGTTTTGGTGCTTAAATCTTTTGACTGCTTTATTTGTGGTATTTATTGTGTGTTGCTTTCGGTAATAGCAGCTGGGGCATGTGTGTGAATGCTGGTTGCTAGACCGATCTGCGGCACCGGTAGTGAGTAACCATACAGCTGCGCGCCTAGTGTTTAACATCAATCGTAAGTATGCCGCTCTTGTCTTGCACTTCACTGCATCAGTCCTGACGCTGTGTATTTGAGTGCCATTTCGGTGTTCTTATCTTGCTA